>WKFP01015465.1:514315-529787 GCA_011057875.1 Pterocles orientalis
GATAATGCATGAGAAAGCAAGTCTGCCACGTCTTGTCTGCGGATGAATATCTCATGGAAGATTTTTTCCATGGAGAGTAATCTCACAGACAGCATTCATAAATGAAAAAGCTAAGGAGGAGAGTGCAACATGACGGTGACACTGAAGTACAGGAAGGAGCTGGACGTGAGAAGAGAGCAGAAGCAAACAGCTCGAGGAGAACACAGACAAGAAAGGTGATTCAGGCCATTGCAGAGAGACTGGCTGATACAGGAGAAAGTGAGCTGTGGAAGAAACCTCTTACACTTATGCGTGAGGTGAAATAAGGGTAGGTGAGGTGGCTGCAGGTAACAAAAAACAAAATTTTTTTCTGTTAGAGAGAAAGAGATAGGAGAGGCAGCCAGAGACCAAAGTCCAGGAAGGAACAAGAATAAAATACGGGACGCTGTCAGATAAAATAGGAAAGGGGATAGCTGCTTAGGGAAGGGAGAATGCAAGTCACGGTCAACACGAAGAGAGCAAGCATGTCTCTGGCTTGTTACTCCCTGCTGAAGTAAGTCCATATCTCACAAATGTAAGTGCAAAAAAAATCCAGATTATTCTCTCTACCAAATGCCGGACCTCAGGATGCACTGGATCTCACTGGCACACAAAGGTGATCACATCAAGGTAGAAAAAGTAGTCAGAGAAGTACAGATCCAGGGAAAGTACACAGCATGGGGCTGGACCAGGGGCAATTCAGGAGCAGCAAGAGACAGGGCCAGAAACAAGCTCACAACATGGGTTCAAAGCCCATCCAGGAGAAACAAGCTGCAGCACATACCAGGGGATCCACCAGGAGGGAAGCTACCTGCAGCGTAAAGGTTAATCCAGGAGGGAGGGCTGGAGGCAAGGACACAGAGAAGCCTTTCTCCTGCGTAGCTCAAAAAAAGCCTAACAGCCCGGGGCTGAGCTTAAATGGAGCCCCCAGGCCAACGGACAGAGTCCGTGGGGAGGAGTCCCAGGCGGGGCTGGTCAGGGCTGTTAAAGTCCTTTTGGTGCCTTCAGGAGCCTGATAATAGTTCTTTGATGGCCACTGGATTAATGTCATTGGAAACTTTAGGATATCTCACTGCTAGGAGGCACCTGAGGAAAACGTACTCCAGCTTCTTAGATTTGGAGCTGGCAATCCAGATGGAGAGAGCTTGAGAGTAAGGTGTGAGGAACAGAGATTCATGCCATCAATTAGGAAACCTAGCCAGTTTTCAGCTAAAGCCTGATTAGTTTATGACAGGGATCTATATGGATACAGAAAAATGTACTGCTGCAGCAGGGGAAAGATTGAGATCCAGATTTCTGTCTCACATCTCTCATGTGTCACTTTATCCTCAGTGTTTGATATGTGATGCTGCACCACTCAATGTATACTGATCCTTCGATAAAAAAGTATTTAAACCTGGATGGGCTTTTCCACCGTGCTCATTTCTTCAATAATTGATTATTTCAGAAATATTAAGGAATTTATTTTATGACACCTCCCTTCACCTGCTTCTCCTTACTACTGTGATAACCCCCGTTGTCTCCAAGGATCATTCCCATTCATTGGAGCATCATTGCATTGAGAGTTTGGTTGCTCTGACAATTTTGTTTGAAATCGGATGGTGCTTTCCCAAGTTATTGTGGGGAATGGATCAGTGGAATAGCTGCACTGGCAGGCAGGCAGACAGTGTGATCACGTAAACCTTCCCATTTCATAAAACCACTCTGGATTGCTACATGCATAACTTGTAATAGTTGGTATTCTTGCAGTCTTGCTTTCTGAGTGCGTTCAGTCAGGGTTACTCGTGTCACTAATGCATGCTATGAGCTCGGAAAGATGAAAACTGTTGCTTTAAATACTGATATTCCAGCTGAATCAAGCTTCCCATTTTCTAATCAGCTTTTACAAAGGTTAGAAGCTTATAGGCTGACAGTTACAGTTAGAGGATATTATTAGTCCAGGAAAGGAACAAAGATACTGTGCTATACTCTCAATCATCATCACACCAGATTTAATGTCCACTTGAAAGCAAGCTCTGCTTTTGTGTCCTGGTACAGCAGCTGTATTCTCAGGCTGTGCCTTCCTGATGTAAAGTCTTTGGGGGCAATCTCGATTTGAGACATTGCTCCTTTCCTTACCACTCCTTTCTGTGCTATCACCTTCGACATCACGCCCTGAGTCATGTGTAAATTGGGCTGTGAAACTAAACCATGTTAAAAAATATAAAAGTTAAACCCACTTTTTTTTTTCCTTGGCACTAGTATTTTTAATCTGGATTAATGCCCCGATCTGCCTCACAGTACAGTCGTGCTGTTACCAGTCCGCTATTGCTGCCAAAGGCTTTGATTTGTACATCTACCACCTGAGCAGCTCTGAATCAGGACACAGAGGAGGTTATAGCTTCGTGGATTTTAATGCCAGGACGATCAGTTCCAATCATTGAGCTTGACCTGCTACGCTAAATCATGAATTTCATCCAGTGGTTCTTCCATGGAGCTCAGTAACTTGTGGCTGATTTCTAGCAAACGGTGTAGAACCGTATCCCGCTTTTGTACATCAGTTCCAAGAATTTACATGATACTTACTCGCCTTTGACGGCACAAAGTTGCTTCACCTGAATTCTGATATCTGCAGCTGAGAGAGAAAGTGGACAACTTGTGTCTGTGTGTCCCGTAATTTTTAGATTTTTTAAACTCTGTTCCACTTTCAGAACCTGAAGATGATTGCTTTCTCTCTGCCCATTTAGTTTCTTTTACCTTTTGTCCTTTCGGTAAATGTTGTGGCTGTGGCTCTTTCTCCTGGGTTGTTCTCAGTCTATTTTGGGGCTTTTTTCCTAATGAATGAAGGTTCAATTTGGAAGCCTTCCAGAACAGAGCAACTGTTGCTGATTCAGAGAAAATGTTTGTCTTTGGGCTCTGTATTCACTTTGTGATGTTGCCAGAGAAATTTTGGATACAGCAGTTTGCAATGACATCAGAGGCTAGTCCCTTACCTGCTTATAGTAAAATGACTCTTTCTGGGTCATTTTGAGTGGTTCAATACAAACCAGTGTCTCCTCTTCTCCTTTGTTTGTCTTACAGTTCAAACGGGCTCTGTTGTCCCTCCAAATGAAGAGTTGTATCCATGCAGATTTATAATAAATCCTTCAATATCAGGTTCGGAGGAGAGCACATATGACTTTAAGAGGCCAAATTAAAGATTTCTTTCAACTTTTCCAAATTTGCAAAGACCTAAAAGAATGGCTTGGGAGTAAGTCCACAATCACAGTGCCTGCTGTGGGTAGACTGAGTCCAAATTTCTGCTCTAATCAGGACTGAAAAAAGCCATTATTTCCCTGTGTCGCTTGCTGGTTTCTGGGAAAAGGTCTAATAAGTGCATATGTCCAAGGACTAGTACACATATGGGTGTTTTCTGAGGGAACTGAATTTCTGGCTCATTCTTGGTCACTTGGGTAAATTAAGTCTGAGGGCACTTGGCAGGGATAACGAGAGCTGGGACACTTGTGGCAAGGCCACCTGAGCCCATACGGGTTTTGTCTCCACAGCAGTGAGGGGAAGAGCTGCCACTGCTTCCAAATTCACTCCATAGGTAACGGTGAAGAAAAATCAGTGATCGGGTTTAGCTGAATGTTCAGACTGGCACCACTAAGCCCTTTTCTGAACACTAACAAAAGAACGGGATAAATAGACCGGAAGAGGTACAAAATTCATGCTTCATGTGAGAGAATATAACCCAGGCAGTGACGCTTTCAAGACACAACTCTGTCCTCTGCCTCAATTCAGCTCCATCAGTCTTTACACCTGCTTGGCTGTGCATTTCAATCTTATTTTTTTCTTTCTCAATGCTATCTTGATTGTTATTAATTTTTGGGTTAAGCTTATTTTTTATGTACAGTGACAACAACTCCGTTACCAATCTGTAACAAACTGCACAGAAGGAACAGCTTCCAGGACGAAAGAGTTACTGGCTCTTGGTGAGCATCTCAAGAACAGAGGAAGCAGCAAGGGGAGCGAAGCTCAGTATTGTAATAGGTGAATGCCTGAATCACACCGTAAGGAGTAAATACCGCCATTCAAATCTCCTGAAAGTCAATGGCACAAGTGAGCTTGGTGTTGCTCAAGGCTTTGCTCCTGATGCTGCTGAACAGTCTGGCTTGACTGCCAACCCTTGCTGTAGAAAGACCCAGAATTTGTTTTTGGACGGGAGAAAATGGGAAAAGCTCTAGATTCAGCCTTTGATAAGGATTTGTGGATTTGCAGGTCAGGTATAATGGGCTAGCACACTGGATAGTTCAGAGAAGTTTGGACATAACCTGTTCATTCAACAGGTAAAAGAGTCCTGTCATTTATTTTGTAATTAGTCCGGCTAACTCCAGCGACTGTCTGGGCTTAGCTGGGTTTCTACTGGTTAATCCACGGTGGCTCTAGGGGTACGTGAGTGAAAATCCACTCCCAAAGTGGGCCTGTGAGCTCTCCTCTGAATTTTCACCTCTGTGTTGGGTGAACTTGGCAGCATGCATCGCTCCCAGTCAACTGAAATTATGTTGAGTAATGGAACAGATGAAGCCAAGAGAAAAATAGTTTTCTGTGACTTCTCTGCAGATGGCTACAGCTTGGAGAGTGGGGGAAGAGCAGGGCTGGAAAAGGCACAGGAACAGCCAAATTTATAAGGAATCCGGGAAGGGAGAAAAAGGTCAAGGAAGTCCATGATTTAGCAGAAAAGCTCTGCACTGCAAGAAAAGGATTCTAAACCCCTCAAGGGCACAAAGCTAATCCCCAGGACCCTTCCAGCACCGTGAGTGAACCAAAGCAAGGAAATACATGTAGGTTTTTATAAATTTTGAACTATTACAGAGTTTGTTTATAATCCTGTGCAAAAATTCTCCATATTCTGTGTGCACCTGCCGCCGAATCATTAAAAAGCAAACTCCATGTACCCACAAGGTACAACTCTAGAAAGATTTGTTTAAATTACTGAGAGATTTATTGGGGATGAATGAACTGGCTGAAAGGCCTTGAAAAGCTTTGGTAGAAGATTGAAAACTTTTGTTCTGGTAACGTGTAGGTAAGCTGAGGACAGAAACAACATAGCAGTCCATATTCAGTTTTAATTTTTGGAAAATAATCAGCACAGGGAATTCTCTTTCTAGAATTTATTCTGACATGATCTACAAGCTCTTGTGATTATTTTTTTTTTAACATCCCTAATGCTGCTCACATAGCTGATGTACACAGGCTAACTTTTTCCTAAACAAAACCTGCTCTTTGAGTTGCCAGCTCCAACAGAGAGCACCTCCTGCCTCTCTGAGTGCTGGATGTCATACGGACTGGCACAGCGTGGATCAGATAATGTGAAACCTTAGTTGGGGATTATCAGTAGAACCGCAGAAGATATTTGAAGTGGAGGTCATATTTGCAAGAGATAAAACAGCCAAGTCACCTAGAAAATTGCTGTAGAAAAACAAGTTTTACCTTATGTAACCTCCATTACGCCAAACAAGGAATCTTACTTAGGACCAGATCCTGCTCCCTTTGAAGTAAGTGGAAAACTTTCCATTTGCTTCATTGTAGAGGATCAGACCCACAGGGAGTCTAGTTTGTCTCTGTAAACAGGATAAAGAAGCAAAAGAAACATCCGAGGCAACTTGTAAGAATTTCCTGGCACTGTAGGTACCAATAATTAACAAGTAAAAAAACCTAATGCTTAACACAAAAACATTTTAATCCACATTTGCTTTCCTCTGTCCATACTTACTTCTCATGCACTAGAAAGAGAATTGTGAAATGTTTGGCAAACAGAGAAGACTTTGGTCTAAATTCTGTGTTCTGTCCATGTGCGCGTTCTGCTTTGTAAACTTTGTACGTTCTGGACTCAGCTGAAATGTGTCATCAAAGCAGATCCTAAATCAGACCATTCTTACCAAGTTTGTTGGAACTTTAATAAAGAAATAAATTACTGTAGAGCAACACATAACTTTGTACATCCTGCAACAGCAATACCTGGGACAGGATTGTGTTCCATTGGCAAAAGGCAATCTCAATAATTCCCCTCACTGACAGAGGAGCTACTTGTCAGAGTTTGAATAATACAGGCTGTGAAATTCAGAAAGGAGAATTTTGTCCTTAGCAATCATAAGACATTTAAGGTGGGCATGACATCTCTGTGTCTCTTTTTTTTTTTTTGGTCTGAGGAAGAGAAATAGAAAATAAGAAAACATCACTGTCAACAGCAACAAACTTCAAATCCAAGATATGTTTGCCCAGAAGTTTTTTGCCTTTTATTTACAGCTCCCATCTTAATTTCTCAAAGATTTTGTCCTGTCTGATGTGATATTCTGAGCAGTTAATAAGGGAAGTGTGATCTAGATAAATTGTACTGAGGTGGGTGCCTGACTTGTTAAAAAAAAAAAAAAAGCCATGTTGAAAGAGTAATCATTGCTGGTTTGCTGCCAAAATAACAAATCAAAGGACATCTCCACTGGATCCTATGGCAGTCTACTTGGAACCTGTCTCTACTCAGTATTTTCACTTTTTACCAGAGAGAATATGCATGAACCTATCCAGGATTTCAAGCTGTGAGGAATTATGTGCCATTTGGAGGTTGGTTTTAAAATTTGCAATTTTCTTGTATCCATTTGTTACTCCGACGCTGTGGTGGCTGTGACATTAGTTCTCATCCAGCTGCATTTCCCATGGGCAGCCCCAGGGGAGAAGCCAGGAGCTGGATGGGTTGCCATGACTGAACTGACAGATTCACAGATAAACTGATCACTGACAGATCATCTAGTAGCCACAGATCATCTAGACCCTCTAAAATAGTGCTGAAAAGTGTTGATTCAAAAGTGTCAAGAAATTTGCTTTAGTTTTTTTCCATTATTTAGCCTCCATATAGTATCAGTCTAGCGGTGTCAGAAGTATTACAAACAGAACAGATTTATTTCAAGAGTAAGAAAAGCAAACTCACAAGTTAGCACAGTTGTGTCTCTTCCAAGACCTAAGTGCAGAATGATCTCATTTTTTGGGTCTATCCCATGGCAAACAATTACAGTTGTTTTCTACACGGACTTGCTTTTGTTTTTGTTAACGACAGAAAATAAATACATTGTAGGAGGACTCTGAACTCTTAAGAGACTGTTACTTAAGCCTTTCTGTGGAGGTTCTGTGTTTTTCCAGCATTTTATTTAGTTGCTTGACAGCAACCCAGGAAATATGAAGCTGCTCTGCCTCCATCATGTGATATCACCCACACTAGCCATACTAAAAATCGTGTCTCTTGAGACTTGCTCTGCCCATGTGTTCATTAACTATTAGATACGGCCGGTGGAATGAATCAGACTATTTCTGGACGTGCGGTGTTTGTTTCTGACATCTCTTTTGCCCTGGCTTGTTTTAGTCACCATGTGACTGAAAGGAGAGCATCTTCCCTGGCTCTGCCAAGAAATTGCAAGATGTCAAGGATTTTTGTTGCCGTGCTGTTTGGCTGATATGAAATGTATCGCTGGTGTTCACCACTCAACAACAAAGGCCTTTTCCTTCTGCGTGTAGGCGGGGAGATGACCATATTGCAAAATGTGAAGTTATACACTTATAGAAACTCACTCGTGCTAGCTATGTAAACCAAATCCTGAGATCTGTACCTACGTGAACTCTCCCTGCACTGCTGTGGTATCATCATTGGTAAGTATTAAATAAAATGTAAAGGGATCCAGGAAGCTGACTCCTCCAGGAGAGGATTTTCGTTGTGATTTGAGAAGGAGCTAGGGTGTAATGACTAAAGCACAGAAAAGAGGAGCAAAGTAGCATGATCATCTTTACTCCAGACTTGTATGACCTGGGAGTAAAATTTTAAATTTTGACCACCTAAGGCTTCACACTTCTCTGGTTAATGCAAAAAAAAAACCCAACAAAACCAAACCAAAAACTAAAGAAGGATACAGTAAGAACCTTCCAATCGTATCTGCAGAATGAGGATCGACTGCTCTCCATGATCGTTGGGGGAGAGGGGAGAAGAAGGAATCACCTTAATTTGCAGCAGAGGTTATCTGGGCAGGCACTGGAGAAGAGCTTTCAGAATGTCAAAATGGGACCAGCTGCTGAGGGTTGCTCTTGAATCTCCTTCGCCAGAGATTTTCAAAAACTAGTTCAACAAGCATTCACTAGCGAATGGCTTAGGTCTGCTTGATCATACCTTCACGCGAGGACTCAGACCAGCTCACTTATGGTCTTTCCCAGCCCTCGTCTAGGATTCTAGAGGTAGTTAAAGCTCTCAAGACTTTTCTCACTTCCTGCTGCATTTGAATCTCTGCTTAAGCAAAGACTTGCTAATATCTGTGCCTGTGGGAATGATGTGATGCATCCACCCCCTTGTCTCCTGGGATGTGAGTCACTCATGAAGTGCATTTCATCAAAACTATTTCACCTTCTGCCCCATGAAGTCATTGATGGCTCGAAAGATTCTATTCCCTTGTGACTAGTGGGAAAAAAGAATCCAGTCACAGTTTACAATGGTGATGCCAGTAATATACACAATCTTGTGTTTTCCTTTTCTGATGGGCACTGTTTATTCTTCTACCAGCTGTATTCGTTTAGCATGTTATGTGTCTATTTGGTTTCCCTACGTGTGTGTTTAACAGTTTGCAGTAGGGAGGATGCACTCTTCAAACAGCTCTTCTCCGCACAGTGATGTATTGGGTGAGTCTACATCTATAGGAAACTGAATCTGATCATATCACCTGGTGCTACAACACTGTAGTTATGCCACAGATGGAATTGATTCAGAAATGATTTTGCAAATACTGTGAAACCCATACAGTCCTAATTATCTCACAGTATCTACCTCCGAACCTGGAAAAGTTGAAAGGAAGACAATGAATACACATTCCAGAAGAAAATAAACCAAAATGTCAAGTGTACCATATATCTAAAGAGACAGAAATCAGCTGAGGATGTATTTCTTGAGTCTATTATGTCAGAGTGCACCAGGGACTAAAGTTCTAAGGGTTATTTTGGTTTTCAAAGCCCATTACAGAGACAGACAGCCTTCTGGAACCAGTGGAGCCGTTGACTAGTTTAAAGCAGCGGGAATTCTGTCTGTAACGCATGTGTGTGTATATAGCTGGATATTCGGTTACCAGCCTTTCCCTGTGACTGTTACTACAGTTCTTCTGTGTAATACCTGCAGCTAAATCAAAAAGGAGACAGCAGTCATCCCCGCTGAATCACAGCCTCTGAGCGTGCATACGAACACAGCTCACATCTTCTGCACATCCAGGGTCCAACACAGCTAAGAGACTGAATAGGGAGGGGCTAGTCATAGTACTATGGAATAATCTTCCTACAAGGTTTGGATTAAAAAAAAATCTCACTTATTTTAAGCTGAATGGATAAAAGGGGGGGGGGGAGTGGAAATTATTTTCAAATCCTGAACACTGCTATGTAGTGAAAGCAACAAAACCACAGAAGGCTGAAAACCTAAAAGTAAAGGCTGGAACCCTAAGTGTGACAGAACTGCTTGTGTCTCACAAACTTGGAAAATCTGAGCTTTGAGATCTGATGCTGAAATTCTGGTTTGGGCAGCCTTTGCATCAAAGAGATTGGTTTGGTTCTGTGCAGGCATATGGGTAGGAGATTTCATTCACTATATTTGGGGTAGGATCTCTCTTCCAATTACAAAGCCCCTCCACAATTCACAGGTATTTTGAGGTCCAGCGTTTTCAGAAGGACCCATCTCTAGCAATGTGATGAATACACATGGAATTGCAGCAAGGGTTATAAGAAATCTTCTCCCAGAGTGGTTTAGGTTTCACTTTTGCCCCGTTTTTAGATAGGCTGAGGGAGGTTTGAACAGGATCATACACAAAATGTGCAGTTCGGCTGAGGAAGCCCAAGCAGGTAACAAATTCAATCAGTTAGTGAACGTCTGGAACTCACCACGTTCTCCGTGACTCCTGTCCTGTTGGCGAGCTGGCATTCCTCTGCATGCCCGTTGCAAAAGCAGCTTCCCCGGATGATCAGGTCATAAATAGCGTAGTGGGCAAACCGCTGAGGTTTCTCTACCAGTTCTGAGCTATGGCATGGGCATTCCTGTCTCTTTAACAGAAGGAGGCGGAGGTTGGTGAGTTTGAGGAGATCTTGAGCCTCAGGACTGTAGGGGTCTTCGATCTTGTTAGCTGGACTCAAGGCACGATAAATCACCTGAAAGAAGATACACATGAAAGAAGAGATGTAGGAGTCTGTATACACAGCAAACAACCCAAGGCAATGTTCAGGATAAAGTCATAGTTCCTATTTAGGAGACTCTGAATAAGCAGTTGTGGGTCTGTGACTGATCCCGGAACATCACAGCTGGCCAAGCCACAGCGAGGGATGCTGTACTTGCTTTCATCCCGTCTCAGATGTGAGACAGGAAATAGTTTAAACACCTCTCCCTGGGGTTAGTGAGCCCAGGCACTTCTCAGCCAGTCTGGGGTAACTGGTCAAGCACTGGTTACTGCAGCCAGGTGACAACAGCGTCACTCAGAGACATCCCAGGCTTATTGGAATAAACGCAGTATGGATGCCATCCGAACTCCTCAAAGCATTTTAGGAACATGGCTTTAGCTTGAGTTCTAGAGTCAGGTAAACCAAGGCACTAAGGGGATCTGGGAGAGAAGCGGAAACTGCTCGGACTGTGTGCTAGAACTGTGTGTGAGAAAACACAGCTTGGCTTGGGATGAGCAAGCATTGAGAGAACCCTGTCTTCAAACAAAGCCAGATGGTTTATTCTTTAGGAGAAGTAGCTCCACTGCGGTGAGCTCACAGGACCAAAGGTGCTTTGTACCTACTGGCTGTCTGCGGGTTGTGACTCTCTTGTCACAGCTCTTGTGCTGTTTGATAGTTCTCCAGAGCGGCAACAGCTTGGCTTTGAGTTCTAATTCAGTGTGACTACAGGCACACGTTGTATTTTAGCTCGGGCACCGCTCTGCCCTTCTGTATCTCTCAGGGTGTGCTTGTTTCTGCTGCTTTTGGGGAGGGGGTGACAAGGGACGGCTGCACCACAGTCCATGCCAGTGAACTAGAGAGCTGGTTACGTTCGTTCCTTGGCTCTGATGTCCTCTTTGGATGTGCTAACTCCAATTTCAGAGCTATTTGCTCCTCTGGTGAAGTTTTTCTGTCATTGCAGAGGGACTTGCCCTCAGGGTTCTTTGGCCCTGCTTTATAAGTGGTGGCAGAGTCTCTTTGACTGACTCTGTCAGTGGAGTGAAAGCTTTGTTTCCATAGGGATTCCCTTTCTCTCTCTCTCTGTGTTTTTCTTTTTCCTTCTTTCTAGTGAACTGACCAATTTAAATCCTTGCAGCGTGTCAAATACTTTTGCTCCTTTTTGTTTGCAGGAGCCAGAAAGGAGCTTGTGGTACATGCCTGGAAGATAATTCTGTTGGATGTTGGTGGCACATGGGGAGATAAACCCCCTCAAACAGACAGAATCAGCTGCCAGGCTTCGCACGGAGCTACATCTGCCAGTACAGGGGCAGTGGAACATTTCCCACCTGTCTGCAGCATTTTCTGTTTGGTCAGGTCTGTTCTTTTTATCTTTTAATTCCATTCTCATATCCTGGCAGCTTCTTGCAAAGCTGCAAAGAGCCGTGTTTGGTGAAAGCAGAGGTGCCCGTATTTCCTTGGTTGATAGCGCTACGGGCAGATTGCCCAGGCTGTGCAATGCAGGTGCCTACATTCCTCTGACCAACGAAGCCATGACAAAATTGCCCAGGCTTTTCCACCCCGATGTCTACATTCCCCTGGTCAATGGAACCATAAGCAAATGGTCCATTCTGTTCCATCCAGGTGCCCAGCATTTCCCCTGTTGGTGGATTCACAGAACAAAGATCAGAACTCCTCTGTCCACTTCCCCTAGTCCACGATGGCCAGATTTGTTCAGTGGAAACCAGTTTTGATGAACCCTCCCTCCTTCCCAGTCCCCTGTGGACCACACAGAGGTGGAGCGGTTTCTCAGAGTCCTCAGCACCTGGTCAGGTACAGACACACACATCTTCCTCCCACATGGTCAGTTAATTTAAGACCAAGGCAGTGAACTGGATGGAGTTGTTCTGCAGGGCCTGCTAAGTTCAGAGATCTCAAAGCAGGGTTAAAAATTAACTACTGGGATATTAACGGTTACGAGTCCTTGTGAAACTGTTTTAAATTGTCATAAAACAGAGGAACAAAGGGTAAAGCAGTCTGTTCAGTTACTGGTTTTGATAAGCTCTATTCTCACATTTTGCTTTCTTGTCTATGGCTTCTCTAACACCTATGCTCAGTAACAACGCTCTCTCCTTCCAGGATAGCTCCCCAGACCTGGCAGATCCCTGGCTTGAGAACATAAATGCCAGAGGTCCTTTGCTCCAGGACCAAGACATCTGAAAAAAGATAATCAGTACGTCACTAGCTTCTGCAAGGTCTGCATTGGTCCTGCCAGTGACCTCCTTACACAAGGCTGGGCAAGAGGCTCAACGTCCCTGTGCCCCAGGGTGAACCGCTACGGATCTCCCCACGGGAGACAGAGAGGATGGGTGAATGAGGTGAAGAACAGACTTTTTCCTGGGCCTGTCTGAAATAAATGACTAGATAATGGCCAAAGTGTTTCTTTTTACTCTATGTCCCTGGCATTATACTTCTGCTTGATGACAATACTCTTACTTTGTGTATGTCAACGGTGAAGAAAATCTTGTGTATTGTAGTGCACTCCTAAAAACCTATTTTATATACAGTATGGTAAGTTTAAAGATGTGGATTCATGTTTTGGGATCTCCAACCAATTATCCATCCTCCCCTTGTCTTAATTGGCATCCAGATAGCAGTGAGTTCTTCAGGCAGAAGAACAGCTGTTGGGTGCTCTTCTCTCAGCACAGGGCCATTTGCTTTCACAAAGCTGTATGGTTCTTTGCTTGACAGCTTGGAAAAAGGTTGAGTTCCCTGTGGGTTTATTGTTTTCCAAATATTTTCATTTCTGGCCTTAAGGGGAGTTGCTTCGGCATTTTCCATATCCCCTTAGAACTCTGAATGTTATTTGTGAGTAGAGATGTTAATAGCTTGGATGTCCCATCGGGACTGTGGCATCCTTTTAAGAAAGAGCCGGTTTCCATTCCAGTTGAGCTACAAGAGTTTGCTTGTATGATTAATTCATGATATTATTCTGTCTGGAATAAGCTCAGTGGTGAGACTTGATTTATTTGTCCTCATCTCTCCCAAAGCAAGGCTTGTTAAGTGTTAAAGATCTGATTTGGGTGACATAACACAAGTGAAGTCTTTTGGGAGAGGCATTTATATGTTCTTTGTGGATCCAACACCCACCAAGGAATTAGCGTTCCCTAACTTTGTCAAAATCATAGATAATAAGGAATTACTTAAAGACATTTTGTATCATCAAAGCAGATATGCTGTGTTAATATAAGTAGGTTTAGGTGAGCTCCATTTTGCATAGAGGTAGCACTGTTTAATTAGTATTTAAATCAGTTTAGCAGCATTATTTAATATATACGTAAAACTGGAAAATGAAATTTTCTTCTCTCTCCTTTTCTGGAGGACACATGCTCCTTGAAATACTGGTGGTTTTAACCCTTGAGCACAAGAAAGAATATAATGTAATCAGCATCTCTTGGCTCATTTTAATATTTGATTGGACGTTTCTTCTCACATTAAACTGCCATTCATTAGATCTTCCTTACCATATGTGTTACTCTACTGTTGAGAGCAATATGTTACAATCCATAAATTATGCTGATTAGTCTACAATGTGTATTGATTCAAATAATTGTAAATAGGGATAAATTTTTAAAATAGATTTGGTATCTGTCCTTACATTACCTAAAAACCAAACAAATAAACAAAAGAACAACTAAACTTTTTTCTGTACTAAAAATATGTAATTATATTTTCAATGCATATATTTGGGTTTATGATTCCCTATGAAAAAATGAATCCTAAATTAGGAGACAGATTGGTGGTGATCTGTAAAATTTTCTTTGAATCCGTAGAGATGGAGGTCCAGTAAATGCAGATTTTAATAGGTAAAATATAACAGTTTTGCCATCTCAAACATTTCTGCATAAACATTTTAAAGATTAGATTAGAAGTGGATCTATTAGTGAACTACTAGAGTCATGAGCTGTGGGAATAGATTCTCCATCTTTTCACTGTTACATGTATTTTTTTTTTCAGATCACAAGGTTTGTGTTTCTGAAGCCTAGGTAGCAGATTCCCTCTGTACAGATAGACATTGGACTTCCGCCTTTGGCAGAAATGCAGAATCATAGAATCATAGAATCATAGAATACCAAGTTGGAAGGGACTTCGAGGATCATCTGGTCCAACCTTTCTTGGCAAAAGCACAATCTAGACAACAAGGCCCAGCAACCTGTCCAGCAGAATCTTAAAAGTGGCCAACGCTGGGGAATCCACCGCTTCCCTGGGGAGACTATTCCAATGGCTGATTGTTCTCATTGTGAAAAATTTTCCTCTTGTGCCCAATCAGAATCTCCCCAGGAGTAACTCATATCCATTATTCATTATCTTTTCCAGGTGATTCCTTGTAAAAAGGGAGTCTCTGTCTTCTTGGTAGCCACCCTTTAAATACTGGAACATGGTGACAAGGTCTTCCCTAAGCCTTCTTTTCTCAAGGCTGAACAAACCCAGTTCTTTCAGCCTTTCCAGTTCTTTAATCATCTTTGTGACCCTCCTCTGGACCCTCTCCAGCCTGTCCACATCTTTTTGGTACAGCAGGGACCAGAACTGGACACAGTATTCCAGGTGTGGATTGATAAGCACCAAGTAGAATGGGACAATGACTTCTCTATCTCTGCTGGGGATGCCCTTGTTGATGCAACCCATCATCCTGTTGGCTTTCTTTGCTGCCGTAGCACAGTGTTCACTCGTATTGAGCTTGTCCACCAGGACCCCCAGGTCCCTTTCCACAGAGCTGCTGCCCAGCTGGGTAGATCTCAGTCTGTGCTGCACTCCTGGATTATGTTTTCCCAGGTGCAAGACCTTACGCTTGTCCTTGTTGAATTTCATAAGGTTCTTGTCAGCCCACTCTTCCAGGTCTTCCTGCAGGGTGGCTCTCCCTTCTGAAGCACCCACTTCCCCACTCAGTTTGCTATCATCAGCAGATTTCATCAGGGTACACTTGATCCCATCCCCAGATCACTTATGGAGGTATTAAACAGCATTGGGCTCAGTATCAAGCCCTGGGGGACCCCACTTGTGACAAGCTGCCAGTTTGAAATATGATTCCTTTTTCATTTCCCAGAGATATCGTGCACATTTGCAGTTCTCCGTTATATTCATGTAAAAGACATGAGGAGTGTATAATGAAAAAGAAATGTGTTCCTATAATTACGATACAACATCCCATGATGTTCACTGTAAAGCTATTTCTCATCTAATTAAATCTTTATCTGGTATCAAGCTCTGTTCTTTTTTTTTTTTTTTTTTTTTTTTAACA
>WKFP01015465.1:562950-586725 GCA_011057875.1 Pterocles orientalis
GCTCAAAAACAAAAAAAAAAAAAAAAAGGTATGTCCTTGTCCATGCAGCAGTTCCTTTGCACTTCTTAGAACCAAATCATGTCACAGTCTTCCTGCTCCCCCAGCATGATCACCTGTTACCTGGTTGCAGTGTCACCTGCGTCTCTCATAGGGTCCTGAGGGCAGTAAGGGGCCTTGATGACTTTGACAAGCCTCACCTGAGATCTCCACCCATGCCCTCTGCCCATAAGCTCAGGGGCTCTATTTAAGCTCAGGACTGGAGCTTTCATCTTAGTTATGTGGGAGATGTGTCCATTGCTGGCTCTGTCACATGGTGTCCCAATGCCCAGCCATGGACATCATTGAACTGGTCTTCAACGTGCGGGCTGACTTGACACTGTGAGCCTTCCTGGAGATTTCTGGGCCTTACTTCTCTATGGTGAGTACCGCCAGATCTGCTCCTGACTTGCACTCCTCGCTCAGCCTCAGACCTGCACATGATGGTGATCTTGCGTGGTGGCCTGGACTCTTTGAGAAAGCTGGCTGCCATCCCTGGGCTGCCCTCTCGCCTCTCTTGGGTACGGTGAGGCTGGACCCTGGCTGGTGAGGTGCCTGTCCTGCTGCCCATGTTGCTCTTATCCATATCCCTTTGGGAGCAGCTGGGCCTTACTGCTTCAGGATATCCCAGTCCAAAGAGCTGGAAACCAGAGCTTGGGAAGTTGCACGGTACCTGGAGTTCTTGCTGAACTTTCTGGAGAAGCAGCAGGACATTTGACCTTCGTGGTTGCTTTACACATCTGGAAATGAGGCCACTTTAAAAAGTTTGTGTGGATTAGGAAGGCCAGCCTGTTGGCTCCTGTTCTGGAATGTCTGGATGATAAAGAGCTTGGTTGAACTTTCCTAGCCCATGGGGCACTTAAAGCAGTGGTCAGCCAGAAATCACCTTGTTTACTTCCCAGCTGAGCTGAACTGGGACCTATCAGGAAGAGTAACACATGAAACGACCATCCTGCTTTCACGGTTGCTGTTTAGTGCCAGCAAAGATTGTGGGCCTGGATATCACCAGGCAGAAGAGGACAAGTGGGAGGCAAGCAACATCTCCACTGGGAAAGGGCAAAACTGAAAATGAACCTGTTGTACTGTAGCTAGTCCCTTCCTCTCCTCGTGCTTCCCTTTCCCTCGGTAAAGAGGGATTCTGCAAATCTTAGTGTCTGAGTGTCTCAAGGTCCTTGAATTGGAAGTCCTGATGTTAGAAAAGGGAAAGGAATGCTGTTCCTTCTGAAGAGGCACTGGTTCTTCAACAACCACCGATTAACAAAGGGGCTAGTATCCTTGATTTCCCAAGAGACTCTCATAACAAAGATAATCACAGCTGATCGACTGGAGCAGGATTTTAGGGGTTCTTTTGGCTCCGTATTCTTGACATTGAGAGGTCTGCATCTTGATTAAATGGCAGCAGGATCATGTTTTACTCAAAAATGCTAGTGAATACAAAAAAAGACATCCTGCTAGTGACGAAAGCTTAAGCACAAGACTCAGATGTTAGATCCAGCTGGCAGGTCTAAGAGGAGGACTTTGCATCTGATGCTTGCGTTACACGAAGCTGAACTGAATCAATAGCTCAGCAAATTCAACTCAGGCTCAGGAGGGCAACTTTTGTATTAAGATGCCAAACTCTGGAGCTGGTTTTTCAGAGGTTCTGAGCATCTGCTGCTCAAGCTTCTGTCAGTGGAAGTTATGAACAGGGAGAGCACCCAACTGTCAAATGCGCAATGTCTAATACTCAGAATGCAATGTGTCAGATGTAAAATCAGTCCAACTTAGGGGTCAGAATAATGATTTATATCATTAACTCACGACAGTCCTTTAATGAAATGTAAGGCGTAATGGCCTTGTATTGCCCTTCCACAAAAGCATCATGGACAGCCTGTTTCAATGTGCTCCTTGAGTGCTTTTCGCAGGTTATTCAATTTATGACTCAATAATGAATATGCAAAATTCCTCCTGATGCACACGAGAATTGCCCTTTCATCAAGCAGTCAGACTCCATCTAAGCAATTTTAAGTGCCTGACTTTCCTATTGAGAGACTGTTTCAGGATCTTGTATATTTAACTTCTTCTAATTTCAAGACTATGTTTTTTTATGGCTAATTCACAGCTTTTTATTCCTCTTTCAGCATTTCTCTGAAGCTCCTTCCTGCTTTGACATTCCTCCTGCAGTGAACCAGCAATGAAATGTCACCTTTATTCAGTCAAGCTAAACAAGCCCCAGTCTTAGTCCTCTTTCCCAAGATGAGCTTTCTACTGTCTAGGCAACCAAGGTGCTCTTCCCACCCTGCGTGTAACATCCAAGCTCATGTTTCATTAATGTTTGCATCATCAGTATTCAAACTAATGTGTAATGTTAATAGGATAGAGGCTCAGTCTAAGTGAATTTAATTGTAAACCCACCCAGATTTTGCTTATGTTTTTAGGACAAAAATAAATATTTGCCATTCATTATAATACAAATAATACATCGATCAAAGAGTGGGTGACCCTTGACAGCCTGGAAGCAAAACACTCATCATGATAGTTCTCCGTAGCTCTTATAGGCAGACAAAATGCCCGATGTGGCAACATTTTCCTCTTGATTTTCTTGCAGGTGGTGCAGGTGATTTTATTCTTCCTTCAGAAATTTCTTTGATCTAGAACCCCCTGTGATGGCTGCTTGATGCTGAGGTTGACTTTGAAAGCCCTGACATAACTTGTCATGGTGTGGATATAGCTGGCATCTTTGTGTTTATTACCAACTGCCCTTGAAAAAAATGTGTATCTAACTGGAGAAAAACAAGGTAGTATTTAGAAGATGGGAGTTGTATTTACTCATCTGGGAAATAGGTTTCCTCCTTGTCATTCTATGTGTGGAATGGTAAATCCAATTTGTAGGGTTTTACTGGTCCGATTCTCAGCTGGTGTAAATCAGTATGTCTTCACTGATCTGAAAGAGTCTGACCCACGAATGAGATTTATTGCTGAGCTGAGGGCTTTGTGGAGCTGTTCAGGATTTCTTACCAGGATGGATGGTTCTAAGTACCTTTGTTCTAGATCCCCATTTCCTGTACTGCAGCCTACCCCTTCACTTCCTCCAGAAAATACTTGCTTCTGTAACTCTTTGAACTGCCGATGGCAGGTATCACAAACAAGAAGGATCCTTGCTATACTCAACCATCTCTGGAACTGGGCTTCCCTGGTTGTTTTGTAGACTGGGATCAGATTTGGAAGCAAATTTGATCCCTTTCTGCACCCTTTAAAAGTCAGCCTAAAGAAGATGCGAAGTTCCGTATGATTCGTGAATCTCTTCAACTAAAAGTCACTTGCATAGTGGTGCCATTTGTCAGGGAACTTACAAGATCTTTTAGCATCTTCGCGTGAAATTAGCTTTTTAAAGATTATAAAATCATTATTCTCATTATGGTTTTAATCAAATGGAACATGGAATACAGAGACATGACTTAACTGACTGTTACTAAAGATAGTGATTTATTTATGGTTTCTTTCATCCAAAAAGGACACACTGTACTTTGCAAGCCATGGGTGATGTCTTTGAAGGCAATAGGGAGTATGAGCCACGTAGTATCATCTGCAGAATTTAATCCAATGCCTAGTAATCACTTTAGCTAATTTGGAAGTGATACATGTAGAATCAATAAAATAATGTAAACCACCACCCTCTGCAATACATTAGGATGCTAAATGTAGTGAATCTTTAATAAAACTTAGCCCAATAACATCTTCATGTGGGAGTATGTCACGTAACTCAGGGCTAAGATCCCCTTTTGAACGGAAAGTACAGTAGGGTCTCCAGTGCCTCTAGGAGTTCAGGGTCTTTAAGGATTTCTGAATTATTTTTTTTCCCTGGTAGTTCAGTGCCCCCTAGCATTGTGAGAGGGAACTTGTCCATGTCTGATGTTGGTAGGATGGAGCACTATTTAACAAACCTCCAAGGTATCTCCATGCAGATTTGGGGGGAGGGTTACATATGTGCAGCCATTGACTCTGCAAGGAAAGCTGCAGGTGGGAACACTTCAGTAGGAAAGCAGGGATGGAGCTCCCCTGGGGTAAGCTTGGCCTTTTAAATTATATCACCCTTGTGATAGCTTAGGCAGGCTTCCAGCTGAGTCTGATTAAAGTTCAGGGCCACCCATTTAGCTCCCTTTCTCTTTTACCTCGATTTTCATTTCTCTTGGGGTTTTTTGGCAGCTGGCTTTGCGCAATGCCTTGCGTTATTTCCCTCCTGAAATACAGAAGAAGCTGGCGCCGGAATTTGCTGAAGAGCTCAGGCTGTATGGCCATATCTATATGTACAGATTCTTTCCAGATATCGAGATGAGGTAAGGACTGGATGGTTCATGTTTTATTTGCCTGCCATTTGCTTACCAGTTGTCACCTGTGAAGCTGACCTTCAAATAGTGGCATTGCTGTGTCCTGATTTACCTTTTGTGGAAGTCGTGTCTTAACATATCAATGGAGTGCATCATTTGAATAAACAGGATGTTCTGTGCATCATTAGAAACCAGTGGTTTCATTTCCAATGATGGATACTGCATGTTTTGGGATGCTCTTCCGTAAAGCTGTGTAACAGTCATCTTTCATCATCCAGCATTCACGCTACTCTCTGTCCTCACGAGAGTACCACGGAGCTAGCAGGGAGACTGTGCACCCTCTGGATAGGCTGTGGCAGGGCCAGGACAGTCGTTGCTGGAAAGCTCAGCACCACGCAATGCAGGGAAAGGATTGTGCAAGGTTGTGTGCTTGGTGATGCCAGCTTTACCCTACACAGAGATCCCAAATACTCTACCCCATGGCAAGTCTTAGTTTCTGGAGGCCAGTCACTGCTCAGAGACCTCTGATTGCAACCTGGACAGAAAACTTGCAATAGTCCTGGGCTGCTGCAAGTCAAGTCTCCACCAAGAGGTAAGATCAGATGAACGGATGGTTGACACCTGTCCTGAGTGGCTGGTTGTTTCCTGGTCTCACAGAGAAGGCTTTCTGGGCTTAGAAGAAAGACAGTACACTTTTCCATCATTGGAACCTGTATCTGACCCTGGTTTGTAATATGCTGTGCCTGCTGGCTGTTGATCTTGGAGCATCACTTCATTCTAGGACTGATGGGGCTAATGTTTGTGAAGCAGAACAGTTTCAGAGAGGCCTGCCAGGGGCTAGCTGCTTTTTTTAGACTGATTCCTTTTTGCATCCAGCAGGGGCCTGGTTAATGTCTATACAGAAATCTGAATAAAGCAAGCAACTAGAAAACACTCTGATTTCCACACATCCATATTTCTGTTCTGTCCATACTAGTCTGGGGTCAGCTCTTGCAGAGTTCAGCTAAGGGAGGACAACTGGAAGACCACCTGAAAGGTATTGCAGAGCTGGACTTCAGAGGAGCCTAGTCTTGACCTACAGATGGGGGGGCACCTCCTGAGGAGGCTTGGATGAGACAGTCCATCACCTTGTTTCCATCACTGGCCTCAGTGACTCTTTGATAGCTTCAAATATTTTTTATCGTTTCACTGATCACTCTTCCTAATAGATTCCTACAGTCTCAGATTAAGAAAACGCCTTTTTTTCTCTGTAGTCTGGTAGTATTTGATTTTTTTTTTTTGTTCTGTATGTCCCGGGATGCACAGTCCACCTTGGTTCTGTTCCATTTAACAGCCATGTTCCTCTACCAGCACACTCACCTGATGTTTGAACTTCAGGTTTCTTGAGTTCTGAGCAATGTTACGTGGAAATACCTCCTCTTGATGAATTGGTATCATTCCACAGAAGTCCTGTTATTTTATCACATCAAGCTTAGAAAAGCAGAAAACACCAATAAAAAAAGGTCTTGTGGAAAAACTCCAATGCTTTCCCTCCTGGTCTGGCAACGACTACAAGGCATTTGTTTTAATATCCTGATGTAAAAAGCTAGGATAAAGTACATCAGGGGAGGAGCCCATTTGCTAAATCTGCAGAATATACATTCCAGATCTTGGCTCATGAGCTAGTCAGTGAATATACTATTTTTTTAATGTAGTTGGCACTCTTTAGCCTAACCTTTGCAATGGGACTGTCTTCCCTGTACAAAGCAGGTGCCCAGCCACTGAAGATCTGTGGTCCAATAAAAGGAAGATCGTTTAGAAACCACGTCAAAAGATCCTATCTTCCTTTAGGCATCTCCAACAAAGGAAGAAGAGCAAAAGGGAAAGAGCAAAACTCTTGATTAATGCCTCAGCACAACTGTCTGAAGGCAAACACAGCAAAGGAACTGTCCCTGCCCCGAGGAGCTGCTGTGTAACTGTGGGACTAGAAGTCTGAGAGCAATTTGACAAAACAAACAGTGGAGGAGAAGATAGCAGTGAGATGATCACAGAAGTTGGCATTGAAGCACATTGGTGCTAGGAAACCTGACTCAATACCTTTGTGAGGTTTTCCCATCTTATTCAGTTAAAAGGTCCATATTTCTCCTAACTAGATCAGATTTTGAGAGCTGCTTTGGGTCTGAAATTGAAGCCTGGTGTTTTTTCTTAGACAGGATCTTAAATAACAAGGGCTGATGAGCCTGAAGGCAGCTTCCACTGATGCTGTTTTCCTTGGCTGCTTGGCCTGACAACTGTGTTACAGAGACCATCTCCAGCATCCCAAAAATCATCCAGTTAAAAAGCAATAAGAGCTCTTGGCCATTGATTTATAACCAGTTGTGATTAACTGATTCAGCAAATGATAAGCTGAATATAATTTCTCTTTGCTTAGTTCTGATAACAGTTAAAACCCAATTTGCCTGTCAAGGTACATACGTGAAATCAGATCTGCACTTTCTCCTTTTTTTTTTATTTCCCCCTGAAAAAAATCCTGCAGCTCAGAGTGTTGGCATGCAGGGATATTTCTGTGTGATATGTTGTTGGGGTTGCCCTTGTGAGTTGGAGTGTCACTCTGAAATTTTTGTGACTGCTGTTTCAGAGCGTACCCCATAGGAGACTACCCTTGCAAGACCAAATCAGCTGCTGCCATTATGCTGATGATCATGAATAACCTGGATCCCTCAGTGGCTCAGGTAAGGCACAGCGAAAAGAGGGAACCTGGATTCACAGGGTAGCAACAAATGGGCAAGTTTGTGCTCTCACATAACTGAAGAATTTGGGTTTATAGGTGCAACTAATCCCTGTGCAGATTATCCTTCTTCCACGGATTGAATAGGATTTTAGTGTTGGTAGGACTTTTGCTGGTTCTGTGTCAGCTCAGCAGGACAATTCCAGCAGTGCCCAGGCAGCCTCCTTATGCAGGGATGTGCCCGAATGCCCATTTCTGTGGGGCTAAGCTTGCAAGGGACTAAAGGTGACTCTCTACTTGTGGTTATGTTTTGATTCGTGGCGTTTGGGGTCCTTTGTATAAAGTTCTTCAGTTTCCTGCTGCATGCAATTAATCCTGCACGATGGGTCCTGGTCCTAACTGAGACCTCTGAAGCCTCCTACAACACCGACAAGGTTCACTCCAGCTCCCAGGAGATGGTCTCCGTCTGAGACAGAGCTCAGCTCTCAGTACACTGGTTCTACAACATCTGTTGAGAAATTAGTGCTGATGCTTCCTGTATCTTTGAAAGCTCGTCCCTCAAGGACATTTACTAGATGATTAGAGGACCAAAGCCCATCCTTACAAGTGCTACCCAGTGTAATGCATCTTTTTGCCAGTGGCAGAGGAGAGGCCATGCAGCTGTGTCCTGTTGGTCCTGGACTTTTCCAGCTGCAAATGCCAGCAGCAACCAAACTATAAGCTCACTCAGTCCCTCTTCAAGGGAGTTTACTGGGATGTCTGCCTGCTACAGGAACTGCAAGAATCACTTTGTAGCATTCTGAATCCAAAATACTATTGTAACAATAACAAACATCTCATTTCAAAAATTTTTTTTTCCTTAAATTACCACTTTTGTGATATTTTCTGATTTCAAGAATCTAGGGAGTGTTGATGCAATAAGCTAGAGAAAAGATCTATTACTGAGATTAAAAAAAATCGCTTGGAGATAAAGTGAAGTGTTTCAGAAAAGTGCTTGCCTTACTGTTAAATGTTTTTTTTCAGTTTCCTCAGGAGCTTGTCACTTACGGAGGAAACGGGCAGGTCTTCAGCAACTGGGCGCAGGTAGGACATTGCTGCTTTTGTAACTCGTTTCACAAAGCCACTTTTACCCTCCCCCACGCACATTCTGCTTAGGCAGTTTGTGATAATTCTTGGCAGTCGTTGTCTCAAAATACTCTAAAACATCCTGTCTGGATAGAGGAATGCTCAGTTCTGAACTGCATAGATGGGGAGAGCTTTATTTAGTAAGGAGAGTGCAGACAGCCCAAAAGAAACACTAAACATAATACCATAAACCTACCAAGCTGTGTGTGATGGTGTAAAAACCAGTTCTTTGCCTTTCTCTGATGCATTTGTATGTGCTTGTGTATTTTGCACAGATAATTTTAGAGTCAAAGGGAATTCTTGAAAACAAAAAAGTGTATCTTTTGCTTGCTTGTTTCTGGTATGTTTGCAACATTTTTCTGATGTCATCTGCCTGGACCTGGGCAAAGCATTTGACACCGTCCCACATTACATTCTTGTTTCTAAATTGGAGAGACATGGATCTGGGTAAGGAAGTGGCTGGATGGTTGGGTGGATTGGCTCAAAGAGTTGTGGTCAATGACTCCACGTCCAAATGGAGACCGGGGACGAGTGGTGTTCTGCAGAGGCTGGTATTGGACTGGTACTTGTTTAACACCTTTGGAGACATGGACAGCAGGACTGAGTGCACCCCCAACAAGTTTGCCAATGACACCAAGCTGTGTGCTGCAATCAACACAGTGGAGGGAAGGGATGCCATCCAGAGGGACCTGGGCAGGCTGGAGAGGTGGCCTTGTTGAACTTCATGAGGTTGGCATGGGCCCAAGTGCCAAGGTTCTGCAAATGGGTTGTGGCAATCCCAAGCACAAATGCGGGCTGGGCCAAGAATGGATTGAGAGTAGCCCTGAGGAGAAGGACTTGCGGGTGTTGGTTGATGAGAAGCTCAACGTGACACGTGCTCTTATGTGAGCAGGGCCAGCCGTTCGTATGGTAGCCTTTACTGGACTGACATCCCTAGGACAGATGCTGGGCTGCAAGGTGAAGTAGAAGCAATGCCAAAGTCAGAAATATTCTTTTCTCTTGTTCTCATCCAAGCCAGAGCTATGACCTGCAGTTGTTTCACAGCAGAACAAACAAAACCTTTTTGTTTTTGCTTACTTAGAGTAGCAATCACATGAATGATTCACTTATGACAGAACATCTTGTTCTGTTTGTGGCTTGAAAACAACTTGCTTTTTTGGAAATCTGTCGTTGCAAAATTCCTAGTGAAAAGGTTCAGTTTGGTTTATATCATCCATGCAGACCTGCTTTCTTCTGAATAATTTTAAAAGAAAGAACAATGTCCAGAGCTGACTTTACAAGCCTGCAGAAAACAAATGTTCTTTAAACTAATAAAGGTTTTTGCTTCCTCTGTACTAGATGTGCCTTTCAATGCAAAAAGATCTAACATCTTTCAGCTTCTAGTTTGATTACAGTGTTTTCCCCATCTGCTGAAGTGTAGAGTTCAGCTAGTTACCTGTTCTGTCCTAGGACTGGAGTTTGATTATTCAGCATTTTTCATGAAACAAACCCAAAATGTAAAAAGCCAGACAGTAACTCTTTCCTGCTCAACTTAACTTGCAGCTTGGGAGATGAGCTGGGTTAGAAGGGACTGGCTTCAAATCTGTACCATTTTGAATTTGGGTCAAAGACACAGCCACAGATGTGAAGTGCCCATGACGACTGGTTTTGTCTATTTGTCACCGATACTGCTGTCTCGTTGATCAGCAGTTCTACTGTGTCCCTACAGAAACTCTAGTTGAATTCCAGTACTGCATGGGAAAGCTGCTCTCAGGTCACATACTAAAGTCCCGTGGAAGGTAATAGGCTTTATGATAGACAATGTTGGATGTGAGTCAAATCTATAGGCAGCTTAGATGGTCAAAGCCTACTTTTTGGCATACATTGAGAGTAGCTATTGAATTATGCAGACAACGTTGAGATGAATTTGTGTGCTCCTGCATGCCTCAAGGACTTTCTTCGCTGTCTGTAAGGAAAGGTGAATTTTTTCCTTTGAGAAGAAAAATGATTTCATTTTTTAAGTGCACGTTGTAATATCCATTCGCTGAAGAGATGACAAGCACCAGAAGATGCTGAATTATCCATTTCAGTTTAGGATCAACAATATGGATGGGTATTTTAGTCGCTTTTATAGGGAAAATTTTGCAGTTTGGCTTTGGAAAGATTGCCAGAAAAGTGCCAGATCCAAATGGTTAACATCAAGACAAAATTAGAAAGGCTTTAAAAATGAAGGATTTCTGGGGTCTGTACTGGAGAAATTATTCTGGAACTTATTCAGACTTTTGCTAGTTGGTGATTTATGTTTCCTGTTGAGTGATATCTCTCAATGGACTTTATTAAAAACAAGAATGTGTTGAGAGCTCTGCCTGTTATTCCACATGTGAATATACTTCACTATCTCTAGAGCTGCCTTCATACTCAAAGTCTAGCAACTTCACGAAGCAACATAACATAAGATGCAAACAGATTCCCTCACTTGCCTTGTTTTTCCTTTCAGTTCTGGTTGGTAATGCACTATTTGTCAGAGATGACTGAAGAGCAGACACTGGTAATGTACAGTGGGCATCCTCTGGGGCTCTTTCCCAGCCATCAGTATGCTCCTCGATTGGTCATTACTAACGGCATGGTAGGTATTACCACCTTGTTTTCTCTTTTTTTTCCTCTTTGGTTTATTTTTCAAGTATTTGCTGAATTAAGATATTATTTATAGTACCTGAACTTACAGCAGCACACGGGAGAATCCAAGGTCCAAATTCTGCAGCGTTTATTCCAGCACAGTCACTCTCACGTCAAGCATACTGATCTGCAGTGATGGATGAACAATCCTCTCCTTATTAGACAACTTCTGATGAGCCTGAGCTGTACGTGTCCTCAACCAAAACAGTTCAGCTAGGCTCCGTTTGGAAGATTTAAAAGCTCTCAACAGGCAAACAGATTATTGTTGATCAGATGCTCGGATATCTGGACTGCTTTGCCTGGAAGGCAAGCTGGACAGGCGAACATCCTGGTTCATTGCCCGTCTTTGGAGTCATTCAATATCTCCCTGCAGGCTAGTTTTGTGGCTACAGAACTGCTTTCCTTAAAAATTGCATGACGGTCACACTGCCAGAAAGACCAGGCGTCTTTTTTTCTAATAGTAGAATGCATGGAATAAAACACCTGAACTACTCCTCTGGTTTTTCACTGTTTTTCTGTGTGTGAACATAGAGAAATGTGGGCTCTTAGTTCTGCTTAAAACTAATTTGCTTATGTGAGTTTTCTTTTGATTGTTTTCTTAGGTTATTCCCAAATATTCCACCAGAGATGAATACGAGAAGATGTTCGCTTTGGGAGTAACAATGTAAGAAGACACCTCACTATCCAAATATATCAAATCTTTAACTAAAATGTGACTCAGACATCAAGCAGTGGCTGGTTAAAATTTCTAATGCAGATGGATTTCAACTGTGCTGCATGAAGTCCTGATGCTGCAACGCATTAATGCACACTTCAGTGGAATTACTCATGAGTATGAGTTATGTTCAGCCACATATATAAGGATGTAATTGAGGTCTGCTGGGAATTAGTATTAGGTTTATGTGTGGTATTTGGCTGAATTACAGCCTGAAGCCTTAATCATAACCTATTTATAGCACTGGCTCATTCCACTTTGCAGTGGCTGTTTTGCAGGCTGCAGAAAACACAAGTTGTGAAACATTCCTTCACACTAAGAGAAAGCTTTGAAGTAGGAATTTATCGGGGTTTTTTTTTAATGTTTATTTACCTGCTTTTTTACTGTTGATCTAGTTGATGAGCATGGGAATATTATTCTGGTGTGCACCATGAATAAATCAAAACCACCAGAGAGCTGGGTGTGCACAGATCAGGAAGCTGGAGGAAATGAAAGGGCATGAACAGAGAATATCCATTGCCACTTTCTTGCGAATTTCATAGGAATACGGACAACCATTTTGGGCTAACAACTTCAAAAGCGATGATGTGACTTAGAAGTGCAAGTGCCGCTGAAAACCAATGGCATAAAGATGCCAACAAGGTGACCAGGAGCATCCTGGTGTCCTAATCACTATGCTAAATGCCAAGACAAGACTACACTCCGTTTTTTGATCCATGCATTTTTGAACTCAATTTAAGGTGCTAAATGCTCCTCTGGAAACATGTTGGTGCATTGCTAATGAAGAAACTCAGTTAAGCTGTGAACTTGATAATAGCAGATCTTTAACAACAAATCTAAGCACAGATTTTTTTTTTTGTTATATCGGAAACATATGTGGACATTACAGAATTCATTCCAGCCTGAGTAACATGTGGCATTGCTGTGTTCATTGCCATTGCTAGGTACGGTCAGATGACTGCAGGGAGCTACTGCTACATTGGGCCTCAGGGAATCGTGCATGGGACCGTGGTAAGGATCTGGGGAAGGGTCTATTTGCTGCTATATTTTGGAGGAAGGTATCATCTCCCCCAGTGGCCGGTGACTGGAGTGGGTTGGATTGCTGCAAGAGGATGTTCTGGCTACCAAAGAAATTCTCCTTGCCTGCTCCTTAAAAAATTAGTGTCCTTACTCTCAGTCCATGGCATCTTATCCAGAACACAGACCTGAAGGCATCTGCAATGAAGGTCTCCATCTAATCTCATATCTAGCTACAACAACTGAAGTGTGAATTGACCAAATGTGTTGAGTAAAAACATTTTCTTACCATTTCTCAGCTCTTTTCCTTAGCTGTCTTTTGCAGCCATCCTGAATAAGTCTCTACCCCAAGAGCAGCATGTTGGGAACCACTGATTATTCTATTTCATGGTGAGAGAAATAAATATGATCAGGACCGATGGTTTAGCAACATCACTTTGTGTTTCCTTCTTAAAAGATTAAAAGTTTCGTGGTCCCAATGACCCTTGAGTTTCAAACCCTATGTGCAAAAGGGACAGAAGGACTTCAAATTTCAGGGACTCTAGGGAAACTCTGTCCTGATAATTGCTGTATTGTGTTGTGTGCAGCTCACAGTGCTAAATGCAGGCCGTCGCTACTTGAAGGCTGAAGACCTGTCTGGAAAGGTGTTTGTTACTTCTGGTCTCGGAGGGATGAGCGGGGCTCAGGCGAAGGCTGCGGTCATTGCTGGGTGTGTGGGGATCATTGCGGAGGTGAGAGCGGTGCTGCTTTGGTTCTGTCTTCTCTCCTTCATGTGCTGAATCGGAACCCTCATTCTCCTGATCTGACATGTTCCTCAAGTAAACCTAACAAGAAAAACTCAAGGAAAGATACTTTTTTCTAAGATCTGTCCTTTTCATTGCTGAGCACTTTTTGCTGCTCTTCCACTCTGTTCACACACTGGATCAGACTGTAAGGACATGGGCATGATTGCTTCACAAATAGTGCAGATGATGCTGTCAGATGAGCCATCCTCAGTGCTTGAGCTACCCTCATTTCATGTGTGAAGGGGTCTAACTTCCCCAGGCAATTCCCATGGGGAAAAAAGTCAGTGTTAAAAAGGTGTCAGTTCCATCAGGATTAATGCCTCTGGTACCATATCAGGTGCAATGAAAAGCACCTGTTAATGTTAGTATGATTCACTCAACAAGGTTGGGACTAGTGGAGTTGCTTGGTGTTGTGATTCTTTGAACTCAATGGGATTTCTGTAAAACTGGGAATTTTAAACTTGGCTTCAGTATGAAGATGGTGAGGCTAGTTGCAAGCACTTAAGAGAATCCCAGTGTGTACACAGCAACAGCGAGTTCTGCTCAGGGAAAATGCTGATGGGGAAGAAGTTCTGCAGTACCATTTTCCCTGCTCCCTGAAGCTCAACCACAGCCTGTATTCTTTGTAGAGAGTAAGGTTTATCTGTTCCAAGTATGTTAAAACAGCCCAGCTATTTCCTCCCATAAACAAAGAGAATTTAATGATCTGTGATTCAAAGACTGCTGATGTCCAAGCAATCAGGATAGTCTATGATGGGATCCCCAGGTATCCTTGAGTACATAATGCAGAACACCAACACTGTGATGTCAGTAAGTATATATGCCTGGAAGTTTTGAGTGAAATACACTTTCATATAAAAAAGTAACATTAGCTTCTCCTAATACCTGTGGTTTTCAGCTCTTCTGCTTATCATAGGGGTGTGTTCTAACAAATCGACAGAAGGATGGACTGCAGAAATGCCGCAACAATTTTTAACAGAAAATGTTGCTCTGCAATTCTATGAAAATGAATATCTTTAATGATATTGACTATTGAGAAACAGCAAACATTTCCATGCGTTTCTTTCCTCCTTACTACCTTTGAATTCGATACACCGGGGGAACATCCTTGGTGGAGCAGATAGAGGACTGACCAAAACGCATTGAGCTCTTTGACTAGCTGCAGGTGCTGAGCTCTTGTCACTGTCCTAGAGGAAGGGAGATTTTTGAGAACTGAGCTCCAGTTGGAGCTGACTGGAGTGGGAGTTTAGCCTTCTCAGCCAAAGTCATTTATAGAGAGAATTAGCTGGCAGACCTCTGCTGTGGGCATGTCCCTTGCTGCAGTGGAAAGGGTAAGAATATTGCAATCTGACCGATGGTAATTATAATTAAACTTGAACACATAATGGGTCAGACTGCCCACGTGGCATCGCAGTAAATCTGACCTGCTGTGGCTAGCTCAGGACTTATTCATGGAAGGTTTCAACTGCTTTACAATGATGCTGCCAAAGTATTTTATTAGCACATGAGTTTTGCACTTATTTGATATCTCACCAGCTACCCCCTGCAGACGAAATAAATTTATTCAATTTATTATTAAATAAATTATTAATGAGTAAGTTATCTTTAGTCAGACTTCTACTCTGTCATCATGATCTTTCAAATGCTGGAATACAAAGGAAAGATTCCAGGGAATGCTATTCACAGCAGTCCTTTGTCCTTTTCATCTCTACGGCTGCAGATGATTTTGTTCAGGAGACTGAATATCGCCTGGTTTTTATCTCCTGTGAGATGATCCTTGTCGGAAATGAGTCTCAGGAGCACATGTGGATAGCTATATATATGTACATATTATTTATTTAAGGAACTATTTATGCAAATGACATTGATGAATTGTGCAAGAGATGTCACGGTGTCAGCCAGGGCTTCTGAAGCTCAGACAGAAGGGATTAATGGTGCAAGTCTTTCACCTCTTCTGTTTGAGACAAAGCAGATTGTAATTTTATGAAATAATTGTGTGGAGGGCCAGACTATCTCCTCGGAGCTGCACTAAGCTCTCCAGGGTAACACTGGATGCCGATCAAAAAACGAGCGTGTTTTTGAAAGCGCGGTTCAAAGGAAGCTGGTTTTCTTGAGTGTGCTAGCAAGCCTCCGAATGACAAAGACTGTCGGAGAGGGCTGGAGTAAAATATGTAGGATGTGGTAACAGATTTAAATAGATCTGATCTGTGTTATGCTGAGCTTTACGTGAACCCAATTCCTGTAATTCATACAGACCATTTAATATCTTCCCTCCTGCGCTGATTTAAATAACTCCCAAAGCAGCGGTCCCCCCCGGCACCTGACTTTATTGAATAATTCCGTTGGCAATGCCACTGATATTATCATAATCTGGGGCTTTTGATGGATAGTCTTTATTACTGATGTGGGAAATGATGGAAGGTTTCTCATGCTAAGAATAATTAGGAAAGAAAAGGTTTCCTGGTGTTCAAGCGACTCCTGAATACAGAACCTATTTAATTTACATATAAATACCTTGTTAATGAGAAATAATGGAATGGAAATGATGGGGGGATTAGAGAGAAGTAAAAATGCTTTAATGAAATACCAGAAGACCCAGGTTATGTGTTCTTACACACAGCACTGGGTGTGTTTAAATCCATTTGCTACCACAGAAAATTGGCTTGAATTAATTTTGCCACTTGCATTATCCCAATGATAGCTCGCTATAAAAATATTAATGATGTGCAAGTTTATCCATTGAATCATTAATACAGAATCTGTGCCCAAGCCTCCACGGTTTGTCTGTCTGTCTATTTTTATCCAGCTCTCTGTTGTACACACACGCTGACACAGAAGCTGAGCCCAGAAGAGTACAGATTTGGGACTGGGCTTGTTTGGAGCTTCAAAGTGCAAACAAGAGGGAATTAAAGACATAGTTTTGTTTTGATCCATTCCATTTTTCAGAAGCATTAGCCAGCTGGGACAAGAAAATGCTTTCGTCTTCTTTTCCATATTTGGTTGAGATTTTCAACCAGCAGTCAAAGCACAAAAGTGAGGGTCAGTTTTGTTCAGCAAACCATTGCTTTGTCCTGGGCAATCTATCAGAAATGTCTCTGAGCTGATCAAAGAAAATATTTCCTTAATTAAATGGAAATTTTATTTTCACAGAAAATAGCCAGATTTGAAAAATAAATTGGAAATGTTTTGGCTTTCATTTTTTTTAATATAATCATGAAAAGTAACAAGAAGAATAATTAAAATTGGTGGGAGAATGTCACCTCTTGTACAATTTTAAAGTTAATTTTTGGTTTGTAAAATATTTTGGGAAGTGATGTATCAAAAAGTCTTTTTTTCTTGCAAAGTGAGTAGATAGGGGAAACAGGAGTTTTGAGGTCTCTGCTATTTCTCTCAGGTAGATGAAGCAGCACTTCTCAAACGTCACAAGCAGGGATGGCTGATGGAAATCTCCGACAACCTGGACCATTGCATTGCTCGCCTTAGGTACGACCTGTAAATAATTCGGTGAGAATTCGAATCCTCACTTTACATCTTTCTGCACTGTGCCATTTTAGTGTGCACATAGAAGGGATGGAGGGACACCTCTGCTTATCCCTGGTCTACTTTTGAATGTGAACCCATCCTTCCAAACAGCAGCAGTCATCATTAGTTGACTACCAATGCTTCATGTCATGTCTATATGTTAAATGTGTCTTCATGCAGTTTCATGAATACGCACAGAGCAATTACAAATGATGTTACACTTGAAGCTTCACTCAAGCTTTCTGGAATCAGTGATTAATAATTAGAGGTTGAAAGATCTGTTGCCTAGATGGGTGTTGGAAACCACAGATAGGCTTTTTTGCTGGGTTTGACTCTGTATGTGATTTGTACGCTGCAAGATGGAATTACATGAGGTGTGTTTTCTTCAACCAATCTTTTTAATCTATTCTAGAGAGGCAAGAAAGAATAAAATTGCCCTTAGTTTGGGTTACCATGGGAATGTGGTAGATCTATGGTAAGTAGTATTTATTCTCCACTAGCAGACACCTTCTTCCTCTTGCTTTTCTGCTGGTGCATTTTTGATCTGAAAAACAACAGGGTATCCACTTGAGATGTGCTTTTTTTTTTGAGATAACGGATATATTAATGCTCTTGCTTGTTTGTAAGCCTGGATTTAGTTCCCAGACTTGAAGATGTGTTAAGCCTAGTGCTGAGTTCATTACTCTAGATGCTTGTGAAGAACCGTATTGTCAAAGAGGGGTTTTCATCCTTGTGTTCTGTTTCCCAGTTGCTTCCTATGCACCTTCTCCTTTCCTTATGGAACACTGAATTTCTTAGGGAAAGAAATCCCTAAGAGTCTTCCTTGGATGAAGAAAGGATGTTTCCCTTTCATTCTAACCTTTTCCTAACTGGATAGCAAGAAAATGTCTTTGACTTCAGTGAAGAACAGAAGTATGGAGGTATTGATTGAATAAAAATAATCTGATGGATAGAAATTCTGACACTCTTGAGGCTTTATCCAACGGTAAATCTTGCCGTCACACTGTATGCCAAGGGTTGAGACTGACCAATAAGACTGGTATGTCATACTGGTACCTGACTCACCCATCAGCATTCCTGCACAGGTCAATGGGAACTACAAAAGCTGCACCTAGGTCTTCGTCACCATCATTTCCCATCTCTAGACGTAGCCTACCAAGGGCATACCTTTATAAACAACCTCTTGAGATGGAAGAAGCTTGCCTGAAGAGGAGCTAGAATGTGAAATGGCCGCTTCTGTTCAAACACCCCCTTCATTGTCTCCCCAGGGAGAGGCTGGTACATGAGTTGGACACAACTGGAGAGCTGCTGGTTGATCTGGGGTCTGACCAAACTTCGTGTCATAACCCATTCAGTGGGGGATACTATCCGGTACAGCTTGGCTTTGAGGAAGCAAAGCAGCTCCTTTCCACAAATCCAGGGAAGTTCCGGACCCTGGTACAAGAGAGGTAAAAGTTTTGTTGATGTGTGTTTTTAACCTTTAAGTTTAGTTGCTCTGCAAGTGATCAGATCTTTGTCTTTCTTGCAAGAAGTTTCTGTTCTTTGATATTTCAGTAGAGGTCTGGGGTAGAGCTACAGTACTAATAACTCCCAACTTCGTACTCATACAGCTATCGCTCAGAGTCTGGCAGACATCACTTACCCACTGTTTCAGGAGTAGCCTGTAGTGCACAAGATCAGAGATCTGAACGCTAATGATTTATTTCACTTCTATAAATTCCTAACTTGTATCAGGTTTGAAAAATCCAGGACAATAAGTACCATTCCACATAGTCTACCAGTGGGTTTTGGGTCACTGAGTGTAGCACAAAGCCCCAAGGGGTAAGCCAGACAGTCCATCCAGCCCACCATGCTTCCAGCTGTGGCCAGAAATGGTTTTTTAAGGGAAGGAAATAAAGAGGGGATAATCTCCTCCAATCACTCCTCCCACTTTGCTGCAACTGTAACTAAATTCTTGATTTTAGGGGGCTACACCTGATTTACAAGGAGCAATTTGGCATAATTTATGTATAAGTAGAACTGTGGAGCAGAGGCAGCAAGCTGTATTTTTGTTTTCAAATAGTACTTTTGAGACTTTATTGCTCCTACTGTTCTTCTGTTCACCTTGAACATTCCTGCTGGAAACCTTTTTCCAGTAGAAGGTAGAACATGGCCTTGTCATCTATTTGACTTCAGATGAGGGACCTACAAGGACCTTTCCAGTTTCCCAGTTCTGTATCATACTACCTTAAGACAAAGGTAACAGGTAAATTTCTGGAAGGGACTGATTTCTAACAATGAGTATTTCTAGGTATGACCTAAAAAAATACGATTTTGTTTGTTAGGCATTGATTTGCCTCTGCAGAGTTCCGGGAGGTTCCACCTATGCATGTACAACTCCATATCCAACTATGCATTGAGATTAAAACTAGATAATGTTAAGTGGAAATGGTATCATGGTATGGTCCATTACTGGAAACAAAGGGAAAATTGGCTGTTTTGGCTAAGGATGGTGATGTTTAGCCACTTTCAGTTTTTCTGTTTCTGCTCACTTTCTCTGTGAACTTCTTAAACTGTTTTGGGGTTTTGTGTAGGCTCAGAGTTGGTTGTATTTCTCTGCTGAAAGACATGACCCTTCTCTGCTAATTAACGGAATTCCCTTGTGACTGTAAATCACTTCCAAGATTTGGGGATAACAGGTGCTACAGAGACTGAAAGCATCTCAGTTGATATCTTATGGGTTTATATCTGAATTTCTCTGGGGTCTTTCAGTTCCATCTGTCACCCCCTACTCCCTTTAGTGAGTTCATAATATTATTCTTTTTGATATTTTATCAATCTCAAGAATAACTGTTTCCTTCTTTATTTCAGCCTGAAGAGACACGTGGCTGCTATTAACAGACTAGCTGACAAGGGCATGTTTTTTTGGGATTATGGCAATGCTTTTCTCTTGGAAGCTCAAAGGGCGGGTGAGTAGATCCTGAAGTTGGTAGGTGGAAACAAGGACAATCCTGCATGCATCCTCCCAGCTGTATATCTCCGTAGGATGGGGTTGGACACTGTTACGCTAACTCTTTAGTCTTTCTCTTGTTCTCTGAGACCCCTGACTTTTTCTGTGGCTGAGGTAGAGCCTTCATGGGAACCCAGGTGCAGTCTCTCACATCTCGCAGCTTTTCTTCATCAAGTCACTGACTATTAAAATCCTTTTCTAGGTGCTGATGTGGAGAAGAAAGGAGCCAGCAAAACAGAATTTCGATATCCTTCCTACGTTCAGCACATCATGGGGTATGTTGGGGGAGTTTTGGAATAAAGCACTCAAGTGCCTTGTGACCCTCTCTGCTTAGGGGGAGAGCACCACAAAGACTTCACCTAGTGTAAATCTTGCAGTGTACTGTAAATGACAAAATCTTTTGAGCGATGCGGTTTATAACACCTTTTGCCTCTAAGTCATGTGAACAGGAGCTTGAACGCAGAGTGAGGCACCAACCAGATTAGATATCTTCTGGAACTCAACTGGAGTGTTTCTTACAATTATGTGTAAACAATGTGGACAGCGAATGAGTCTAGACTCAGGCATTTGTTCAGAACCCACCCTCGTCTAATAGTGTAGATGGGCTCAGAGTTAGCCTGGGTTAAGGATGAAGAGATCAGGCAGCAGTGGGAGTATATTTGATGAAACAAAAGAAAAATTGCAATTCATCTGGTGATGCACTTGTTTGATTGAACTGCCTAACATTCCTACCAAAATTCTGGCCTGACTGTGTTTTTATACCCCAGCTGACGGCTGCGTGAAACAGCACTGTGTAATTCCTCAATTAACGGTCCCTGATGCTTCTGTTTAGATTAGTTCATTGAAAATGTTTCAAATTCCTCTGTCTCCAGCTAATGAAAGAAAAGCACTGCTAGCAGCCAGGATAAATAAGGAAAGAATTTAAACTATCTCTTAATGAAACATGTTCTCTTCCCAGGGACATTTTTTCCCTGGGATTTGGGCCATTCCGCTGGGTTTGTACCTCAGGTGACCCACAGGATCTTGCTACCACTGACTCAATTGCCATGTCTGTGCTGGAAGACTCCATACGTCAGGGAGGTAAGACACCGTCCTACGCCCCCTCACTGGGGTGCTTTTGAAGAGAAAAGGAAATTGAGTTGTACGATGTGTCATAGCTTTTGGCTTAAACTGTAGAGAGCACACTTTGCCTGTTCCATGAGGGGAGAAAATCCTGCAGTTCTCAAAACTCCTATAAGGAGTGTAACCAGGAGGTAAAAACACCATCTAGAGAGGTTACTGATAGAATCACAGAATGGTTTGGGTTGGAAGGGACCTTAAAGATCATCCAGTTCCACCTCCTGCCATGGGCAGGGACACCTCCCACTAGCCCAGGCTGCCCAAAGCCTCATCCAGCCTGGCCTTGAACACCTCCAGGGATGGGGCACCCACAGCTTCTCTGGGCAACCTGTTCCAGTGTCTCACCACCCTCATAGTGGAAAATTTCTTCCTAATGTCTAGTCTAAATTTACCCTCTTTTTCAGCTGATCCCAAAGCTACTGTTGCAGTGTTGGCTAAGAGCATTTCTTTTCATTTCTTGCAGATTTTCCTGCACTTTGTCACCTTGAAAATTTAAGGCAAAGAGTATCTTTCATCAATAGCTCTCCATGAGTTTTTTTTAAAGGAGACAAATTGCCTTGCCCCTGTCTCACAGGTGAAGGAGGCATGGGAATGTAGGGAGGCAGGAAAGCAGGTTTCATGGGTGTGGTGCTCCATCCAGTGTCACTCATTTGTGATGACAATTTTGAGTTCTTCCCTTTTGTCAGTTGTTAATAAATTGACAGCTGTTTCTACTCACTGGTAGGACCCATCTGGGATATCTGCATGGCTCTGCATTCTGCCCTAGTATCTAGGAATTACTCTTTCACTCTTTCATATCTCTGAAAGGGGGCACTATTGTTATCCCCTGCTTATGAACGGGAACTGAGACAAAGCTAATTTTGTGTCGCCAAACATGAGTCCCAATCTCCCAGGCTGCAGTGGAAGGCCCTACAACTTTCCTTTCCATTGTCTGCTTTTACCGTAGCTGGACAGCAGGCTCAAAGATGTGTCATTGACCCCTAGCACTGAAGTCCTCAGCTCTTCCATTTCAAGAGAGTGGAGCTTTGTGCTTCTCAGAACCAAGGCAGGGATCAGGAGGAGATGGACCACAAGCCCAAAGCATATTTTATGGGGAGGCGAACATAATATTTTTGTATCTGGTAATATTGAAATTTTTGTTGCTTATTTCATGAAAGACATCATTGAAATATGAGTAAAAGGTGAAGATTTTGAATGCTCTCTTATTGGTTCTGGAGCAATTAGCATTGAGAAGTTCTAGAATGGTATTTCTGGAAAGAATGTCTCTCATTTGAAACAGAACTGCTGTTGTCTTCTTCCTATAATGTAAGCTGGTGTCCACCTTCCTCCTCCTCCCAAGAGGTGAATCATTGGTAGAGTGGGTCTGATCCTGCAAGGTCCTTAGCTCTGTATATTCTCTTAAGCTTTCCTTAGGACTTATCTTAAAGAAATAGGTGTTTTTATTGCAATGGCCCAGAAGTGCCCCCATTCTACAGATATTGAAACTTCCACAGTTTTAAACCCGGTCCCTCAGCTTAATTGAAGGGAGGGTGAAATACTGCTATAGTGCTGGATCTATTTTCCAAAATTTGCACTAATTTCTCTGCCATGTACTGCAATCTCCAGTCATCTTCTCTCAAGACTGAATTGATGCACAGCGTTTGGATGGTTTGCATTGCAAGATGAGGAAATGAATCAGTTTCTGTGTGTACAATAGTATGGGGGTGTTTATACAGAAGGTGAGGTAAAGCTAGGGAGAGAAGTCTCTTTCACAGGCAAAAACCATTGAACTCTTGCATGATATTCTTAATTTAAATGAAAAATGACACTTCAAAAATCCCAACAGGTGAAAACAGGCTTAAGGGCAAGGCTATTATTGGATTTGCTGTTGAATTTGGCAGGACAATGGGAATAGGATTTCAAAGGGAAATGAAAACAGGATTTGGCCAGAAAATAAACAGCTATTCATGGATTCGTGTTCTTGAGAATTCCCCTTGTTGTCCACTCCATATGGGACCTGGGCATGGACCAAATTCCAGGGTCTGGATATCCTCACACACATATACATCTAAAATCTCGGCCCATCTTTGAATTTTATAAAAGAATCTGTTATGATGGCTGAGTGAAAGCCCCACAGAGCTGAAGTCTGTTGCATTCCAAGTCTAAACTTTCGACCTGGACTTGAGTCCAATGTCAACCATTCTTCTCCTTTTGTGGAGTTGAATTTTTGGGCTTAAACCCTACAAACTGCAGAAAAAGTCCTATGTAGTTCTATTATCTGCTTCCACTCCTAAGCTACCTGAGCTCTTAAATTAGCCTTTGGATGAGAGATGCAGCACTGACGATTGGGGTGTAACTCGGATTTATGGCCTCGGTGGTAGTTTGAAGGCTGAGCTGCTGTATAACAGTAATACCCACCTGCCGAGAGCAAAGGGAGCCAATCTGTGTTGACGAGCGCTGTTCCTCTGAGCACACAATGCTCTCCAGTATCTTTTAACCCCCAGACAAGTACAAAGGCCTGTGAAACACCAGGAGCAACACGGTAGCTTGCCTGACTTCCAAATGTGTTCCTGTTGAGGTGGGGAAATCGGGGCAGCAGTGTAGAAAATGAGACACACGTGGAGCTAATCTAACATGAAGGTCTCTCTAGAAAGAGCTGTAAGATTTTCCAGTTGCAGGAAGTAAGGCTAAATAAAAGGGAGGATTCTTCACTTCCCCAGGGATAACTGATAAAACCCAGCTTTGGACACACCACAGTTCAGGACAGAATGACTGTTTATTGGAGCTGGCTGGGAGAGACAGATGTGCTGTGTTGAGAC
>WKFP01015465.1:586745-645754 GCA_011057875.1 Pterocles orientalis
GATCTTCTTAATGAGTATTGCAGGTAGATGTACAATGAGACATCCTGGGGGGACCAAAATCCTGCAGGCACCACTCAGTAACTATACCCGCGACTTGCTGCACGTCCAGCAGCACCAGACCAAGGCGTTGTCACTTATCTCTTGTACAGCTGAATTACAATCACTCTTTTAAAGGGGCAAACTCAAGTAAAACTTAGAATGTCTTCCAGCTAGGAAAGGTCTCGTTTTTGTTACTGAGAAAAATGTTTGGGTAAAATATTTCAAATGCTGTTGACCTTCTCAAAATTGAAAATGAACGTCACCGCAAGCTAGTCTCAAAAAATAAACCTGCCCAGACGGAGAGCTCCCTGGAGCTGGGACTGACAAGGTCAGACTCCCAGGCCCTCCAGATTTTGTTGCGACCTTTTCTCCTTTCTGCAAATCTCCATTCCTCCTCTTGCAAGCTGGATGCTCGCGTCTATTTTCAATTATTTTCTCATTCACTGCCAGTGTAGAACAGAGCCAGACAATTCCAGACCACACCATGCCAAGTGGGAATTATTCCTATATAAACCCTGCGCATGGCAAATGATGATGGAGACCTGCACGCTGATCTAGATCCACGCTGCCAGTTACATTCCAGATCAAGAATTGACTTGTTTGGGCTAGAGGAAATCACTGATTTTTTTTCACTGATAACTTATTTTCAGTCTTGAAGTCTTCTAATAGAATGAAAAAGTGTAAAATTTCTTACTGTTAGTTTTCAACAGCAAACAACTATTTTTGAATTAAGTTTTTTTGCATGCTGAAATGTCTTTGAAATTTCAGCAAAGAGATGCTCAGATGGAACAACCACGGTGCTCTCCCTCTTCTCGCTGCTCTCTTTTGAGGATGCCATTGGCACAAAAACCAAGTTCTTGTTCTTAGTTATGAAAGGAGGTGGCTTTCGTGACCAGTATGTGAATAACTGGTTTGTAATAAATAACAGCAGGGAGAGGAGGTGTTTCAGGGGGTTTAGAAGAGGTGACAAAGCTGCCAAAGGATGATCCTCAGTAGCACTGACAGTCCATGAAGAATTCCATCTTCTTGTCCTTTGGCTTTTTGCAGGCTCCAGTAGTCCTCAGCAGAGATCACCACGATGTGAGTGGGACCGACAGTCCTTACAGAGAAACATCAAACATTTACGATGGATCAGCCTTTTGTGCAGGTCAGCAGAGCAGCTGAGGCTTTTCTATCTGGGTAAACAAGGAAGTTGCTTTAAAAGACTTTTTTTTATATATACAACACTTTTGAAAAGTTTTTGTTTAACCCTTTAATCCCAATTAATCAGATTTTCCTGAGAGGCTTTGTGGAATTTAATAGTGATACAGACATGAATGTGGAGCTAGTGAAATCGGAGAGGTCTAGAACCGTGCTGAAAATTCAATGAAGATGGACCATAGAATGTCAATGGGGAGCAGTCCATCTCAGACAAGTGTATCTTCTGTTTGATTTTAATTTTGCACCTCACTCTTTCAAAGAGGTGATCCGAGAGGAATCCCAGCCATATCTCCTTGGGATCCATAAGATCAAAATGAGGTCTATGGTAGTATTTTACTTAGAGAGATTCCCAGCTGCATACATTTCATTGCCTGAGGACTGAAGCAAACAGTCATGAGTTTTCGAAAGGAACTTTTCTGGTGAGGAAGGAACAGACTTTGATAGTAAGAGCATAAGAATGGAAGTCAGGCGTTCCGGATTAGACTCCAAACCTTGTTGCTCCTTTACAGCGTGTGCACAAACCATGTAGGCTTGCTCTGCAAAAGGAGCCTTTAATTCTGCACACCTGGCCTGAGCTACGCAGTCTCTGCTTTTGAGTTCGTGAAACGGTGCTGCAGAAAAATAAACCCCAGAAATATCAGATTGGAGACCTGAGAAAAGGTGAAGCACTAAGCAATTTTTAACCTAAATCTTCCTCAATTTTCCATCCATAGAGTGGAAATTACGATAATAGCTTTAGCCCAGCAGTTTTTCTGCGTGTCATGAACTGACAGGCACAAAGTGGCTTGAGATGGGGGGATACAAGCTGCTGTAGAAGGAGAAATTACCGTGGAGGTAGCTGAGCATATTGAATTACTTCCATTATGGGAATTCATAATAGAACCAAATTATGGCTCTATTTGAAGAAGAAAAGTGCCCTGCTATCTTAACTGGGTTTCCTGATGAAATGAGGCTTTTAGCTGTGTCTGTCAGTCCCACTTCAACACTTTTGGAGTACGTTGGCTGGTTCTAATAGGCCAGATGGATAGATGCAGCAAATAATGTTTGGTTCTGACAAGCTGTGAGAAAACGGTGCAGCTGCACGGAGAAGAGCACGTCTCCACTAAGGGCTTAGCAGCACAAGTAAAACGCAGGCAATGCCCTCGGACGCGGGCAATGGAAACAAGGTTTGCTAAAACCCCCATTGCTCACCCTGCTATGTGGGTTTTTTTGCATTTTGGGATTTATATGAACTATTTGCTTTCTCCAAGGCCTTATCTAAAGCCTGTTGACCACTTATTTCACTGGTCTTTGAAACCAGAACATCTTAGGTCTTTCTCTCTCCCTTTTTTCCTGTTGTTTTAACACCACATTTGAGCTGGTTCAGATCCTCTCTAGCACACAGCAATTTTCCAGAGTGTTTCCCTGTTTCATTTTTTTTCTTTTTCAGTAAATATCTCAGCCTGATCCTTGGCAAATATGGGTCATCGCTGCTCTGCAAAGTGTATTTCAGCGCAGGCATTGGCACAGTTAGTGACCTTTACCGAAGCCAAGGAGCAGTTTGTTATTAAACCATTAGTCCGCTTGCCATGCTCCTTATCCAGCCCCCGCTCTTATCACACTAGTAGCTGAGGAAGAAGTCTGTACATTTTTAGAATATGGGGATTTTCATCTCTCCCTCTTGACAGCACTGTAATTATGATAATCAGGTTATTCAAGTGACATAATGCCAGATAAAAGATGCCATAATGGGGCTTTCGACAGGGTTTAACATAGATTAGTGCTCAAGGAAACTCATTTTTCCATCACACACGTGCTCAAGGAAACTCATTTTTCCATCACACACGTAACTGCGGGTCTGCAAATGTGGCTGGTGGGGGTATTGCTGGTTTTTCTCTTGTTTTTTTTTGCTGAAAAAATGAATGAAATGAAATCTGGACAAATGTTTTCATTAAACTAACCTTTTATCCTTTGTACCTCTTTCTGCTTCTCTGGGTAAAAGCTTTAGAGCAAATTGTAGTGAACAGACTAAATTCTAGTGAACATTTCCGTGGAAATCAAGCATTTGGCATTAGTCAAATTACACTTGTCTGCTTACATTATTTTTCTTCATTTTCTTAAAACAAAAGAAACCTCCTGTGTGACTTCAGCAGTTCATGTCCAGGGTAAAATCCCCCCATGTCCAGAGAATTGACGCCAATATCGCTTTCATCCCAACTTTGTTCCCAAAATGTGAATCCTTAGCTTCAGACTGGCTTTCCAGGGCTGAATTAACTCTGCAGGCTGATCTGAAAATACTTCAGGCTTCTGAGAACTGCAAGGTGTGTGGTTTTCCAGTTTTGAGACCCTCCACGTGGATGTGTCCAGCCTGTTCTTTGCCCGAGGCATCCCAAAGGAGAGGACTGTCTTTCTCTCCACCCTGAGGAGGTATCTCCCAGCTGAGGGGTGGTAGGTTCTGCAGCTGCTTGAATCGGATCACAAACACAGAAAGCACCAAACCACAGCGTGAAATGGGCATTTGCTTCCTCCAGTGTAGGGAGGGGAGAGAGTGGCAGGAAAATCTCTCTTGCTTATCCTTCCCAAGAAGGAGATGTTCACTGTGAGTAAACCCTGCCTCCAACACTACCCTCACACAGCCAAAACCAAGCGGAACGAGTGAGCAGCACAATAAAAAACCCAAATGCAGCGTGTCGGAGCCATAACACCTCTCCTCTCCTCCTAGACATGGCGGTACAAAATTTTGTAGGAGATGCTTTCAGAGGAGCAACCTGGGTCGCACTGCACAATGGCGGTGGAGTTGGCTGGTAAGAATTTATTTCTCTTTCTAAAGCTGGACCCTGAATCCTGTTCCTGCTGCTGTGTATGCGTGTGAGGAGGGGGCACAGGAGGGGGATTGCAGGTGTGTGTGTTACGGGAGAAGTAGTGTCGTGATCTTGGGAAGGATGGGTTTGGAGACAAGGGCTGAAAGGATGTATTACAAGGTGAGGCTTTTAAAATTAATGCTCATATGTCTAGAAAAATTGTTTTGGACACTGGCCACAGCACAATTTGGAGAACTAAATTTGCCAAACAAGGATAGTCTGATGTGATCTTTTTGAACAGATCCTGCTTTCAAAGTTGTCTTCACACATGCACAGCAAGAGTGTTAGTGGATGGATTATGTTTGGGTTTCCCCTTAAGCTGTATTTAAATCTGCGACCTTAGGACCCCAATATAAATGCCCATGTGCTAAAGTGCGACGAGGGGTTACTGATACAGAACAGCCCAGGTGCCAGCAACACCCCCTCCCGTCTTCTTTCTTCCCTTGCTCGTCCCTGGTAGGACAAAAGACCACAGCCAAGTAAGGACTGCGTAAAACACCGCCTTTGTGTAAGATGCAGAACTAAGAGAAATGCCTACACTGAGAAGCAGAATGGAGGAAGTACCATGAATTGAGAGGGAAAGTGATCTCCTTCATCTGCCACTGACAGGTTACTCTGGGCTGGCAGAGGTGTAGGGAAAGGAGAGCCTGGCCACACTGCGGAGTCTGGAGTTCTGGTTTGTTCTTTCCAGCAGAGCCCAGCAAAATCTCTCCCATTTACAGCTATGTCTTCGTTGCATGGTGTCACCAGCCAAAAGGGGCAGAAACCTCTACCAAATACTGCAGTGAGTCCTCCCACTTCCCTGTCCTATCCAGCTCTGGAATATGCCAACAATAGCAAGCCAAAGAATTTATAGCAGATGTTATCCCCAGAGACACTTGATGATATTTAATTATTACTCATCTGGATGAGCTGGATCTAGAAAATCTCTCTTCAAGTCAGCTGGAGAATTCTCTCTCCTGTACTCTAACTCTTTGATTTCAGTGAATTAACTACTGGGTAGAAGGTATGTGAGAGCAACATTGAACAGTAGTGTAAGAAAATTCTCTGAGGGCTTTGACGTGTGGAGTGAAAATCTGGCTTTACTGATTTCAGCAATAGCCACTGTGGCAAAGATTTTATTCGCAGTATCTGCTTACTCCGGTCATCTTCATCTCAGATTCCAGAAACAGCAGCAGAGTCTGAATGGCCTCAGCTGATTTTAAGCTTATAAAATACATTCTTATGAATTACAAGCAAAGAAAATAACTTTCCCCTACATGGTGTGCAAAATATTTGGAACATTATTATGATAATTGAGAACCATAATTATTAGAAGTGCTAAAATAATTGCTTATGCCACAAATATTGTGTGCATTGATGATGCTTAAAGGATACGAAGGGTCATATTCCCTGTCCCTCTTTAGCCCCTGTAAGGCCAGTCCCTCCTGCACATTTCTAGCCTTCTGAGCAATTCAGAGGTTGGCTGCATGGTGATACTTACTTCTGGCAAACTGGCGCTGACCACGCTGCCGTTTCAGTGATATTTAGTTGTTTAAGTGGAGTCACATCATTAGAAAGAAGCTCTTCCCCAAGGCAGGTGCTGTCAGTAATGTAAGGCATCAGAAAATTAGCCTGTGGCTACTCACTGAAATCAAAATATCGATGGAAAAACAGGTTTTGGTTATCCTTTTTGACAATTCCTATGGCTGCTCACTGGCTTGTCCTTGGGGAACAGTGTCTGCTCACCCTGTTCTCCGGAGCAGCCGTAGTCCTCTGATTAAATTACTGTGCTTCAGCGAAGAATGCGGAGCCTGAAAATTAGGTCTGTCCCTGCATGAGCCTTACCAAGCCACCATGCTGAGACTCCGACGTGCTAGCAATGATGTGCCATTAGATGCTGTGGTCTGGAGAGCCCCCGAAAGCCATGGCATGACAGGTGGTTCTGCTCGGCTTCACTAATCGTGCTGCTGCCCTGGCTGGGTAGAGCACTGCACCCCTCTGCCTCCTAAGGAGAATGAGAGGAATCATTTAAAGGTGTAAAAGAAGCAAAACCAACCCTCAAGCATTGCAAATTACTTTCTTTGCACAGGAGAAACAGATGCCTTTAGGTTTTAGAACTGTTTTCTCTTTTTTTTTTTTTCTGGAGCAGTAAAAATTCAGCTGACTTTGCCATAAAGAAATCTCCACATGCCTGACAAAATCTTTTAATCGGCTGATTTGGAAGTGTGAGAGTGCACATGGGAGCTTATATATATTTATAAACAAACACCCATGCGATTAGAAAGAAATCAAGTTGTCATTGGCAAATTTTTGTTCAGGGCATCCAGAAATGGTCATTGCACCGTGTCCAGCTATGAGTCCTCCCTGCAGAGGTTGGGCTTGCCTGGAGCTGCCGGCAGATCTGTCTTCCCCACGAGACTAGAGAAATGCCTTTTACTTGGTTTGGTTTTTCTCTGCTATAGCCTTGTGGGGAAAAGAGAAAAAGCAGGATGAATAACTTGGGGTGCTCTCCTGTTCCGATCTCTGTACTTGGAAAGGGGAAAGTAAGGTTCTTGCTGTCGACATTGCATCTGGGACTGGGCTCTAGAGTTTGGGTTTGTTCCAGAGGTTGGGGTTTGGGGATCAGTGTCAGGACTAGCCCAGGGGCAGGGAGGTGAGTAGGGCTCAATGGAGGTTCTGTGGATCCCCTTGGGGCAAGTTAAGGTGAAACAACACCAAACAATCGAATACTGGCTTATAACTTTAATGCATATAATCTTTAGGGAAAAAAGGAAATGTGGGATGTAGAAAATGTAACAATTACAAAAAGCAAATGACTTGGTAAAGACAACTCCTAACAACATCAAAACCTACAAAATGATGACGATGTAACAACAACACAACTACAACCAATACTAAAAACCTCCGAGTGCTTATAAAAGTTGGAATCACTTATCAGTATTAAACCCAGCAATCACTGATCCCAATAAGGAACCTGCTGAACAAGCCCCAGAAGAAGCTGGTGTAAAACTTCTCAGGTGTTACGGTATGTGTCAGAGAGAGAAACCAAGAGATGCTTGAAGAAAAAAGAGAAAGGAAAAGGAGAGAAGAGAGAGAAAAGTTTTCAGAGAGTCAGAAGGGATTTCTTCACCACCCTTTGGATCCTGGGATGAGTCTGTCAGCCTCTGGGGAGTCCTCAGGTGCTGGGCACGTGCCTTCTCTTTGCTTATTCACCTCTCATAGACAGAAGTTCTCGGGTGTCTGCCTACCTTTCTCCAACTAGCATGGATGGGCCCTAATTAGCATAGGAAGCAGAGAGGGGTGTCGTCTTAATAAGAAGGGGAACGGTAACAAACCTTCAACCCATTGGGTGGGTGGGCGTGCAGCCCCTGTACTGGATTAACTTTGGCTGAACTTTCTTTTTTAGTGCTCAAGCTGGGGGTGATGACCTTGTGAAGCAAAAGTTTCTCCTGCGTTAGCGAGGGGAGTCAAGCCTTTGGTGTGTTCTTTGCTGCTTCGTATCAGCAAGGAACAGGATTATTGCCTGTTGCCCCTTTTACAACCAAGATGTTTGAGGCATCCCAAGGCCTTCCCTCATCAGGGTCTTTAACAGGCAGTTGGTCCTTCACAGTCAGTGGTTTGTAGAGTTGGGGTGCTGTTGGTGCAGGTGGGAATTCTGCAGTTGGGGTGTTTTTTTGCTCTAGATCAAGCTTCTAGATAGCTTTATGGTTCTAGACTAAGCTCTAGGTTGTTTTGTGGTTCTAGGTCATGTTCTAGCCCCTTAGTGGTTCTAGATTACATTCTAGACCGCTTTGTGGTTCTAGATCAGGTTCTAGGTAGCTTTATGGTTCTAGACCACCTTCTAGTTTACTTTTTTCGTTCTAGATCACTTCTTGTCACAGCTTGTTAGTTCTGATTCAGGTTACTTGCTGGTTCTAGAGAGGAACAATGGTTTAGCTCACATCAACAAGTTCTGTTCCAGGGCAGGTTCTAGCACAAGTGATGGTTCTAGACTACATTCTCGCTCTCTTGATGGTTCTAGGTCACTTTAGGGTTCTAGACAGTGTTCTGATCTGCTCTCATGAGGTCACACCTCGAGTACTGTGTCCAGATCCGGGCCCCCCAATGCAAGAAGGATGTCGAGCTGTTGGAGAGGGTCCAGAGGAGGCCACGAAGATGATCAGAGGGCTGGAGCCACCCCCCCATGAGGACAGGCTGAGAGAGTTGGGGTTGTTCAGCCTGGAGAAGGCTCTGGGGGGACCTTACAGTGGCCTTCCAGTGCTGAAAGGGGGCTACAGGAGAGATGGGGAGGGACTTTTTACAAGGGCATGCAGTGACAGGATGAGGGCTAATGGATTTAAACTGGAAGAGGGCAGATTTAGACTAGATATTAGAAAGAAATTATTTCCTGTGAGGCTGGTGAGGCAGTGGCCCAGGTTGCCCAGAGAAGCTGTGGATGCCCCATCCCTGGAGGGGTTCAAGGCCAGGCTGGATGAGGCTTTGGGCAACCTGGGCTAGTGGGAGGTGTCCCTGCCCATGGCAGGGGGGTTGGAACTAGATGTTCTCTAAGGTCCTTCCAACCCAAACCATTCTATGATAATATTTATTTAGTTGAAATCTGCATCGCATGTGCTGTTTGAGAGATTTGAGATTAATATAATCTCGACTATAATTACAGCAAATGAAAGTTATTAATTTCTCACTGCCTGTTTATTTGCAGGAGAATTAGCACGGAGCTTGAATAATCTGTGTTAACAAAAAGGCAGAAGCAATTTAAGACTAGAACTGCACTGTTGACATCTTGATTGTGAGACATGCCTTGTGTTCTTTGATCACCTTAGAAGGAGACATCTGGAAATTATAGGAGGTAGCTTAGGTCAAAATGCCACATGTTTCTTTAATTACCTGAAAATGTGACCAATGCTAATGAAGGCAGAGAGTTCCCCTTTAAAAGTGAGAGGTTTTGCTAGAAAATCCATCCTAACAAACACTGGCACTTAATTTACGAAGGATTTTTAGACAGTAGGAAAGATTCTGATGAGTGATTCTGACTTACACTGGAGTAACTCCATGGAGAGACTCTAAATTTATGGAGTGAGATCAGACGCTCGCTATTGACGCCTAAGCTTCAAAGGATGCTCTTTGGGATGCTGGGCACAGAGGGGAACTTTGCCACTGACAGAACATCACCTTCCCATGGGGAATGTCTTTATAAAGCCCCAGGCCAGAGGTCTGGTTTTCGTACTGTCTGATATTGCTGATGGGCTCTCTTGAGGTGTGCTCGTGCTGCGATCCCAGTTACATTGCAGTGGCATCACTGATGGTCATAAGAGCATCTCCAGCTTGGTACTTTGGCAGTAAAGAACAGCGCAAACGTGGTCTCTGCACACAGAAACAGCAGAGTATAGTGAGGAAACCAGCCCTGGTCTTGATATAATTCCACCGGGAATGTTGTCACAGAGTCTGGTCCTCGCTTTTGGAGAAGACAGTAACGAGACCAACTATTGAAAGAGTAGCATTTGCAAGACATGCTGATGTTTGGATGTTTTTCATCCCCAAATGAGACAAAGAACAGAACTAATGGAAGATTTCACACAATAAAAAGATCTTGGGAATTAAATTCCGGGCTGAAAAGTGTTGACAGTGTCAGTCCAAAGGAAACATTTTATTTTGAAGAGTGAGAGCTTATAATATTCAAACATCTCAACTGAAAACACGACTGTTTCAAATTTTCCTGCTAAAGGTAAGAAACTGCTTCAATGACATCCTGCTGTGAGAACTGTCAGTTTCAAGAAAAATTGCCTTTCAACAGAAAATGTATTTGTAACAATGACATATCTGATAATGGTGCAGTGGAGGGAGCTCACAGAACGGTACGGGGATGGTGCGAGCTACAGCTCGAAGTTCTTCGCTCAGCTGTGGGACAGGGTCCTGCTTGGCACACAGGCAGGGTATACAGCTAGTGAGAGGGAATGAACATCACGTAAGTAACAGCGTTACGCTGAAAATGAGAAAATGTGAGTTCTAGTTTCAGGAAGCACATCTCAGGTCTGTGAGGCTCCAGTGTAGCTTCATTTCTCTGTTTCCTGAGAAGCTCACGTTAGTGCTGGAAAATAGAATTGATTCCTTCCCGGACTGGAAGGCACCTAACTCCTGTCTGATTCATGGATGTGTCTGATGCTAATCTAGGTAAATTTTGTAAACTTATCCATTATATGAACTACAGAACCCAGAGGGCAAACTCCTGCCTCCAGGGCTCTCCATTAGCAGTCCCTTGCCCCCTGCGTTGTATGATGTGCCCCATCCCTCAGGTATGGCTGGCGCTGAGTTACAGTGCCAGAGCTCTCACGGATTTACAGCAACGGACAATTATCCAGCTGCATTCACCACTATTCAGCATATGCAACGAAACAGGAACTCGAACAGGCCAGATTCTGAAGCCAGACAAGATGTTTTCTCTACGTGTATTCCCTGTCCTTTTAAAACCAGAGTGGTATTTCTCCCAAGGGTAATCTGTTAGTTTTAACATATTTCTGTTCTTTCTCTGCCAATATTCTGCTTCCTGAGAAGTTAGCACTGATGTATCTCATACAATATGAAGGACTGTTCTTGAAATGATTGAGGCAGATGTGCATTAAGTGGTGGTTAACGCTTTTTTAATAAAATACTTCTGCTCTCTCATTTGTCCTGGGAGAATATAAATAGACCCATCTGTCTGCCTCAATAAGTGCACACTCCTCCTCGCAATCCTATTTATACGGCAGGTTCTAAAGCAGCAAACACGGACAGCTTAACCTTTCAAAACACCCTGAGACAGGCAATTCTCCAGCCCGACAGAAGCGCTAACCTTTCGTTCCTTGTTTCTAGAGTCAGTGCAGACTGCAGGCTTTGGGAGATGCAGCACAAGCTTAGTTTCTGGCACTCCTGCTTGGAGCAGATCCTGGTAGCTGGGTGTTACAAGGAAGGTGGAATAGTTTGCTGCAGGTCAGGAAATGAGGTCTTTGCCCTGATAAATTCCCTTTTTTTTTTTTAATTGTAAGTGTAAAGGTAACGGCTAGCATCTCTTACTCAGCACCATTTCTGTGTTCTCATCCTTCTTCCTACAGTGCAACAGAACAAATTAACTCCTGGGAATTCTCTGGGATTGCTTTGAATTACTTTGATTCAGTTCTCTTACATTTCTATTTTTTAGGGGTGAAGTGATCAATGGGGGGTTTGGCCTGGTTTTGGATGGGTCCAAGGAGGCTGAAGAACGGGCTAAGATGATGCTCAGCTGGGACGTTTCCAATGGAGTAAGCAAAACTCATTATATATGTTCACCTGAATATTTTTTTGCCTCCAGATCTATGTTCATTTAGGTACTTGGGTTCCAGTTCTCCTGATTTTTTGGTGTGTGTGTTTTGGGGGGGATTAGGGGGATTTTGGTGGGTTTTTTTGGGGGGTTGGGGGGTTTTAGCATTTTTTTTTTTGTGTGTGGTTTGTTTTTTTTTAAGTGAACAGGGAGTATGAACACTCAGGCAGGAGTTTTTAGGACATGGCTTTTTGTATCTCAGGAATAGTCCTAACAGGCTGAGTGACTCATTCCATTCACTGCCTCTAAAATGGGCAGTTATCAGCCTTATCCCACTAGAGTCAATGAGTTATTTCATTTCATTTCATTGTTTTTTTTTTCTTCAACCAGCTTTAAAGATCTTTAAGTCAATAAAAGAGGTATATTTTCTTTTTTAAATATTTATCCCACTTCAAAAGTATCGAATGCTTAGATAATACTCTAAAGCAAGTGCTAGTTTTACTGAGCTGGGATGGAGTGCACAATTATTTTTAGTGAGAGAATTTGGTAAAGTTTATAAGGTACCTGGCTCTACCAATGTTGTGTTTGTGCATGAAGATATATCAAGTTTACCCAAATACTATTCATAAAAATGAAGTAGGTAAGACAAAAATTACTTCCGAAATCAGTAAGGAAACTAAAAACTGGCAGAAGGTTGAAAGATTTATTGTCATGAAATCGGGTGCCAGAGTTTGTGTAAATATTGTGTAAGATGGATGTGGCAAGAGAAATGGATGATTTTTACGCCCATTGATTTTCTTGTCTGACAGGTCGCCAGGCGCTGCTGGTCGGGTAATGACTACGCTTACGAAACCATCTGCCGAGCAATGAAAGAGAACGCCACGCTGAAGGTGACCCTTCCCCACAAGGTGGTGGATGAGAACATCTTGGAGCAAGCTGTGAAACATTAGCGGTGTTCCACGTGCAATGTCGTCCTTGCAGACACACTTGAAGTTGCTTCCTTGATATCCTATTTGCTCTCTGGCCAAATGATAAAAGTCTTTTCCGTGTGAGTTCTTTTTTTTCCTCTTGTTAATGGGGCAAACATATCTGTCTGTGACAGGTCCACTGAAGTCAGGAACAGGCTTTTCACTAACATTTGGAACAATGTTTGCCATAAGAAACTATTCAGGGTAGGGAAAGGAATTGGAATTTCGTCATGAAAATTAAATGAAAAAAAATACACTTATTCCTGAGAATTCATAAGTTAAGGAGAGACTGAAGTCTAGTAGATCAAATGCAGAATGGAAATGGGAACTCTTCATTCTAAGAGTCGTCTGCCATCAGCAAAGAGCCGTGAAATCCAGTAGCCAAAGCTGTGGGTGCGTAAACAAACTTATTCTTCACCTGGTGGAGGATGGACTGGTATCGCATGTGCTTTTCTATACTGCCATCAAAGAGTCTGGTGATGGCAACAGAAAGCGACAGATAAACTGTAGCTGGTTAAGCGCAGCGAGCCTGCATGTGTTTTTCCCTGAAATTTTCACCCAAGATTTCACCGCAAGCAAGAACAGAATGCAGTGCCAGGAAGGGGGTGGAAAAGCCTGAGGGTAGCATGTACCAGACTATTTCCAAACATCTTACAGCACGGCCAGGAAAATATAGAACAACTCGTGATAAATTAGCGTGAGGCAAATTCGGCATCAGCCCGAGATGGTGCTGTTCTGCTGAATCTGCTGTCACGTGCGTTTTGCTGCCTCACAGTGACTTTGTTCTTCTGTAGCAGCATTTGAGCAGGGTCTAGATGGATGGAAACCTCCAGAAAATCTAGATCCTTAGCCCTGGCTGATGCTTTTTAATGAAAAAACATGGGCTACTCACCCATTTGGATGTAAGCGGTGCAATTAGTGAAGCACTATGACAAAATGAGCATGTAGACTTTCCTTCCGAAACAAAACACAACTCATGAAACAAACTAAAGCACCAAAGACAAGAGAGTATGGGCTTCCTTCACACAGGAGTTTATTATAAAGTAAAATAGAGATACAGAAAGGTCTTTTTGGTTTCCCTCAGCTAGGAAGGCACACAACCCAGTGTGGCTAGATGCATCTGAATGAAACCCTGTATTTTGCACCTGAACCTACCATTATATTTGTGTTCACAGTAACTCCCTGAAGCTTTTTCTTCTTCTAATCAGCTGTGAGGCATAATTGGAACCCCCTATGCACATACCCATTGACAGGTACACACACATTTACATGGGATGTGATGAGCTGCAGTCCTCAGGTCTTCAGAAACTCTGCAACTGTGGGACGTGCCAGGTGAGCACATGCTGCAACTCTGTAGGGCTTCTGGTGCCAAGTAAAGGCAACCATGTACTTTGAATGACAAATCGATTCTTTACCCTGTTCACACACTGTACGTGTCTCCAGATGAAGAGTGAGAGCCTGGCATCTGCTTGTAAGTGAACCTTCTGTGAAGTGCAATCTGCAGTTGATCGGAATTGCTTTATATCATGGAAAAAACCGCCCCCATTGCCAAGTTAGCCGAGTGAGATGTACTTGTCAGCCAGATTTGACAGCCTTTTCTCTGACATATGTTATGCATTACCTATTATAAATAACCACACTGGACTGGGTACAAACTTAGTATCTCAGTATTGTACAAAACCACTCTCGTCTTCATAGCCCAAAAGCACTAAAATAATATTTTATGATATGATCACAGCACCATCTGCTGGGATTGCTCTTCAGTCCCACAGCAGGAAGGGGTTCGTGTCATTTCCATGGCAAATACAAGAGAATTATCCTTTAAGTATTGAAGAGCTGGAAGGCAGCTGAACATTCTCCCTAAGGAAGAAATTAACCCAGGAATGAAAAAAAAAAACCAATTGTTTTGTGCATTAGCTGAATTTGTAAGGGGTTTTTGCCTGGGTTCAACTGCCTTCAGGATCAGGATGTCACTTGAGAGCCTCTTTCCTACCCTCAGTCTTTGTCACTGTCCTTTTTCCCTCCCTCCTTTGCCGCCTGTTCCCGCAGGACTCTTTCTTGCCCTCCCCTCAGGTCCAGTTCTGCGCGTCTGTCTGTCTTGGGTGATGGAGGGGCTCAGCCCTGCTTGGAGCAGGAAATTTGCATCCCTTAAGGCTCGTTCGTGATGCCATTTTCACATCTCCACTGAAGGTGCACAGGATATTTTGCTAGAATATTCAGCTATTGCAACTCCCCACATGCAGCTGTGAACTTAGAATTGCTCTGATCCAGCACAGCTTCTTCCTTGCTCTTAACAGGATTAAACTGATAACAGAATAATCCCCAAATACAATATTCACCCACTTGGGTGAATTCGAGTGGAATTCAAGGTATGAGCCCCTGCCCAGCAGATCGCTAGTGTAGGGCAGCCCCAGGGTGGCAGGACGATGGGGTACTCCAGCCCCAGGGAGGCAGGACGATGGGGTACTCCAGCCCCAGGGCGGCAGGACGATGGGGTACTCCAGCCCCAGGGCGGCAGGATGATGGGGTGCTCCAGCCCCAGGGCGGCAGGACGATGGGATGCTCCAGCACCAGGGCAGCAGGACGATGGGGTACTCCAGCCCCAGGGCGGCAGGATAATGGGATGCTCCAGCCCCAGGGCGGCAGGACGATGGGGTACTCCAGCCCCAGAGCGGCAGGACGATGGGGTATTCCAGCCCCAGCGCTGCCACCCTCCAGGTCAGCTGAGGGTCCCCGCAGGAGCCCATCCAGCGCTCTGGCTCCGCTCCGCCCCGTCCGGGATTCCGCGCTCCGGGTTTCCCCGGCGCCTCCCCGGCCGCTCCCGCTCCGGAACTCCACTCTCCATGTTTCCCCGCTGGCCCGCGCCGGCCCCGCCCCGCGGCTCCGGTTTCAGCCGCTGCTACAGGGACCCCCAAGATGGAAACGCAGGGGCTGCCCGCCGCGGAGGCGGCCCGGGCCCGGCCCGGCGCCCAACATGGCGGCCCTGCCGCGCCGCCCGCCGCCCCGCGCCGCCCGCCGCCGCCGCCTGACTGGGAGCCGGCGACCGCCGCCGCTTCCTCCTCCTCCACCGCCAGCACCGCCTCGTCGGGCCTTTACGTGAGCTTCCCGGTGCTGTTGGTGGAGGAGAAGCAGGAGCACGGCGCCAGCCCGGCGCCCAGCCCCTGCCCGCCGCCGACAGCGCCCGCGCCCGATAACGACGGGCTCCTGCTCGTCTTCAACGTGGTGCGCGGCGCGGCCGAGACAGGCCCGGGCGGTGGCGAAGCGGGGCGCGCCCAGCCCGGCCCGCCGCCCGCCGAGCCGCCGGAGGAGGCCCCCAGCTCGGCGCCGCCGCCGCCTCCTCCTCCCCCGCTGCCGCCGCTGCCTCCCTCCGGCGGTGATGGCGGCGGCGCGGCGGAGGACGGCTCCTTCTCGGGGACCATCACCATCAACAACCAGAGCCTGGTGGTGCGCATCGAGAACGGCGTCCTGACGCTGGGGCCGGGCGCCGAGCAGGCCGCGGGGACCGCGCCGCCGCCTCCCGCCCCGCCACCTCCACCCTCCGCCAGCCCCTCCGAGCCGCCGGGCGGGCCGCGGCCGCGCTCTCCACCGGCCTTCCCCTGCCCGGAGCCGCGCTGCGGCGAGGCCTTTCCCCGCAAGCAGCAGCTGCGGCTGCACCGCCTCTCAGCGCACGGCGGCGGCGGGGATGAGGGTGGCGGGGCGGCGGCGCGGCCCTTCGGCTGCCCGGTGCCGGGTTGCGCCTGGACGTTCGCTACGGCCTACAAGCTGCGGCGGCACCTGCACTCTCACGACAAGCTGCGGCCTTTCGCTTGCGCGGCGCCTGGTTGTTCCAAGCGCTTCACCACCGTGTACAACCTGCGGGCCCACAGCCGCGCCCACGAGCAGGAGGCGGCGCACAAGTGCGAGGCGTGCGGGCAGCGCTTCCCCAGCACCGCCCGCCTCGCCGCCCACCGCCGCCGCAGCCACCTGGAGCCCGAGCGGCCCTACCGCTGCGACTTCCCCGGTAAGCCGCCGCCGCCGGGCCTCTGGGCCTTGCTTCTCCTCCTTCCACTGACAAAAAAAACCACCTCGCCCTGGGGTGGGATCCCCTCCCTGAGGCTGTGCAGCGGCTCAGCGGGCTCTGCCCCCTCCCCGCGGCACCTCCTTCCCCAGAGGCCTGAGGAAGCCCCTCTCCGGGCCGCCTGGGCTGTCGGGAGCGAAGTTTGGGCGCTGGAGGATGGTGCACCTCGGCTGTCAGCTCCCAGGCCTTGGGCGGGGTGGGATGCTCTGGGTCGCAGCACAGGGCTTCAGTGCTGTGTGTGCCTTAAATCGGGCTGGGCGTGTTGGGGTTGCCCGCCTTGGCTAAATAATTGTGATCTTTGGGAGTAATATGGGTTAGGATTGTGCTGTTTGGTTTTTCCAACTACCAGGGTGTCATAGCTTAGAAAAAGCCGCCTTCCAGTGCTGAAAGGGGGCTGCAGGAGAGGCGGGGGGGGACTCTTATCGGGGGTGTAGTGGTAGGATGAGAAGTAACAGTTTTAAGCTGAAAGAGGTAGATTTAGATTAGGTATTAGGAAGAAATTTTTCACTCTGAGGGTGGTGAGACACTGGAACAGGCTGCCCAGAGAAGCTGTGGGTGCCGCATCCCTGGAGGGGTTCAAGGCCAGGCTGGATGAGGCTTTGGGCAACCTGGGCTAGTGGGAGGTGTCCCTGCCCATGGCAGGGGGTGGGACTGGATGGGCTTTAGGGTCCCTTCCAACCCAAAACGTTCTGTGATTCTATGAAAAAGGATCATGAAGGTGCTTCACTAAAAGCTGGGCGGGAGAAAAGAATGCAGTTTTCCTGATTCAGTTTTGTATCAAGCCAATGCGCTGTTTCCCTTCTCTCCCCAGGCTGTGAAAGAACGTTTATCACAGTGAGTGCGTTATTCTCCCATAATCGAGCTCACTTCAGAGAGCAAGAGCAGTTCTCCTGTTCCTTCCCTGGCTGTAACAAGCAATATGACAAAGCCTGCCGACTGAAAATCCACATGAGGAGTCACACAGGTATTCCTGAGGGTGTCTTGAACCTGAGGAAGTACACAGAAGGCAATACAAGGAGAGTAGACTGTATTAGATTATTAATGTAACTTTTCTTTGCTTAAGGTGAAAGGCCTTTTATCTGCGACTTTGAAGGTTGTGGCTGGTCTTTCACCAGTATGTCCAAGCTGCTGAGACATAAGAGGTAGCTTTTCTGATTATACTGTCCTTAGTCACTTGCTCTTTGTTTTTTTCCAGTACTTCAGCAGCAGTGGATTTAATCATGCCAATGGCAATTTCTTTCCTTTGTAGGAAACACGAAGATGACAGGAGATTTATGTGCCCAGTAGAAGGCTGTGGGAAGTCCTTCACCAGAGCAGAACATTTGAAAGGCCACAGTATAACTCACCTTGGTACAAAACCATTTGAGTGTCCAGTAGAAGGTATTGCTCAACTCTTTTATGTGTTAACTGGTGGTTGGTGTGTATGTTCCCTAAAGGTGCTATGCTTTTTTGCCGTACGCAAGCTTTTTACAGGATTGGAACAATTTAGAGTGAGTTTTCTAAGAGATTTTGAAGAGGTAGAACTAAACAGAAGACGTGTAACGGAAAGAGTGATCATTCTCAAATGTATGGATTGTGGAAAAAACAGTGGTTCATGCTCCAGCTTGATTTCTTTTTTTCTTTACGATGAACAGAACTACTTTATTCTGGAAGATTCTACTTCTGACACTGAGTTTCTGTAGCTTGGCTTTTTCACTTTGTTTATCAGAAGTAGTGAGGAGTTGTCCTGTCCAACTCCGTCAAGGCCATGTTTTGCTGTTGTGACATGTCATCGCGATTGTTCGGTGGTTACGCTGTGATAATCTCTGCTGCTGGGATGGGGGATGGCCGTGTGAATGGTGTTTGTTATGGTTGAATAGAAGCCTCACTGATGCTCTGTGGTTTCTTAGCACTACCTCCGTTACTTCAGTAAGACTCCAGGAACAAAGATTTTGGCTGATCTGGAATATTCTGCTTCATAAAGTAAAGCACCTCTACTTGGTGATTGTTTCTCCTTTTAATGGTTTTGCCAGCAGTCATCATGAAGAGTTCATATTTAAGATGCTATAGCAGGGAAAGGTTGTACATTACACTGAACAACTTTAAAGTTTCTTGTTGTCAGAAACGGGCTGTTGAACTGCCCCATCCCTCAGGTGTTCAAGGCCAGGCTGGATGAGCCAGCCCAAGCACCAGGCTGAATGCCCAGGCACTGCAAAATAGCAAATATTTCTGCAGAGCTGCTTGTTTTGTTAAGATACTATTTATTTATTTTGTTAAGATACTAAATATGAACACTAAATTGAAATTAGATGAAACTTTAAAGCCTTGTATATCTTCTTGCAGGCTGTTGTGCAAAATTTTCAGCACGAAGTAGTCTGTATATTCACTCCAAAAAACATCTTCAGGATGCGGACTCATTAAAGACGCGTTGCCCTGTATCGAGCTGTAATAAATTATTCACTTCCAAACACAGTATGAAGACGCACATGGTCAAACAGCATAACTTCAGCCCAGGTAAAATATTTGTTTCAAACTATACGAGGGTGCAATGGAAAACCTGAATATTTTATTAAGGAAAATGTGTATTGACTCGTGTTGAAATCTGAGCCCCATTGATATGAGTGGCAGAATCTTCACCAAGACTGGAGTTGGTTTTCCTCCCTTAAAATTTTCAGTGGGACCTGCACTTGACTGTCAGAAAGGGAGACTTGAGCTTGGCCTTTATGAAATTGTGAGCAATGGCAGCTTTTTGGAATGAAGTAGAACTTGCCCTTCTCTATGCCATCTGTAAAATATGAGCAAGGACTGAAAGCACTTCTTTTTGCATTCATTTTTTCCACTCCTCTGCAACCTAACAGCCTGGACTGCCTTGGTGTTACGTTTTGACAAGTGCTTTTGTAACTGAAGTTTCTCAGTAAAGGAGTGGAATTATTTCAGTAAGCTGCTTTTCCTTAAATCTGCTTTCAGGAAGTTGGGAAGTGTTTTAGTAGACTGAGAATCTAGAATTTTAAGCTTCCTCCGTTGCTCATTCATGTTTTTCCTCCCCATTGTCTGATGAAAGTCCTCTCTTATAACCAAACCCTTCTCTTCCAGATCTCCTCACTCAGCTCGAAGCAACCAGCTCCCTCACGCCCAGCAGTGAGCTCACTAGTTCAGGACAGAGCGATCTCAGCAACATAGACCTTGTATCACTGTTCTCCAACGTGTCTGGTAGCAATTCTGGAATTTCAACAGACATGGCACTAGTGAACTCCGGAATTGTCACGATCGATGTTGCTTCGGTGGGCTCGACGCTGGGAGGAAACCTGCCTGTCAGTAGCAGTTCTTTAAGCCAGGCAGTTGATCCCTTGATACTGGTGGCTAGCAGTGACATGCCGCAGAGCCTGGACAGCTCTCTCTTGCTGGGAACTGGTGCAACAGTTCTACAGCAAAGCACTTTAAATTTGGATGATGTACAGACTGTCAATGCAGAAGCCTTGGGTTCGTTGGCATCTCTGTCGGTGAGGAATTCCAGCCAAGATGTGCACGGTTTGACGTCCAGCAATAACTTAACGATCGACACAGCCACTTTGACTCCTTCTAGTAGCCTCGGCGGTACCAATGTGCCTGAGTTACTAACACCAACTAAAGTTGAACGCAATTTGCTTCCTAGCTCGGACGTTGTTGGTCAACAAGAGGGCAGCAAAGTAGTGACGCAGTTTGTTTTCTCCAACCCTCCCGGGAGCTACAGTGCACAGAAGGAAATGGATCTTGGCACCGTGACTGGCAGCTCGTTTTTGGTACGCAGGAGCTATGTCCATGGTACCCCTAGATGACTGAGACAGCCTGACTTGGGGATTATCCATTGCTACTTACACCTTATAGGGAGACTTTTCTTGCAGGTTTTGCAGATCATACATTTTGGCTTTTTTTGATGAAGGATGTAGAACGTTCTGTTGAATAGTGTGTTGTCAGTAGTAGATTCAGCGTGGTCATAAGTTCTCGTAAGAAATACTGGAGTTCTGGTGGGGTCAGTTATGGGAGGACCTTTAAAGATAAGGTGTTGAAAAATGTATGTCCCTCTGTCTGAGGATGAAATGGAATTTACAAGAATACCCAAGAATAGGTGGTATGTCTTGTGCGTTCCATTCCAGGGAAAGATGTGGTTTGGGAGAGCAACTGAAACATTTCCATCTCAGTCCTCGTTCCCATTTCAAGTACTCTTCCCTTTCTGCTTTGCTGTATTACTGCAGACTTAAGTGTTTGTTTACATTACAAAGTAAATGTTTATCCTGTTAGTATCTGAACATTTATACATGTAGAGCCAACTTCTTTTTGTGTTGAGCTCCAGATATTAAGTACACACGGGGAATTTATTAAAACTCTAATCAGAAGATCATGGGAAGCTAGAATTCAGTGTTTGCAGTGTAAAAGATAACTGCACCTGAGAACTCCTCAGTCTGTGTTCATTGTCTTGGTTTGTTCTTGCATTCAAAAAAAAATTTGCATCTCTTGGCATTTTTTTTTTTGCACTAGGAGAGCAGTGGGTCTGCGAGAACAGACTACAGAGCCATTCAGCTAGCCAAGAAAAGAAAGCAAAAAGGGAATGGGAGCAGTGCAGGTGAGAAGCCATTAATTTTGTTAAATGTACTAAATACAGTTATGTAGGGGTCTTAGCAGTGGAATGGAAGCAGGTATCTGAGTATGTTCTTAAACATCCCATCAGGTTTCTTGCTAGTTAAAATAATTATTGATGTGGTGTACCATCTGTTAATTGAGATAATCACGTTCTGTGGAATATCAAATTCACCGTCAGTTTACAAAGAAATCTGCACCATATGTTTCATGATCATTAACAAGACACTATCCCTCCATCTCTTCATCTGCTTTTTATTTTCTTATTAAAACAAAAAAAAAAGAGGTCACTTTGCTTGCTGTTGTTTATGCTTTTGGTCTTAGGTATTGGGTTCTCTTTTACTCAGTACAGAGAACAAAAACATCAGCTGGATTTGTTTTGCTTCTATGTTTCGCTTAATAACAGCATCTATGCAGTGTTAATGAATGTATTAGTTATCTAGAAATACTCAAACCTCTCAAATTTCAGCTGTGTAGAGAGTTCTTGCGCAGGGTGAGGTTTAGGTCGTGATTTTGGATGTGTTCTCCTTTCTCTTAGCCTGCAGTTTGTCTCAAAGCTGTCTGATGTGAATTACACACCCTTACTTGGTCAGATCAAACGTGGTCCATGGCTCACTAGACTTACGTGAGCTCAGATGCTAGAGTTGTGTCTGTGCTTGGGCAGAGGTGGAACATCATCCATATATGTAGAAATATGTGTGTATATAAAGTTCAGTTCTTTGTTGTCTCTTAATACTTTCCACCTCTGAAAATCAAAGTCGTGATTTTTAAGGTGAGTTAAAAGACTGTTTCTGAACTGAGTACTTGTGTGCCTGTAGCTGTAAAAGGCGTACCTCCAGAAATGTGCTCTGGTTCGGTGAGTCACCACGTGGAAGGATAGCTGCTTTATGGAGCTAGTTCCAGGTGTGCTTGTATTATCAAACATGTGCAAGTATCATCACACATGTCTTGAACTCTAGTTTAAGAAGATGATTGCACTTAATGTGCATGTCTCCTAGAATGGCCTCAGAAAATTCCTATTTGTGTTCCTGCTCAAGAATCCCAGTAGCCCACTTTTCACCAGCTGTTGCCTTCATGCTTCTGTGTGCTTCTCAAAGTGGTATAAAGAGTCTTGTATTTCTAATTGGTTTTACTAGGTTGAATAAACACTGTAGAGGGAAGTTCAGTGTTTAAAAATAAGTTATCCAAGCCTTTTATTTACTCTAGATTTAAAAAACAAACAAAACCCCCCTGAAACAGCTGACAGGATTGTATCCTTACATTTATTTCAATTGGGATTTTCGTTTTCAGGTTGGGATACAGGATGGTTCGTCTTGTTATAGACTGAAAAATGCTGAAGGTTGTGATCGTTGTACTTCCATAGCCTGTTCCACCTAACTGTACTTGAAATCTTTCTGGAAATAGATGAACTTCACTATGTTCTTTTTACAGTTTGGAAAAATTATGTACATGAATTCTCAGGAAATGAGTTGCAAAATTAAAAATAGAAAATGCAATTCTACTTCCTAATTCCGTTCTATAACTCCCCATATACGCTGATATTTCTGTGCTACCACAGGGGTGAGCCCTAAGCTTAGCAGTTTGCGATGTGGTTTTACTGGCATTCATGTCAAAAGATGCTCAGTCAGCAGCTGGAGGTGATCAGCTGATGTGGCCTTTTAGCAGTTATCAGATGGTGTTTAATTATATTGTACTGTTCCAAGCATTTGCTTGTGTAAATAAGTGTATAAAATTGAAAAATACTAGCGGGAAACTTTGGTGAATTGCTCCTGACTGTCTAAATATTGAAATTGTTCTTTTAGGGGCATCTGGCTCTGGTCAGAGGAAAAGCAAAGGTGGTAAAGTCAGTCCTACCAACTTCTCATCGTCCACTCCTGGCAGTCGACTGGGTGGCAACATAGTTCTGCCAAACGGAGGGCTGACCATAAGGGACCCTGCCACTGGAGCCCAGTACGTGCAAATTCAGCTGCTTCAGGTAAGAGCTGAGAAGGCAAAACATGCGCGCCTCCTCTGTTACCCAAACTGGCACATTTATGGAAGAACGTGACTGTAAACCCAGGTACTACTGCCCCGAGGTGGGATCTTGAGATCTGCAGAGTATACCAGGTCTGTTAGGGCATTTGCCCCCAGGAGGCACTTTCCTGGGAAGTTCGTATGAAACTGGCTTTAGTGGGGTGTAGAAATGCCTGAGAACAGAGCTAGCTCAGTCACACAGCTGCACTGTGGAAATGGGTAAGATGCTTTTATTCGGTTTAGTTCTAATCTTCAGTCCAGCCTGGAACATAGGGACACAGTGACTGTACCCAGCTTTCAGCTTCGTAGGCTGGCTGCACTTGGTGTAGGAAACACTGGGGTGGAACTAAGAGCTTTAGCAAAGGTTTGTGTTGCGTGTGAGAGCTGTGATCCTTCAAGGGCATAGTGTTTTCCTGGTTTGGACAGGCAGTTACGAGAGCAGCAAAACAGATGCTACGTTCCTGTCCCAAAGTATGGGGTAATTGTTCTTCCGAAAGCAAAGGATTACTGACATGCATTAACTTAGGGGATACACAGGAGTATGAATTTTTTTTTCCTCCATTCTTTTTCTCTGTTACAGCCCCCCCAAATTCTACATTACTCCACCTCTCTCTCATTTACAAGGTGAATGAGACTGACATGAGAACTTACTGCAAAAATGAAGTTTCAGCCTAAGCTCTTATTTCTCTAAACTGTTGAAATAAAGCTTAAGGTATTTTTTCTAAAAATACCTACTAACCTATGTGGGTTGATTAGTGGAGCATGGCAGGTAATACACTTTTGGCCAAGTGTTTGTGTGATATCCAGAGAGAGGGTCAGTTCATTCCACTTTATTCATAACAACACGTGGTACGGAGGAAGCTGTGGGCAGAGTTCTCCATCTACATAGTTTTCTGATGGGTGTAAACATTTATAACTTTCATGATAAGGATCAGCTTCACACAACATGATGAAACTTGTCACGTATTTCTGAGTGTTATGTTTGTTGGAAGATGAACCATTCCTTCCTTTTCAGATCTTGCCAATTTTCCGAGTGTATTGTAGGATAATGGATTGTACACTGAGCCAGGTTCAGATGTAAGTGGCAGTTATCTTTCCACAGATCTTTGGGGATCTAGGCCTTACTGCCACAGTGCAGTAGCTTTATCAGATTTCTTCAGATTGTGAAGCTGAATGAAATTTGCAATGTTGTGCTGAGATGCGTGGGGGTCTTGTAATTGCATCATGTTTCTGCCTTCACAGGATGATTCCCCGGGAGAGGGGGATTTGCCCTTCCAACTGAGCTCTCAGTCGTCCTCATCACATTCTCAGCTCACGGTGGATTTACCTGTTCACATACTTCAGGTACAGCATGTCAGAGCTGTAGGGTTTTATTGCCAAGCTTGAGAGGGAAGAGAGTTTACTGTGAACGCGCTGGTGTTCTGCCTAATGAAAATACCTTGTTTTCCATTGGGAGTTCAGTTTCATTTACAAGAAGCAGCAGGCAGAGAGCTGCACGGCAAGATTTATCTCGTGTACGTTACCGACCTTTGACACATCATAGGTGGTTGTTTTTCTTCCTCTCTTACTGAGTAATGAATAACTAAATGTTACTCATTTATTACTGAAGTGCCCCATCCTTGTTTTCCTGATCCCATCCTGCAGATATTAAGTGGGTCAAGAAAGAGGATCAGAATTGATATGTAACAGGCTACAGGAAGGGTGGGAAGTGGGAAATAAAAACTCAAACTTAGGTTTCAGAGCAGTGTCTGTGGGAATGGCAGTTAAATCAAAAAGTCTATTTGCTTCTGCAGTCTTTGGGTTCACTACTTGCCCTTGTTAGCTACTGAGCGTCAGTGCTGTTTGAATGCAGAAAGCTTCCTATAGCTTCTTGCACAGAGGTTTTGTTACCTGCTGTCCTGGTAAACTGCATGTTGGTGAGCAGGAGCAGCTGAGAACTGAGCAGCAATAAATGATCAGCATGTACATAAACCACGTTTGCTGCTTGACCACGCGGGGCTTTGGTTTTGAGAAACTCTGCAATGCAATTAATTCTTACCAAATGTGCTTCTCCTGGATAGAAAAGAAAGCTTTTGTATTTGAGAGGAGGACCTTACTGTGATAAACCTAGAAATGTAGGAAGAGTAGTAGGATTGTTGGTGGAGAGTTAATAGAGGAAAAGCAAATAGTGATTTTAAATTTATTTCCATTAGTAATGCTCATCTGAAGTGTTCCAAAGAAAAACTGTAGCATCACTGTTTGAGTGGGTCCCCAAATTAGGAAAGCTTTGGGTTTTCTCTAAGCCATTCAAAGCGTTTCTCTGGTGTTGGATAAACGTCAGGGTAATCTTACTGATAAGTGTTAAAAGCATCTAGAGGTGAAAGCACTGAACCCTTCGCACTGTCTGTTTGCTTTAACAGGAACCACACAACTCCACTGAAGACGATGCAGGTTCTGATAACTCTCAATTCACTGGAAGCACAATAAACTTACAGGATCTGGAATGACCGTTGTTAAGAACAGTCACTCGAAAACAAATTGGGCAAGCGTGTCTTGACAGAGTGAGATAACTGTGGGTCTTTTTCCAAGGAAGATATGAAAAGTAGGAGTACTGGATTATGGTTGCACTCTTTGCAGTTTGCTAAGGATGGTTGTAGCTGAAAGATTTTCTTAAAAAAAAAAAAGTAAATCCCACTTGATGTGCCTGTGTAAGATACCCTGTCTGCCCGCTGGTTGGAGAGACCGAGGCAGACTGCTGTACAGTGTTGTTTCAGGGAGAAGTACTGTATTAAACTTCAAACTGAGGTAATATTTACTGTTTTCACAGGAAAGCAAGTATTCTACAGCTAACAAGTACAAATTCGTAATCCTGCCTACGCCAGTTTAAACTTTCCTTCTGCTGGTCTCCTGCTGGAGCCAGTGGCATCAAGGAATTAAGAGTTAAAATTTGCAAGTGTTTTCCACACACAACAAAATAATTGTCGGCCCCTGTGTTTTGGCAGAAAACTGGTATAAAGTGTCACATGTAACAAAATTAATTTCCTATGCCATGAAAATGAGATGCTCTAAAATCTTTTGTTTTAGGAAGCTAGATTCTAAATGTTAAACTTAGCTGTGAATCAGTTTGTAGCTCATGTTGAGTTTCTCCCTTTCCTTGCTCCTGTGTTGCAAATACTTTGCTGAATTCTTCCAGCAAAACTTGAAAAAGAAAACTGCAATAGAACTGTAGTCACTGTAAGTGATTAGCTAAGAGTCCAACAGCATCTGAGAGAGGTTAGTTTTATCTTTGTGTTCCCTTTTTTGGGGAGGAATGTTGATCGTTACGTAAGTTTTAAGCACCTTGATTTTATTTCATCTGTAAACTGCTGCCGCGTTACCTGTAAACTGGCCACTACCTTTTTCTTTGGGGTTTGGTGGTGGTTTGTTTTCAGTTGAACACTGTTAACACTTGTTCTTTGTTGATATCCCAGAGTGTCACATGCACACGGAGCTTCCGGCTGGTTTACAGAATATGCAGTTGTCAGAGTATTTTATGAGGGGAAAAGAACTGTTACCTAGGAAGATTCACCCCACTGAAAAGCTGCAGTTTCTCTTGGGGGTGGGGGGAGAGGTTGTATGTACTGTACTTACCTGGATTGCAGACACATAAATACGTATAGGGTTGTATAAGAAAAAAAAAAAAACCCTTTGGTTACATTTTAAGCTAGTAATTTAAATGTTTCTTATGGTGATGTACTGAATGCCTATAAAATGATGTATAGGAGTTTGATAAAAGGGTGTATGTACTGTTTTTTATTCTCCATGAGGTGTGTATGTATGCACGTATGTGTATTTTTTTTACAAAATAAGGTATGTCATGCAGAAGAACGTTGTGATCTTTCTAATCTTGCACATATTTATTTATTTTACAGTTATACTGATGTTGAATTCACATGAGGTCATTCAGAAACACTTTTACTTCCTGTGCCTTTTGAACGATGTATGTGTCCAGATAAATGCTTTTTTTGGTTCAAGACTTGGGGAGGAAAAAAAAAAATATATATATAGGTTACATTAAACTTCAGATCCTGATTTGTAGGCAGTATTTTATCCTCTGGTTGAACCAGTTTTATTTTTCTATCTTCAGCTTAACTGAGCATTGAGGTCCCTCTGTTTCTCTCCTCCTGAGTTTACACCTTATGTCCAGGGAACCTTTTAACCCTCTCAGGTTGGGTTTCCAAACCGGACTCACTGGTAGATGAGATCTTCCACCTGGTGGCTGTGACTGCAGCATGGAGTCCGCTCCGAGAGGTGGAAAGGTTGAGGAGGGATCATGCTGAAGGGATTCTTGCTCTAGTGGCCGCCATCCTCTCCCTGGAAGCTGAGACAACCCGAGCTCCCTGATACCTGCGTTATTCTGTTCTCAAGGACCATACCAGTTCTTATTCTGTTAAAATGGCCAAGGAACACTCCATCTTTTTATGGGACTTGCAGCTGAATCTTTCTACTTCTGAAAATGTACCTCACTCCGCTTTGTAAGTGAATGTAAAGTGCTAACCTCCTGGGGCCGAAAATTGGATCACTTGGCTTGAACTCCATTGCTGGCAATGGATACCTGAAGAACTGCTGGTGCAAAAGGGTTAATAAATCTTTTTTTTTTTTCTTTATGGTCGGTTTGTCACTCTGTTCTTTGTATGGATCTATCTGATATAAGGCTGTTAGCAGCTTGATTTCTGCAGGGCTTCTGGTTTTCCTTCGCTTGTGTCTTCTCCCCAGTGGTGAGGTGGAGTCTATAATGAAACCCATCCTTTGGATTAAAGCATAGCTTTGGGGTTTTTTATAGTCCTTCGGTGGATTTGTGACTATAATAATGTCTGTCAGGAGTGTGGCTTAATCGTGACATAGCAAAGATCGTTAGCCAGGCCTGTGACAAATCCCACTAGGCAGGTTGTAGGGATAGTGGTACTTGGGTCAAAAACTGAATGAGAAAAGTACGGAAAAGGGGTGTTGCTAGCAGGAGCCCGAGAAGCAAAATGAGAGAAAATTTTAATTTATTTTCTTAAGCAGAAGATCAAGGTGGGGAGAGTGGGTGTGGGGGTGTGGTTGCGTGGCACAACAACCTTCCCTGGGGTCTTGGGGTAGGAGAAGGCAGGGGATGTCATGGGACTGTGAAGTTCTAATGCCTTAGACTCTTAACAGTCTGTAAATCTATGAAAAACTTTTTCTGGAGCAGTATCAGCTCTCCACGCTGTGGTTAAGGCTGTGCTGTCAAGTGAAATAATAGAGTTGTTCTTCCTTCTCCGTATCCATTTGTTCTTGGCTGTGTTTTTTCTTCTCCTTCCTGGGAGGTAGGATGGAACGGAACATCGGCCGCCTGCCCACCTGCCGAGGAAGAAGAGGCACACGTGTCGGTGCTGCGTTGGAGCAGACCGATCACCCGGCTGAAGCTGCTTCTCCTGCTGCAAGGGCCCACGGCCCCTCTCTCCTGTTTCCTAGGGAGGTTTCGGTGTGTCTGTTCAGTGTTTTTTCTATCAGAAAATCAGTGTCAAGCACCTGGAGGCTGTGCATGTGCTTCAGCTCCTACAAAATACTATTGCACCTGCAGCTTTTCTGCCTGAAACCTTATTTGTATGATCTCAAGAGGACGGGAAGTTGGAAGGAATATCTGCAGGATCCTGCAGAACCCTCTTATTTTGAGTAAAGGGACAGGGACTGACGGCGCCTGTTCTCAGTCACCCGTGCTGCACCAGCTTAGTGTGGGACTGGGAACTGGGATGTCCTCACCATTGCGCTGACCTGTGACAGTGGAGCAGGAGCCGTGGCCTGAAGCTCTGTCCTGAGTGGCCAAAGCTCGGTTTGGCATAAAGCAGAACACGCCAAGAAAGGTACGGTTTGATGGTACGGCTGAGCCACAGGGGTTTGCTGCTGCTGTCCTGAGTGTCCTGCTGCTGCCCAGTCTTTGCTGCTTTTCATGCTTTTTGTTTTTTTTTTAACACTGCTAGTTTATTAACCTTGAAATGAGCTTAATGAGAAAACTAGCAAGTCAGGGAGGGGGCCATGTGGTCGAGACACAAATTTAGGAGAAGGACAATGGAAAGACACTGAGCTGGAATCACACACGGTGTAACTGGCTTCCCAGGAGTTACACCAGCCCTGCACGTTGGGCTACAGCCGAGTATGGGGGCTGTCCCCACCCAGCTCTGGGGGCCCCTGGGAACACTTTTCCCTTAAACACTCAGCGTTCAGGTACCCCCAGCTGCTCTGAAGTTCCCGTGGGTTACTGCACTGACCGGTTTTTTTATAGGTGCCCGAGATCTTTCCAGGGCCCGTTGCAATCTTTCCTCCTGCTGCTGCTTCTGTTGTCTGAGCTTCTCCTCTCTGAGCCTTTAGAAGGAAGAATATAAAAGATGGGTTAAACGTGGTTTGCAGCTACACTGAATGTGTTTTTGCTCCTCCAACACCGTCAGACCACCAGAGCTCGGGGGTCTGGGTACAGCTGATGCTGGAGTTTGTTGCTGTGAAGGGGGTAAGAGGGAAACGCTTGGTGGAGTTGATTTTACTCTTTCTGGAGTGAGGGGAGGAAAAAAAGCACATCCAGCTTTGCAAAAGGAGATGTCAGCGAGTTGTTCTCTGTTAACAGATGTGCTCTGTACCACCTTCAGTGATTTTTGCCTCTCGGGCTGACCAGGATGCTCACCAGCTCTGGGGGCGAATGATGCTCGTTGTGTCTTAAGTTCTCCCCAGTGCAACCGAGTCTGTAACGTACAGACTGAGTGGGAGGGTTTTACGCCCTGGAGCCGTGCGCTGCCCCGATGGGCACAGTGGAGGCTGGCACTGTTAACTGGCTCCGGTTCCCCTTGGAAATGCAGCGCTGGACAGAAATGGGCTCAAGCTATTGAACACTGCGGCGGAGAGAAAATTAATTCTTAACGTGATCTTCAGGAAAATTTTAAATGCTCTTTAAAAGGATTTTTTTTTTGGTTGGTTGGGTTTGCTTTTTATGTGGTGGGGTCAGATTCCATCCTGAATTTTTCTTCTCCGTTCCCAGAGTAGAATAAATGTGTGTCTTGTCTCTTGTAGAAGAGTGCAAAACCGTTCACAGAACATCAGGAGGGAGCATCGCACCCTTTCTGCTACAAAGGTGAAGAAAGACGCGAAGAATGAGAGTAAGTAGGAGGGAGATGTCATTGTTCTAGCTTTAAATCCTCGCACTATTTATTTTTTTTCCTCTGCTGGATCTGATGCACCTGAGGATGGTCAGATACAATCAGCCATTATTTCATACGTGTAACTGAGCCAAAAGGAGCGTGTCACATCTCAAAATATATATTGTGTTAATTAGCTACTGTTTAATTTAATAATACAAGTTAAGAGTTTTGTGGAAGAAACATCTGAAAGCTGGAACTGCTGACCAATGCCCACATGTACCTATTGAACCTGACAAAATATCCGGGCACGTCAGACTTTGAGTCTGTTAAATAACTGCAGAGGAGTTATTTTCTATTTAATCGATTTAAATATTGATACTGCAAATTGTCTCCTTAACATGATGATTCTCATCCTTTAATCTGTTTCTGGTTTTATTCTTCCAGACTTTGCCCTTTTCTAATGTAGCTTCTGGGTCCTTTCGGAGGCAGCTGTGGGCTGCTGCAAGTCCCATGGATGTGAAATCCTTACAGAAGCCAAATGGTCACACAGGCTTTCAGACTGCTGTCATGGTTTGATCTGACAAACTTGGCTCTTCCCGTGGCTTTGCTCTTGGCTCTCAGCATTTAGAAATAGAGACCCCGTTACCAGGAGAGGGTCTTGTCTTACCTCATCCTCCGTTCCTTTTCTTTGGCTTTCTTAGCCTGTGCTATCTCTGCTGGTGGGATTCTCTCCAGGTTGTCCAGTAAATCATAGAAGTATTTTTCTATCACCATGAGCATCTCCTCTGTCTCCAGGTTTGTCTCATTTTCTCCAGTGCACTGGCAATAGACTTCCAGCACCTTCTCGTGCAGGCTTGTGAGCATCTTGTCCTGGAGATGGGAGAAGATGCTGTGAGAGGCACAGCTGGGTTCCGCCCAGGAGAACCACAACATCTGTCTAAAATCAGAGGAAACTGGTATGCTGTCATTCCCTCAGCTAGCCTCCATTGCCTGTTTCTGGGTTTGCTTGGCCCCGGTGCCTGGGACAGATGGCTGCACTGAGCCGTTCTGCTGCTGCTCTCCTCCTCCCCGCTTTGCTGTGGCCTGGGGCAGGCTGCAGCTGCCCCGTTGCCCCTGTGCCCAGTGGAGTAGACACATTTACCTGGTTTGCTGCCTCAGCCATGCTCCAAACCTGCCCTTGCTGCAGCACGGATCTCTGCCCAGTGCCGCCGCCGGCTGCTTTTTTCCCAGGATGGATGTGGCCAGCGGAGAGGAACCGTTTGTGTCCACTGACCCCCCTTGCCTTGACCTCAGGATGTACCTGGTCATCAGGTTCGCCTTCTCCGGAGGAAAAGAGATCAGCTTTGAGCTTCAGATCTGCTGCTCTCTCTTCTTCTTTGGTGACAGAGGATTTGAGGGCATCGACCTGCTGTTTCAGCTCTGCTGCCTGCTTCTCTCTAGGCCAGAAGAGAGAGGAGGTGATGTTGAAATGAGCATCTTGGAAACACACGGGACCGTCCCTCCCGCTGCCGGCAGATGGAGGTAACACTTCGTCCCATTGCTGGGAACGTGCACCCCAGCTCTGCGAGCAGAGGGAATTTGTCATTTTTCTGGAGTAACAGTTACTGTGCTGTGTGGAGGGGGGAGAACAGCATAGCTGGACATTCGAGATTGTTTAATAAGTTAATGGGGAAAGCAGATTACATTTAAAAACTTTCACAAGGGATAAGCTACACTTTAAATGGGACTGTGTGTGCCTACCTGCCCTTGAGAGACTACACTGCGCTTGGGTCCCTGCTGGCTTCCTCGAGGAAGGGTTCGCATCGCGTCAGGATAGGTGCTGGTCTGGATGGCTCCAGAAACACTTGTTTCTTCCTTTGATCGTTATGAGAATCACAGGATACTTCTAGCTTATGTCCACTCCGGGATGCTAAACCAGTTCCCCAGCCTGTCCCTTGAGGAGTAAGGGACTAGTCCTGAGCTCAGTCCTATCTCCTAGATTACATAGATGGGATGCTCCCAGGAGCTCCCAAGCTGGTGAGCTGGGTGGGCTGCAGCTGGGCTCCAAGGTGTGAGAAAGAGACTCTGTTGTGTGCTGTGTGAACGGCATCGCGTGTGCTCTGCAGCCCGGCAGCGAGGTGCTCGTGGAGGGCAGAGGTGGTCACTTCTGTTTGAAAGCTGGGGCACAGGGACCCCGTCCCACCGCTCGCAGGATCATACTTACATGCTTTCATATGTGGTGATGAAATTGTGTTGGACTCTGTCCAAACTTTTCTCAGTCTCCTGGGAATTCTGGAATAAGGACAAGATCTCTTCCTCCAGCCCCGTGAAACTAGACTGTAGTTGTTGGAAATCAGTAAAATACAACTCAGGTTCCTGGAGTGGAAAACACATGCAATGAGTTTTTGTCCTTCTCCAGCTGCTTTTCCATTGAATTACACGGAGGTTGGTCTACACCAGCCCAGGCTGTTCAAATGCTCTCCCATATAGAGAGGTCCATGACTCTCCATGTCTCCCACCTTTGTGTCACGTATGCAGCTTGATGCTGCCTTCATAGCTCACCCCCAAAGCAAGCTGCATTGTGGGGAGTAGAAAGCGGTGCAAGCATCTGTGCGTGGGAAAAGTTCCGTTTCGGACACACAGCACTAATTTCACTAATTTCAAAATCTCCCATTGTATTATGTCAGATCTTGTAGGGGGATGGCAAGCTTTGAGATGATGGTAGGCTTTTGGAAAGTGGAGGAAGAAAGTTGAACTAAGGTATTTATCAGTTTTGCTAAAATATGAACATTTATGAATGTATAAACACATTATTAGTGGCTACAGGAACTCCTCAATGCCATAGTGAATGCTTAGAAGGTGAGAGAAATTAGTAACATCAATAACTGACACAGGGCAAACAGAAAGTACAAATATTTCAACGCAAGACTTCTTACCTCATCTTTGTCCGAGGAGGTTTCGCTTTCTGCATCCTCCCATGAATTTCTGAAAAAACATTTTGTGTATTAGAGAAAGGATAGCTCAAAGGAGAGCTTGTCAGTGATGTGTGAACACTGCTGTTGTTTGCTCCGGAATAGTCCTTTGCACATTCCCATGTTTGCCCCCCATGGCTGTGGGCTATTTGGGGGTCACTAGGAGCGAGGGGTCACGCAGACACGCAGCCTGGGAGCTACCTCTGCCCACACGCCAGCTGCCTTTTGAGCAGCTCTGGGCTCTGCTGCCCAGTGGGGTCAGGACACGACGCATGAGCCTGGGCTGAGGGCGTTGATCCACGCGCCTTTACACTCGATGGGAGGCTGGGCTCTTGGGCAGTGGGAGGGCAGAGGCAAGACCCTTGTTTAAAAAGGCTCAGAGCTGCCTGGCTGGTGCTGGCAGCAGTCTGCCCATCACTTCCACTTGTACCCGTCCCCCCGTACCATGGAGGGGTGGAAAACCTCCATTTGCATCATCTTCGTGCCAGCCCCACTTGTGTCCGCATCGTTCTGCCGTGTGGCAGCAGCCCAGTAACTGCAGTGGCTTCACCGAGGACACTCACCAGCCGCTCACGCGTTGCTTTTCCAGGCGGTTTCTTTCTATGCCTCAAAAAGCTGGAGCTGGCCACACTTGGCTCATACTCCCACCACCCCTCCACTGCTCGGGCTGGCCCTGCGGTGTTACCCTGCCTGTCACAGCAGCAGGAGGCTCCTTCTGCCGGTAGATGGTCAATGCAATGTGTGTCTGCAACGACCGTGGACCCTCATCTAAGGAGCTCTGTTGGAGAAGGACCGTAGGCGCTGACTTGCACACCTGGTGGCTTTCCAATAGCGTTTGGATTTGTTCCAATGAGACCAAGCCTTGGCACGCTGACAGCAAAACCAAGGGGCTGGTTTCCTCTCTGCTGGGTGTTCTCTACGCTACATACGTCTGTTGTGTTCATATCTTGTACTTACAGTTTTCTTGTCGCTAGAGTCTTCAGGAAGTTTTTGAGACATGGCCCGATCTCCTGCAACGGCCCGAACTGCAAACTTTTTACAGACAGCAGAGAACCTGGCACATCTATACAGCCGGTACCGGGACTGTCGGCGTCTGTCCGGGCTGCCAAGACAAGAGGAGATGTGTGCTCAGAGCACGGGGCTGTCCCAGCGAGGGGTGGCAGCTCTTCCCCGGCACTCACCCTGCTCCGTGGCGGTGGGAGGTGAGGCGCTTTCTTCATTAGCTTTGGATGCTTTTTTCAAACCCTTTTTCTTCGCGTGCTTTTTGTCGTATTCCTCCTGCCACTCTTTCGGAGACAGCTGATAGAGGAAGTCCCTGTACCCCTTGTACTCCCGCAGAGTGTTCTTGAGTCTGGATATATCGCTGGGGTGAGAGAAGTGGCCAGAGTTTGTTAGCAGGGAGGACAGCCCCTGGTTCAACAGGTTCTTGCTCACTCTTGATGCTCAGCTTTGCTCGGAGAAGGGACAAGAGGGCATGTGTCTTCATGGATGTGCAAAGACAAAGGGGAACCTGCCCTGTGCTCTCTGTCGTTCCTCCTGGGGAAGCTCTCTGGTCACATCTCTGCAGCCAGACCCTCACTATGGCACTGGGTTTGCTAATTTGGGAATTTTTACTTGAAAATGAATGAGGAATCTTGCTAGCTCAACCCATAACGGAAACTATATTTTTTCTTCTTTCCCTGGGTCACCATTACAATGCATTACTTAATTTTGGTTGGGTTTTAATCTGAGACTAAGCATTTCATTTTAGTTTTGGAATATTTCTATTTTTAAAAAATATCATTAAAAACCTAGTTGAGCTGTTTTAGAAAAAAAAAAAAAAAAGCCAGCATCTGGCAAAGGCTGAAACATTTTGACTCTTAAAACTGAACATTTTAAAATCCTTCCCCCCTGATTCCATTTTTTTCCTGAGTGCTGTGAGGGTACAGTGCTGTAGGGACAGTCAAAGGCTAGGCAGGAATAGCGTACAACTCTTACCTTTGGAGGCCCTCGATTTGGGAAGAAATTGCCTGGAACTCTGATGTTTGCTTTGTCTTTTCTGCAGTTTCTTTTGTGGCACTAGGGAAGAAAGCATAAGCCATAAAACAATTCAGCAGTCAGTGGGTAGTGAATTGAGGCACATATAAAACAGAGAGAAAGATGAGGGGGGAATGCTAGAAATCTCTTAGAGATGTACCCCAGGTGATGCCTGGCTCCTGCTTGTCTTGGCAAAGAGGGTATGGGGTCCCAGTGACACGTCCAGGTGAAGGGCCCCCTAGTCTGGCTGCTGCTGAGCATCAATTGCTGCTCTGCCCTTGCCTGTAATGGGCCAAAGTGCTCAGCTTGCTTCTCTTAGGGGGCTGGTCCTGCTGAGAGGGGCTGGGTAGAAGCATCTCCCTCTTGTAAGGGTGTCGTGAGAAGAATGGAAGTGGTGGGGTCGAGGGCAGGTGCCTTGCTGCAGCCAAATCAAGGGCTGTTGCAATGAGGGGATTCCCCAGCTGTCAGTCTCCTTCCTCCCTTTCACTGAATGTGGGGGGAGAAAGTGCCACTGGTATTGTCACTCTGGGAAAGCTCAGACACAGAGCATCCAAGGATGGATGCTCGCTAAAACCCTGCAGGGAGGTCAAGAAAAAAACCTCCTGTGGCCAGAGCAGAAGAGAGGATGGGCGATTCCTTCAACTCCCATTACATTTTCAGAGCTTGAATGTAGTTTGTATGACTCTCCTTTGTGAACTCCTCATACACGGCAGCATCCCTCTTCAGGTAGTATTCAGCCTTTTCCAGTTTTCTTTCCTCATCCTTCACTATGTTCTCCATCCTTTGAATCTCCTCTCTCTTCACTGCCATGGCATACTGAAAGGAACCCCAAAGGCAAGAGGGTCACACCGGCCGGTTGGTTTTACAGGTATGTTGGTTCAGCTTTGTTCTCAGTTACCTTATTATCTCACAGCTGTTGGGGGAGACGGTAAGGATTTCAAGCCAAGGTATGTGTCTCAGTGCAGTTACCCAGAGGCCAGGAGATGTCCCAGAAGTAAGGCAGCAGATAAGCGGTGACACTAAAGGCAGAACCCAGGAGTCCCAGCACTGCGTTAACTCCTGGCTGCCAAAGACCGAGTGTCACAGCACAATAGCGGGGGTGAATAACGGGGATATTCTAGCACAGCTCCCTTATTTTTAGTTCAGAATGTCTCCCAGATATAATTTATGTATGGGAAGCAGGAACCAAAAGGTCTGCCTGCCAAGTTCAGGAATGAAATAGTTGTGTGGCTGCTACTGGAGGGTGCAAACGACCTCTGTTCATTTCTTTCCTGGTTGGGAATTGCTGGGCTACAGACTTTGGGTGTATTTAACACAGGACTTGGACCATCAGTCTCATGTGTGCCTCCTTGGTGTGATCTCTAGGTGATGGATCTCAGAAAAAAAAAAAAGACAAAACAAAGCAACAAAGGGAAGAACAATTAAATGAAGACAAAGTAACACTCTTAAAGCCACGTACCTCAAGTAAGAATGTCTCTCTCCTTTCATTTATGTAGTCGCAGAAGGCCTGCTTTTCTAATGGGTAATCTGAAATGAGGAGATAAAGTTCATCAGACTAGCGAGGAAAATATGGCCAAGCCAAAACACAGGGAACATGGAAGCTGCTGTGAGCATGGATGTGGCTGGCGTTGGAGCCAGCAATATTGATTATTCCATTGTAATTTTGACCTCATTTAGGGTTAGTTTCATATGGGCTTCATGGAGTAAAACCAGGCAGAACGGAGTGGAGAATCTGGTCCTGACAAAGGTCAGTGTCCTGTAGGCATGAGTGGTGACACTACTCCTCATGGCAGAGGCAGAAAATTTACACCCACATCCACTAAAATCCATCTTTAGGTCAGCTTTCTAGAAATGTCTCCCTGACACAAGGTCCTGCAAACTCTCAGCTGACTCGCAGCTCACCAAAGCCAGCAGAGCTTACTGCTGCTCCCATCCCCTCTTGGATTTTTGCTTTGGGCTGTTACCCAGCTGAGCAGCATCACTATGAAGATAGTAACTGCTCCCTACCTTTTTCAAGAGCTATCTTCCGTGAAAGGGTCTCCTGAAGAGTTTTTAGTCTCTCTTCATCTGTTGCTTGTTTTCTGGCCTCCTCTTCTTCCTCCTTTTGCAGAGCTTTCCGGACATCTTTTGGCTTTGCTTTTATTTTAGCAGAGTAAGTCATTTTCTCATGGATTTTCATGGTCTTCATCCTTTCGCGTTCCTATCAGGAGAAGTCAGTTATGTGGACACTTTGATTATGTGCTTTGTTTGCTACGGTTTTTAAAGACATGAGTGGTTATTCACAGTCTAGAAATTTATGGGCTGCTGATATCCTGCTGATGCGTATTTGCCTGGTTTATCTGACTAATCCCAGTCATATTCTCTCTTGAGGCAACCGAAACACTTCATTTCTTAGCATTTGTTCTTATTAGTTTGTTGATTTGTATTCTGCATCCAGCCACCAGCTGTGCCAGTTTGTACCTCCTCAGCATTCTCGTTTTTCCTTCCTGGATTATTCCTGAGAGAGAATGGAAATTTTCCGAGATTCATCTTTCAAGTCCCCTAATGAAAGGGATCAGGAGGACAGACCACACTCAATACCGACCCAGCCCAGCTTTCCCAAAGGCACGTAAACCCTCAAGTTCAGATCGAGAGGCTCTATTCAAACCCACTCCAAAGCTTTCTGGAGGGTAAAAGGTTGTTCATGCCCAGTGCTTTCACGCAGGTGGAAGTGTAATTCATTGCTCTCTGCACAGTTGGACATGGCTTAGGCTGAGGACATCGCTCAGCAGACATCCTTGGTGAACTTCTTCCTAAGCCCTTCCCCATACTTTTACAGTGACCGTCAGCCCAAGCTCTAACCAGACTATCAGTCATCAGTGTGAGGCAAGGAGGCTTGTTTGGAGCCCTCCCTTTGTGATTTAGAACCAAAGACCTCCTCCTTCCACACCTCTGCCCGGCTCCTGCAACCACCCGCAGCAATCGGACCGCTCAGAGATGTGACAACCTCTCCATGACTTCCCAACCCCTTTGGGTCACACGGCCTAAGGAGAGTTCACTGCAGAAATAAGGAGAAAGGGACATTCCTGAGAGCCAGCCTTCTGGTGGGCTATGATTCCCTATCTTATGGAGAGAATCCTAAGGCATGAAACCTAAGGCATGAAACCCATGTTGTCCTTCCTAGGCATTCCTTTTGCTGGCATTTCAGAAGGTCACATTAAACACTGGAATACAGCTTCCCAAGCCTGTTGGAGTGGAAAGTGAGAGATCTTGCGTAGAAATCAATGCCAACAGCACTGGCAGGTATCTTCTCCAGGAACAGGAATGAGCGGTAAATCTGCCTTGAAGGAAGTAACCAGTGACACTATCCAGAGTTTGCACTAGCAGCCAGCAAGCCTGTGCTCGGATCTGCTCTTGGTGAAGTTAATGTCTCATCCTGGACTTCAGAGGACTTGAGGCTGATCTGGGGGAATCTCAGTTGAATTTGACTGCTGCTGTTTCTCCTGTGCACTAGATTTTGGTATTATATCGGTTGGTTTCCTGCCCTAGAGAACAGCTTTATATACATTGGCCTCAAGCACATATACATACCTCCTTAGCCTTTTTTCTTTCCTTGTCCCTTACTGAGAAAATATCGACGTCTGGAGGAATTGTAAATGGATTTGTCATTTGGTTCGCTTCATCCTCTTCCGTGTTTTCTGCAAAAAACAGATGAGGATGTAGAAGATGCAAGTTAGAATATCAAGACCCCGCGCAAGGGGACTCTGATCTGTGGCAGCACGCCTGGAGGGTGGGCAGCTGTGCTGCCAGCTGCAGAGGTCTGATGATGCTGAATCACAGGACAGGATAGGGCTGGATGGGGCTTGTTAGAAGCCAGTGATATAACTGAGACCTCTGTGTTCTTTATGTCACTTGACCATATCTGCTGATCTCAGGATTTCAGCCAGGGGTTTTTGTAAGTCTGGAGCTATTTTACCCATCTCCTCTGGTTGTGGGCAGGACAGTCTGAATACAGCCTCTCCTTTGACTTAACAATGAAAAGCTGCCGAGCATCGTGATCTTACCTGACAGCCCAAGCTGGGCTTCTGTCCCAGGTCTGGAAGAGGGACTTCTCGATGTTGACTCTGTATCTGGAGATGGCATCTTTGATCCTGGCCCAAGGAAAACCATGAACAAATCAATCATCTGGGACTGCCAATAACGGACACGGGAGGTTTAACAGCAGGGATGGGCCTAGGGGCTTGCTGGATCTTAACCACTGAGCCTTTTGGGTCTGTAGGAATTAACAAAAAAGCATCAATAGACCGGAAAATGCTTGTGTTCTGACCCCAAAAAGGAAATGTTGATTCCTGGCTTGTCTGAAAGCTGTGTGAAACACAGTTCACCTTACACACGCTGATGGGGAAGCAAAGATAAACCAATTTGGAGATAAAGAGCAACTCAAGTCCCTGGCCTCTTGTTCCACCCACATCTCCAGTTCTGTCCCTCACCCATACTTTTCCATCCTCCCATCACTGGTTCACAACCAATGTTTTCACTCCCTAAAGCTCTTACCGGTAATTGTTTCAGCACTGTGGGTCTCTTCCAGTAAGGCTGAGTGACTGCTGGGCTGCACAGACATGCTGTAGGGACCTCTGTTGTGTTTAATTTTAGGCTGGCAAACTGCGGAAGGTTAGGGTTTTGTTTCTCTGAATCCAGTCTCTTTTCATAGTCTTTGCTATGGGTCTGAGGGGAAAAGGCATCATTTAGTGAGCTCACAAAGAACAGATAGACCAAGTTATCCTTTAATCAACAACGGCAGCAAGCTGGGTCCCCGTGAGGCATTAATTCAATTGATGCAGTTCTGCGGCTGGGACTATTCCTGATCTGCAGAAAATATTCTCTTCCGCTTGCGCTAATTTTAAGGCTATTTTAGAGCATAATTTTTTGCTCTGAACAGCCTCCAGGTTTTATATATTTTGGGCTAAACTCATCTGGCCTCATTTCCATGTACGTCCGCGGTACTGGCTGCATTTCCACAGCTGCCCAATTAGTTCCTTATTCTTCGGAGGTGTCAGACTTTCACTGTGGATGAGGCTCAGGGGCTGAGGTACAATTTAGGCTGTTTCAATACTCCCCATATGTTTTCTCTCTCCTTTTCGGTTCTCAAACTACCTTTTTCCAAAAGCCTCCTTGACTGGTCGCTGAGATTTCCTGTGTCTCTGAACTTTGGTGTGACTTAACGGGGTGTTTTTTCTCTGGGGGTCCCTCATCTATGTCCTGGAACCACATAACCCCTGCTGATGATGTGAGTTTTGGAGAAAACCCCATCAGGGCAGAGGGGTAGGAAGGCAATCAAACGCCTGCAGTGTTCAGTTGAATATATTTTGTGAAATATGCGGAGCAGCTGGAGCAAACACCTGGATTTTCAGCCCTCTTAGTGCACGCACTGACTTCTGTAATCTAAAACCCTTCCCATAAAAATGTTCTCATTCATATCGTTGATTTAAATTCCTGCTACAGGGAAGGGGCCTGAAAAGCAGGACTAGACAGAGGATACTGGCATATGGCAAATAATTGTCAGTGAAACTCTTGGAGGTAAAAAGTGCTTTAAAATATAATTTTAGGAAAGTATAGGAATTTGTTTCTAAGATTAACTCATAAACATTAATTTTATCAAAGTATTTATGGTTTGAGGTTGTTGTTTTTTAAAAAAAAAGATTGTTTGCACATCACTTTGGAAATAATGCCAAAAGCTACAGAAGCGCTAGTTGTGCTAATTAGAATTGTTAAGCTCCATAACGCAAATAAAAAATTGCTTTGTTGCTAGGATCGTTTGGCATATATTTTGCTGCCTCTGCCATGTTTATGTTTCAGTAGCTACATACCAATGCCCAGTCTTATGCGAATCCATAGATAAAGGCATTCATGGTTTTAATTTACCAAAAACATTTGTTCAGTGCTTTTCTCTAACATCAAGCTGCAGCGCAGGAAAAAAAAAAAAGCCAAAGTAAGCATGCAAACAGCTCTTAAAAAAAAAAAAATTACAAAAGAATAAAATCCATGCACCGTGTTCCCAGAGCCCTGGCTGAGCGTGCGGTTTGCACACTCGGTTTAAATGCAGCCACGGCTTGCAGAGGAGGCTCGTTCTGCTCCCTGGGGCATCGCTGCAAGTTTGGAGCTCCCGAGGAGCCCTTCCAGGGCCAGATGTGCCCCATTTCCCCGAACAAACCCCCTCCCCGCCCGCGGAGACGGAGCTGGTCCCTGCGTGTGCCACCCCGCTGTCCCCCAGGGCTGGGTGGGACGCTGTACCTGCTGTCGCACACAAACAAATCGCTGTGGGTGCCTTCACCCCGTTATTGTTGGGGTTCTCCCCCGAAGCAGGACTCCTCTGGGACGGGATGGCGGCTTGGCTTGTGTTTGCATCGCCATGGCAACCTGCTGTTGTCGTTACCAGCTGGCACCGGAGGGATGTGATGGTCCCTTCCACCCCCGGGGAGGGACAAGTGTCCCAACCCCGCCAGGGTCCCCCCCTGGAGCCCCGCCGCCCTGGGGGCTGCGCGAATCCCTGACCCCGGTGCGGGTCTCCAGAACAGGCGGCTCGGTGGAGTTTACAGCGGAGCTCAGGATGGAAAAGGAGGAAAACTTCCCCGGTGAGAGATCCGCCTGGCTTGCTGGGTGCTTTATTCGTGATTTCAGCCCCCACGGCCTGGGATTTGGGTGTTGAACCCCTCTCTGCAAGCAAGGGAGTGGGCTGAGGAAAGGGGGGCTGGAGCCCCTGGGTGTGGAAATGACTCTGGTTTTTAGTCGCTGTGGGACTTTGAGCCTCTGCCTTGTTGTTTCTGTTTGTAAAGTCTCAACAGCCCCAGTTTGGAGGCTTTGTGTGGTATGGGTGAACGAACTGCCATTTACTGGAGGTTCCCCGGGTCAGTAGTGCTATAGAAACCCAAACAGCACGTTCCGTAATATCATCTGTGTTAAAGATGATTTAATAAAATAACAGTTGAAAAATTAATACATTCCAAGGGAAGAAAAGATCCTTAGATTCACATATTTTCTCTTTCCTGTTTCTGAGAAGACCAAATCAGTTCCAAATGGATTGTGTTCTTCTCCAGACTCTCCATTAATACCATTTCAGCTTCCTGAAATAACAGGTTTTTTCATTTACCAATAGGTTTCCAAACAGCTTTCTCCATCTGAATAAGTCATGCAATAAATAGCACGATTTTCTGTGAGTGCAAACTCCTATTTGATTGTTAGAGTTCTTTTCTGTAATTGCTGATTACCAAGAGACTGGATTCAGGCAACAAAAGGAAAATGCTTATACAGAAAGAAATTTATCTTTATTCTGCACTTGAATGCTTTGATTTTTAGCAGTGATATGGAAAACCATAGTGCTATCTTTAGTATGTTTTGGTAAATTTCCCAAATATATTGGGGCATGAGTATAAAAAAAATGAGACTATAGAATAATTACCATTACAAAAAAAAAAAATTCAGGAATAAACTGTACTTAAGATGCATTTTTCTACACGCATAATATCAAGTGGTCTTTGTTTAGAAATACCAGTTTATTACAGAAATGCAAATTTGCAGCACTGGTAACATCACAGAAATAGCTATCGGAAAACTAAGATATTTGAACAGCTGTGGCTCTGTCTGGCACAATCTCTGTATCAATGAACGATGCAGTTCTATATCCACTGCTCTGTTCTCTGCTATCCTTGCTCAACACTTATTTCCCCAAACCAGACCAGGGAACCGCAGATTGATGCTTATGTTTCCAACAGCAGGATGTCTGCAGGTGTCGGGGCTTGTTGGGGTGGTTTTGTTAGGATGTGGGATTGGGATTTCAGGATATCGTTATTTCTGTGCTCCCTTCATTTCTTTCTTGAAGGAGTTACTTGTCTTCTCCCCTCCTTGGTCACCCCGTTTGTGATGGGGGGATGCTGATCCCTAACACAGAGGTGCTGCAAGGGTTAATTAGCATTGACAAAACATTTTGAAATGGCTGATTGAGAAACGCTGCCAGAGATGAAAGCTGAATTGGGATCTAGATAAATAAATATTCCTTTGGAGTCTGATCATTACGGGAAACTCCCTGTGTCCCCAGGATGCTGCGCAGGTCACTGAGCCTTCATCTCCCCATTGCCCGGAGTCTTCTCAGGGCGACTCATTTATCTGAGTATCTCACTTCAGTTCCTGTAAAGTGACCCACAATACGCACCACATAGAGAGAAAAGCCTGGCAGTGACCACCAAATGCCACAGAAATACCAAATGGATTGACAGTTTTTTTCTTTCTTTAGAACTCTAGTTCCTCTGTTTCCTGGGGAATTGTGTGGCTGCAGAACCCGGAGCATCCCAGGAGGGAGAAGGAGCAGTCGGATCCTGTTCCCGGGGTTGGACACAAGGAAAGAGGAGGGATCCTCAAGCAAGCGTCTGCAGGACACCACCTACAAGAGCTCCGCTGAACGCAGCGCAGCCAGCTCTCTGCTTCCGTGTGATCGCCCGCGAGCTCTCGGGACCAGTTTTTCTGCTGGTGGGTCTCTTTGGGACACTGTTCTCTTGCCTTTCTCCTGCTTGGAAGCAGCTTCAAGTTGGTTATGGAGGTCCCATGGGCAATATATCACTGCTCACACACGTTTTGCAAGGACTGTGCACGTTGCTGAGCTCTGTAGGGAGGCTGAAAGGGGGAGAAACAGCGACCATGGGGTTCTCCTCCATTTGTATTTTATTCGTAGCACAAATCCCTGCATGTGCGCAGCAAATCCAGGGCTCACGACAGCAGCAGTGATGTCTCCTGTCTCCTTAGGTTACGGGGCACATGGAGTGATGGCTTGGCAGACAAAGGGTTAGTATGGCTTGGGGTGGACCCCGAAGAGGGGGATGAGCTGGCAGGGAAGGTAAGCAGGACACCTCCAAAGGTGTGGCACCCAAGTGCCATGGCCCAATGGCTCTAACCGCGGGCACAGCTGTCCCCTTCTCCCTCCAACTGAAGCTGACTTCCAAGAGAGATTTTATGTCAATGCAAAATTTTCCATCTGGAAAAATGTCCCATAACCTTTACATGGCCAGGGCCAGCCACGAGATGGCAGCAACCTCGTATTGCCAGGGCTGGGGACTTGGCTCCGTGACCCACATTTCTCTCTCCCTTCTCGGTGCCTCTTTCACCTTAGAGGTGAAGTCTCCAGGCTTGACGAGCACCAAGACGAACCTGGCCCATCCTCTGGCTGTTGGAGAAGTGTTCCCAAGGGGGCTCGGCAAGGAGACCTGTGAGCTGAGCTCTCATCTTTGCAAACAGGCTGATGGAGAAGGACTCGCTCAGGTCTTTGTGTCCTACAGCCCCCAGAGTGTTCTTGGGTTGTCTCATCCAAGATGAATTTGTGGTATTCTTTCAACTGATCCGATTTCCATCTAGTGGATGAAAGCTGCTAAAATCTCTGAAGGGTTACATGGAAATGACAAGACAGCCCTCGTCGTCTGTCCTTTTACCGCGGGTACGCATGGGTGCTGTGCAATGATTCGGAAAAAAAAGCAGCAAGTGCTCGGTGATTTGCATTTCACACTGCTTCTCGCTGAGAACGCAGACTCTTTCCTGCTGAGAAGAAGAGAAAATGTTCTGCAATCTTCATCTTGGGACCCTTGCCAGATCTGGGCCAGTTCGTTTTGCAGAGCAAAGCTTATTCCAGTGTGTGCTGTGGTGGCAAGGAGTCTTTCTTGCAGTGACTGTCAGCAGCGCTGGCCTCAAACAGCTGCAGGCAGATGAGCTCCGTGAGCTAGTGCAGCCAACGCCATGAAGAGTCGGTTGACTCAGGCTCCTGGACTTCTGGATCAGTCCGTGTGGGGACTGCTCGTTGATCGGTTGCGTGGTGGTGGTGTAGCAGAAGCTGATGGGACTTTTTACAAGGGCATGCAGTGATAGGACGAGGGGTAATGGATTTAAATTGGAACGGGGCAGATTTAGACTGGGTATTAGAAAGAAATTCTTTACTGTGAGGGTAGTGAGGCAATAGAACAGGTTGCCCAGGGAAGCTGTGGATGCCCCATCCCTGGAGGGGTTCAAGGCCAGGCTGGATGAGGCTTTGAGCAACCTGGGCTAGTGGGAGGTGTCCCTGCCCATGGCAGGGGGTGGGACTGGATGATCTTTAAGGTCCTTTCCAACCCAAACCATTCTGGGATTCTATGAAGATGACAGAATCGCAGCATGATACCATTTGGGAGGGACCTCTGGTCCAACCTCCTGCTCAAAGCAGGGCTAACTTCAAAGCTGTATCAGGCTGCTCAAGGTCTTGCCTGGCTGGTTTGAAAACCCCTAAGGATGGAGATTTCACAAACTCTCCAAACAATAGAGGGTGAGACCTGGAAGGCTGAGCCTAGGCTCAGTGGGGTGGCCCCACCAGTTTGCTCTGGTAAGGATATAAATAAGTGATATGGTTGCAATTTCAAGGCCAGTTCTGAATAGCCATTTAGACCTGATCCCAAACTGAAAACTGTAACTGATTCCAGATTTCCCTTGGAGCTCAGTACTTTTGGGACCCAGGAGTCTGCATTTGGCACGTTGTAAAGAGAGCCACAAAACTGCAGCCAAGGAGACTTTCCTAACCAGGGCCATAAATTCAGGCTATTTGCAGGGACAAATGACCCAGGAACCTGAGGTTGCAACTTCATGATTTTGCATTAAGCTCTTAAGGCACAGTTCCAGCCTTTTTCCTGGCCTTTGCTTTGTGGCAAAACTACAGCTGCTGTGACTGCATGGGAGCTGATCCAGCTGAAAAATACCCCGCCGGAGGAAAAGATCCTTTTTATTGTTTATGCTCACCATGATGGCTTGAGGAAGAGGGACACATGGGCTGGGGCAAGGTGGGCTTGCCCCTTTCAGGGACATCCTGCGCTTTGGTTGGCTTAGGGAGATAATGAAACTGCAGTTTCGTGGGGGTAAAACAGGCTGATCCTGCAAACCCTGCACATAAATTCCCTTCAGCAGGGGTGTGTGGACCAGACCAAAAAGGATTCATAAAGTTCTGGGTCATGCTGATTTCTAAGAGCTGCAAACAGGAGCGCATGCTTCATGGCTGCAAACGCTTTCTGCTCATGTGGAAAGGATTAAAGAGAAAAACAAGCCTGTTATTCACTTTCTTCCTGAGCTGTTGCAGTCCTCGCTATCTTTTTCTCAAGAGATGCTTGTGCAGAAGCTATTATCTGTGATCCAAAACTGTGGCTCATATCCCCAGGGTAGCTCATGGGATCCACTTCCTCTTGCCAGGGAATGAGGCATCGCTGGGTACCAGCTGCAAGGGCTCAGGAATGTTTGGTGCCAGCCTGGCTGCTTCCTTGCAGGATCCGCCTGTTTGTGTCTCTGTTTCAAGTAGGCAGGACTGACGCATAGAGAAGCAAAGTGACTCTGCTGATGCTACGCAGTGGGTCTTTGGTGGGACAAGCCCCAAATCCACGGCTTGTAGCTGTTTAGCTGCAATCACAGCCAGCACAAACATGCTCCTCGTGCAACGACAGCTTCAGTACTTGGAAATGCTGGAAAGGTTCCACATTTTGTTCCTATTCCTGCACCTGTGTGAGTGCCTGCTGCTCTCCCCACCAGGATGTCAGCAGATCCTGGAGCTTGTTTTCCACTGAAATGTCTCCTCTTCGGTAAATATTCCATCTGCGGTTGCTTTGCCGGTGGCTTTCCTACCTGCAGTTTGTACAACAGGTCAATACCCTGCTCAGAGATAAGAGGAATACCTGCTGCCAGTGCTCTTTGCTGCTGTGATATGCCACCCTGCTTTCCTCTTGTCAGCTTCTCCTTTAAAGGTTTCTGAGTGCTGCTGAAGTGGTGGAGGTTTTAGCAAAGTGAGGGAAATTTAAGACAAGGCATCGAGTGCTTGGACAGAGCAGAAGAACTTGTTTATTGCAACAGCCGTGGCTTGTAAATTATTCATCTGTGTGTAACTGAAACACGCAGATCCTCCCAGGTCTTGTTACAAAGGGTGAGGTGAAGGATCAGCAAGCTTCCAGCAAAACAGGATGGATCCTGGGGAGCTCTTCTCCATCCACCTGCATCTGCTCTACAAAAATGCCCGTTTGCAGACGATTGAGTTGCTGCAAAGTGAAGCAACACACAGAGATGTGTCTGTAGGCGGGAGAGGACACCTGTAAAATACCTTCCTGGATCGATTTTCCCTTCAGTGGGGACACAGATTTGAAGCTGGTTGCAGTGAAATGTATACACGGCCCGTGGGCATGGATCAATGCGCAATACGCTCTGGCCCCTGTGAAGTGGAAGAGAAGTTTCCAACGACCAAGAGAGATGAGAACAGCCGGCTAAGCAGAAAAGAAGCCAGCACACTTCTGCTCAGCAGTTCTGTCTCCCAACAAAACCAGACTTCAACTAATTAAAAAGAGCAGATGCTAGCTGGAACATTAATTGGAACAATTATCATCTTTTGTCTGTGCTTGAATCTGTATTCTAGCTCTCTCCTAGTAGGTTTGGAGAGAAAAAGAGTTAACTCTTTAGCTGGCTTATTATTTTGTTAGGCACGGCATGGGTGTAGAAGAGAGCACAAAGAAACACCTGTTAATAGGTTTGCATCCTCGTTTTTTGGGAGCAAACAATTCTCTACTAATGCAGAGCCATCATCACCACCAGCATTCCCAACCCTTCCTGCTCACGGCGTTGTTGGTAAAAGGATCCTGCTGGGCTTTCAGAGGCCTTGTAAGCAGTGCTGGGCACAGGGCCAGCGGCTGCTCCTCCCCATATGTATTGCATTAAGAGGACACCTCTTCTTTAACCTGCACTCATTTCTTCCCCTCAGCCTGTATTCCTTCTCGTTACCCTTGATGTATGAGCTACAGAAAGCGCAGAGAGCTCAGCTGACATCTGATATGCTTATAAATAGCCCGTCTGCCCTGCCACGGTTCTGTAGCTGTCCCAACACCAGCAAACACTCGATGTATTGCGCTCTTCCTGGAACTGGGATGCTATCGAAGATTTTCCTCTAAAGCATCCAAATTTGGCCTCTGCTGGAAGCTGGGTACTTGACTGCAGGCACTGCTGCTCCCTTCCAGATTGGCAGTTCCTCGGTCTCGTCATCGTCTCTGATTCTTCCCTAAGACATTACCAAAGGCGTCGTTCGAGCAACGAGGCTCTTCCCCCGTTCCCTGCCCAGTCCCCTGTCGCAGGCTCCCTTGGCACAAGCCCTGCTCCTTTCCACCCCCAGGCTCCTTACTGCCTTCACTCCCAGACCCCGAGTTTCCTCCCTCTGGGCCAGATGCTGTTTCCTCAGCGGGCTCAGCGAGTCCATCACGAGCCTGGCAGCCCTTGCTGGGCTGTGTCCTGGGATGCTGTCCCGAGCACCGGTGCTCCCTTCTAAACACAACACGCTCAGACCAGCAAAGACAGCAACCCTCAGTGCAAACTCCTCCCTGCTTCCTCAGTACGTATCCCTTAACCCCTTTTTCCTTCCACGGACCTCCCTGAGTGATAACCATTGCCATTTGTCACCCCTTACTTGCCCTGGATGAGCCTCAAATGTGTGCCAGAGAGAGATGAATTTAGGCAGGGGGCTCAGAGGGCTGACGGGGATATTTAAGATTATCCCTGACTCATTTTCTTGCAGATCTGATGCAAGACGTGAGTCAGATCCCTCCGACACAGTTTGACCTGACGGATGCGGCCGGCAGACAGCCGAGCGGCAGCGCGTGGGGCTCGTGGTGTGTTGCAAATGGAGTAAAGTTCACTGGACACAGCCCGCAGCTGCCTGCGCCTGCCCTCAACTAAAGGCTTCTCACCTGAAAACAACCTGCACATCACTTACCCCATCCCTGCTCGCAGGTGGAATTAGCTCCTCAGAGCCGCCAACGGAGGCGGGTATTTCTGAGGGGTGACCCTCTTACCCAAGACAGGGCGAAGGTTTCTTCCCCGTGATGCTGAGTTCATTGTGCTTGAATTGCTCACAGTCCCCATCCTCCTTTGGGCAGCCAGGACTCTGCCCAAAAAACTCTCTCCATCCTTTGGGCTTTCTCTCTTAGCAATGCTGTTAGTACCAGTCGTAATGTAATTTTGCATTTTTTTTGGCTGCCTTCTTTTCCTAGGTGTGGAAGGTGTCATTACTAAATGACAGCCCTTTCCCATGGGTCCCTTCAGGCTGTAGGAAAATCCTTCTTTCCTCCCAGCTCAGCTGCGGGCGGGTATGTCCCGAGGCCGGTGGCTTAGGTAAGTGGCTCGCTCTGACTCAGTTCTCGATGCCTGCCTGCCCTCTGGATGTGTCCTGTTGACTCCTGACAGCCCCAGGTGAACGGCTCACGCGCTGATGGGTGTCTGATTTTTAGACGTTTAGAGGTTAGGAGGTGAAGTTCATGGAAGTTTGTCTCCTAATATTTACCCCTTGTGTTCTGCCCGCATCTCCCCTCACCACCCCCCGCCCCAGCCTCGCTGCCCCCCGGTCTCCGCATCAGTCTCCCTCCCAGCCTGGCTCCGGTTCAGACTCTGCCCGTTTTCTTCCAACAAGAGACAAACTCCTGCTACAGCTCCTGCAGCCCATTCCTCTGTCTGCCTTTGGGCTGGGGCAGGTTTTACCATTGCTTCTTGAGTTGTTCCTGATGGTCGCTAACTCTCCGCCCCGGAGGTGTGAGGGGTGTATCCTGACCCCGGGCTTTTCCCTGGGGAAATGGGGCAGCGGCGCTCAGAGCCTCTGACGGGAGGTTCTTTGGGGCATGGCAGCAATCTCACTCTGCTGAATGCAGACTTGTGCCAGGCTAAGCCATCACCCTTGAATGCTTTTTCTGTTCTTGTTCCGATGCAGCTTCTAAATTAGAAACCTTACCACCCGCCTATGATATGAGCTGGGATTTTGCAACACTGGGAGGCTGAGTCAGGCGTAGGGACAAGAGCCATTTCTGCTGCTGAAAGGCTCACATTCAGGTGCCCACTGCAACCCTTCCCCTTCTCCCCAGGGCTTGTGCAATGTTGGCAAACCCTCCGGCCAGCCCGGTGTCGGCGCAGCAGCCGTCCCAGCGCCGGCAGCAGTGTGGGGCCCCGGGGTGCTGGCTGGCTCAGCGAGGACTCTGCTCGCTGCCTGCCCGTGGCTTTTCCCCCTGTCAGCAGCAGCACGTCCAAGGTAAATTACCTCTCTTTGGAACAGCTTTGGGTTGAGCTCAGATTGGCAGCCTCTGTCTTACTGTGAAGCTTTTCGATACAGCAGCAGGACGCGATCCCGGTATGGGAAACAGGCTGCAAACGCGTGCCATGCCGTGCCCTCTCCAGCGGCTCGCCGCACCGGTGTGTTAGATGGATGAAAATTTACTGCTCCCAATTTCCTTAGACGGTACCCTGCAGGGAAAGCAATCTGGTGCCTGTCCTTCAGATCCAGCCCCTTTTGCCAGTTCCTGCTTTTTCAGCTTCCTAGATAAAATCTAATGGAGCTTGTTAAGGCTGTTCTGGTCGGCAGTGGCTGTGGGAAATAGCCTTGTAAAAACAAGAGTGTTTGGATTCCTGCTATCCTCATATTTAGTTTCCTGCAGACCTTTCAGTGCTTTCTGAGCCTGGCCTACAGCTAAACCATTCTCAAAGACTAGTTAAAGACCCTTAGTTATTTTATTGATCATTTTTCTAGCGTCTTGACGACCTTCTTCTGCCTTTGGCACTGTTAAATGGTGAAGCAAGGAATTTTTCCACTACAGCAGATGTACATTTTGTTACGGCAGAAGGAACAGAGCCCGGTTCCTAACTGAAGATCTCTTAAGTTATTCTAAGTTTCCCCATTTGAATATATCGCATCACCCTGGGATGAGCCCAGTGAAACCTCCAGCAGTTTGCCCGATTTCCCTCCCTGGAGCCAGTGTTAGACCCGGGACTTTGTGCGATGCCCATCCTGGGTCACAGCTTGGTCTCTCTTCAGGGGGTAAATCCTGCAGCTCCACTAACATGTAGCTGCTCAGGACTGTCCCTGGAAGCAGCCCGTGTGGGCGCCTCAGCAGGCAAGTGGACTTGAAGGCAGCCAAAAGCAGCTCCTGGCACATTGTCCTCCCGAAAGCGCGGATGAGGGAGGAGGTGGCTGCAATAATTGAGCTGACAAAATTTTTCATCTCCTGTCCATGTCTCAGTGGGCTCCAAAGAGGATTGGGAAGTGCCAAGTCCTCGGGCTGGCCCTGTCCCATGCAGAGGCTGCCTTCCAGTGCGGCTCAGGAGCCTCCGCTCAAGGTGATTTTTCGGCATTTTTATTCCTTTCTGCGCCTCTTGTTCTGGGTTGCTGAACCTTTTCCATTGGCTTGCATTCTTATGGAGATTCATCTCACCCACTGATGGCTGGGCCACCTCCCCATCCCCTGTTTCCAGAAAAGCTGTGCCACGGCTGGATCCCCCCAGGGCCCCATTACGGCTGCAGCTCCACCGGCAGCTCAGCTCAGCCCTTTCTGCAAAAACTTCTGTGGACTCTTGTTCCATTTTTGCAAAGCCTCCATCCCTCTCCATTCTTTGGCCCATCTTTGAGCCCAGTGACCCCTCCCTCGCTCATCTTCTCTTGGCTTGACAATGCCAAGCCCCCAGCGTTCTCCTTGGAGGTGACATCCCATGCTGGAGTCCCGTGTTGGACCATTTGCCCCAAGCAGCCAGCGGAGCTGCCGGGATGCCCTCAGGGCTTTCTCTGTTCCTACTTGTGTCCAGCTCCTTTGGCTGCCTCAGAGCCTTTTGGCATCATGTGCTCTGATTTCTCTCCTTCTCATCGCCCCCAAAACATCACCGTCTTCTGGCTTCCCCATGAACCTTCCTTGATTCCCTCACCCCAGAAAAGACCTAAACATCTCCATGCACTTATCCTGACCGATGGGTCCCTGGGATTTTTCAAGCTTTTATTTCTCTTGCCTAAGCCTTTTTGTGCAGTTCCCAAACAAAACAAAATCCAGGGATTGTTCAAACCCTCTCCTCCACACCGTGCAAACAGCCAGGTTGGTGAAGGCAAACAGGTCTTTCACGCTTTTACACAGTAGTGTCCTCTCTATTTTAAAATATTTTTGCCTGAAAGCAAATTATTACACAGCTTTTTGAGCAGGCTTGCAATGGTTTCATTGCCAAACCCTCGCTGTTTCTACACACCGAAGGCCTGATCCTGGCGGTGCTGAGCCAATTTGCTGCAAAGCGAGGCTATGCCCGATTCCTCAGTAAAGCCTGTTTCAGCGTTGCACAACGCCTCTGTTCTCGGCGGGGACCGTGCGCAATCTCTGCTCGGGACAGACGTCTGAGCTGGATCCCGCTGGAATGACGTCAAAGGTTGCAATGTCCCTCTTCCCGGTGCTGGCAGAGCCCAGCCTGGCGATGTCCCTCTGCAGTGGCCGCAGCTGCACATGGGGCCACGTGGCTGCTGCCGGTCCGACCCTTGCAGCGCACTTAGGAGGTGACCAAGTGGCCCCACGGGTGGCCTGTGTTGCATTGCACGGTGCAGGTCTGCTAGTGTGCCTGGCTCTTCCCTGCAAGTTCCTGCTGCTCCAGCAACCTACGTTGCTTTTAAAAGGAGCATCCTGAGAGCAGATGAAACTCCAACAGACTCTGCCTTTCCTATGCTTGGAACTGAGGTTGGCATGAGCAAATGCCATTTTTGACGGCGCTGCAGCAGGCAGCACAACAGAGGGTGCTGGTTTGGTGCTCATCTCCATGGGTGCAATTAGGAGAACAGCCGTATGTTATCTGTAGGCAGCTATTTCGAAGGCTTGCTGCTGAGCTCTGCTGAAGGCAACGGTGGCAGTTAAAGCAGCAGCCCCAGCTTGTACCCAGCCAGCCGTGATGTTCCCCAGAGAAGCTGTGGATGCCCCATCCCTGGAGGTGTTCAAGGCCAGGCTGGATGAGGCTTTGGGCAACCTGGGCTAGTGGGAGGTGTCCCTGCCCATGGCAGGAGGGTTGGAACTCAATGATCTTTATGGTCCTTTCCAACCCAAACCATCCTGTGATTCTTTGAAGTAAGGGTGACGGATGCACAGCTACACCTGACTGTGGCAGGGAAGGTTTCCCGGTGCTGCAGGGAAGGAATGGATCAGCGCATCCTTGACTTCCCCATGCTCCAAGGCACCCCTTGGAGTGCAGGGCAGGGGGTTGTGAAAGGCGTCGTGCTGCTCGGCAAGGCGGGATTCACTGCGACCGCCTGGCATCGGTACAGGCATCGCTGCACCCCGCTGGCCCTTTGCCGGCCCTACCCACTGGTAAGGCGACTGCTGACATTTCACATCTGCCAGACCCAGTTTGAAATGGGCCGGTTCCAGCCCTAGATCGGCGAAATGACGCTGCTGAGTCGGTCGCCTGTGCGCTGGCCCAAGCGATGGTCCATTTTGACAGCTCTGCACGTAGGTCCGCGGGAAGGAAGGATTGCCTGACAGTTTCAATTTTTATATGAATGCCCAGGCAGTTCTTAGGTTGTTCTTAAAAAGGTGCTGACAGATTAAGAACAGCTCCCAAGTTTTGATTTTGGAAATGCTGGGATTTTCCAAGTTGTAAATCCAGCAGGAGGAGTTCCAGCAGCATCCTCTCCTTTCGGCAGCGCGGCCGTGGCTGCTCTCTGGGAGCTGCTACACACAGTGCATGCCCTGGGGAGAGTAAAAAAAAAAAAAAAAGATCTGTAATGTTAACAGGAACGTTTTTGGTGGCACATTAAGGGAAGAAACTATAAGATGTAGCAAACGGTATGAAACCAGGTTTACAGAAATGGGAGAGAGCTTTTTAACATGCAGGAGCAGAGGTAAGGTATCTTTAAAAAAAAATCATGATTTTTTGCTGGCAATAGGACTGAGACAAGTCTTGAAAGCAAATATTTAATTACTGGATCAATTTTGATAAAGACCCAGAGTTTGCAATTGATTTCTCCAGCATCTGCTGAGCCCAGCAGTGAAACTCCTGGTTAGCTCTGTGGGTCCCATCAGCAAATAACTTACACTTCTGATTGCAATGGATTTTGCATGCTAAAAGGGAAAAACTTGGCATCCCAGAACTAACATCCCTTCCGTCTTCTCTGATAGCAATAACTATCTCCTTTCTGGGTTTAAAAGCAAAATTAGTTTTCTTGACTGGTCATTCTAGCGAGGTTTGGAGAAGGGCTGGTGTGACAATACTTTGCTCTTTGCAGGGCAGAAATTCAGCAGTATTTACCTTCGGGGCTGTGACATTTAGACAAAAATTCCAAAGAGAATTACAACAGTGAACTCTGACAAGTTTGCACGATCAATGCTTAACTGTAATCAGAGAGTCGATGCTGTTGATGGACAGGAGCTATCTAGAGAAGCCCTACTGCCTGCTGAGTTCACAGGGTGATCGCAATTAAATGCAAGCTTAAGCACAAAGAGAAAAAAAAGTCCAGATCTGAATGTTGCCCCTCATTGGGGTTTAGAGCCAAGGACAGTTGCTGCGCCGTGCCTCTGCAGCAGGTGGATCCCAGATCTGGGTGATGTGCAGAGGTTTAGAGAGATCTTTTCTCTTGGAAAAAACGAATTAGCAGGTCCTTATGGAAGAATGAAATCATTAAATAAGATGTGATGTTCTCTCCCATTCAGTGATCACAGGCTCTTCTCATAGGAGCTGCCGTATTCCCTGTGCCATTGGCACAATCCAGGCATCCTGGAAAAAGGCTTTGCCATCATCTTTTTTTCTATATATTCTTCACCAGACAAAGTGCATTTTATGAGCATTGGCTTGTTCAGTGTAGTGCAATGTTAAGATTGTTATCGTTGGGGAGCAGGTGGCGAAACTGAAGAGCAAGGAGATGATGTGAGTCGCTTCTGGCTGTGCAGACAATGAAATAGTAGCAGAATTGGAAAGGACGTGGTTCCTCTGGAGCAGTGGTTATGGGAAAAAAATATATGCAAGTCATCTGAATTTAGCTCTCTGTTTTTTCTTGTGACACCAGTAGGGGAGAATATTTTGGTCCCAAACACCTACAGAATAAGAAAATGTGCATCTGTAGATCACAGGATGTGTGACTAAATTTCCCCCAAGCTTTTTGACAAGTCCGAGGTCGGTATGAATGAAAACACTACGATCACATCTGTATTTTGAGGAAGAACAATCCAGGTCTGAATCAGTGTTTTCTTCATTGCTTACATTGCTACTAAGGGCTCGTTAGATGAGAAAAGAGGAGATTACATCACAATGGTAATTTTTCAAATGAGCAATCCATTAGTTTTGGGGTTTTTGTTGATTGGTTTTTAATTATTCTGCCGAGAACATCTGCCCTGTGAGAAGCAAAGCAGCCAGCTCTCAACAGCAGTGAAATAAATCTCAGCCCAGGGCAACGCAAATTGGGAAGAAGCTCCGGAGAGTGGTGCTATTTGAAATAAATAGGGGAATTATTTTGAAAGCTTGCATGGAAGAACGGACTTTTGCCAACTATTACAATTGGACTTCAGAGTAACTGCTGAGTGGGTAATTAGTCCCTCAGGAACACGGGAGTCTGGACAAATGTAAGACAGAACAAGAGGGGGGAAAAAAAGAGTATGAAGAATTAACTTTAGAAAACAAGCTAGAACATTAGTCACAGGAGGGATATAACTCAACTTTCATTTAACGTTTATTTCTGTGATGAACAGAAATGTTGTTCTTAACCCCTGTACTGAAGGAGGAAATAGGAACCTTCTCTCTTCTGAAGGCAGCTGGAGCTGCTTTATCGAAGCTCATCTCTTTGAAAAGAGGGTGAAGGAGAGGGTGAAACAAAATGTGCTGAACATACTGCAAACCCAGCAAATGGGACTTATACTGGGGTGGAGTCGGGAAAGAAACCAGTTGTGGAACTGGTTGAGATATTATGTAGTGTCTGTTGTGGTCTTCAGCATCTCCTCCATCATGAAGACAGAGCAATTAGCCAAGGTTTAAAAGATAATGACTCCTCAACGTCTGCCCACAGCCTGTCTAGAACACATGGTCTCATTTTTCCCTGGGCTGAGCAGCTCCCCAGCTGCAAGGAGGCGATTCCCCTACTCAATATGTTGGAGGGTCTCAGCATATCTCTTTACTGGGTTTACAAAGACTTGATGAAATACAGCTGCAAAGAAAACTTAAAGCCTGTGAGACACTTCAGAGGTTACATAGTGCACTTGTGGTTGGTCCTGCCCTTCCAGAGCTCCTGATTCATGGTTCTGTGCTGTAACTATTCAACTATGGACTTATTTGTAGAGTTTCTACACTTGGTTTTTGTGGTTCATTGCTCCCATTATTATCTCAACAGCAGCAATTTGCTAATCAGTCCTCTTTGTAGAACAGGGCTAGTATTGCTTTGGATGTTTGGTGTTTAAGAAGAATGTTATTCACACGATTGTGGAGAGGTAGGAAGCGTTGCAAAACCATCTAGTATGTCCAGGTGTGAATCTGTGCAAACGGGTCACATTCACTGACCGGTGTGTCTGGAGGGTTAACAGTAACATCACACCTGAAGGTTCAGGACCAGACCTCCAGACCTGGATCTTCCCCATTCTGAGGACTTTGGACTTTGGTGCTGTCTCTGCTCTATAACCTCCAAAGAGATGGACTCAGCCTCCCTACTGGGCTCTCACCATATCATTGGCCAAGTGATGGGGTCCCGCTTGCCCACTCTGCGCCGATACCCCCAGGAGCACGGGCTGTTGGTGCCGTGGTGTTGTGTTTCTGACCTGGCGATGCTCCATGGTGACCTGAGCGAAGGTTACCGGTGTTTTCATGCAGGCTCTGTGTTTACTATTTAAGGTGAGCGAGAGGCTCTGGATTCCATCGGTTGGCTCATCCTCCCTGTTTCCCAATTTGATGCAAACAGCCAGACAGGCAGGCAGCTCTTCCTTGAAAACATTCAAATTCTCTTGAGAGGTGTGCCAGTTTCTGGCAGATGTGGTGTTGGCAATGCACGATGGATGCAACACGGTCATAGCTGTCCGTTCCTGTAAACATTGTCTTCAAAATCACCACCTCCTCTCACCACCTTGAGCCAGTTCCCCGCAGTGCTCAGCACAGCATCCTGCACAAACACCCCCAGCTCTGGCGTATTCCTTCCAGGAGAGGGCAGGGAAATACAGTTTATTGCAGATCTACTCCTGAACTGGAGCCAACGTTCGTCATGTCCCAGATCCTCCTGTACATCTTCCAGTCTAGTTTGCTTTCCTAAATTTGGGTGAGCAGAGGTAGGTGCTGACTCTCCTCCAAGTGAGTCAGTGGGTTTTGTCACATTTACAGACCTGCCTGTCCCTGAGTCATCTTCAGGAGGGATAGCTCGGGCTAGGCTGGTCCCCTTGCTCTTGGACTTCTTGCAATGAGCCTCATGGGTCACGTTTAAGGCATCAGCTTCTGTGCAGCTTCAGGACAAGGACTTAAGCAGCTGAACCCCAGCTTTTCTGCTTCATCTCGCCATCAAGCGAGGAGAGGCAGTGATGGGACAACTTGTCTGTCACGTATTCAGCACATCTATATCCCTGCAGAAGGAGGTCTGATTCCCTCGGATGTTCAGAACGTTAGCAGCTGCAGCTCTGCTCATGGGTGCTTTTGCCAATAGATCAAAATCCAGGGGTTGTGCATGGAAACCCAAGGCTGGAGCTGGACCTGGTTAAAGGTGGCCTAGACAAATACCAGCCAGAAAGTCAGTTGATGTTTTCTCTCTCAGTATCTTAATGGACAGAAAGGTTGGGAGAAAATAATCTCTCCCCAGCTCCCTCCTGTCTTTAATAGTCCAAAGGATATTAATATAAAAAAAATCCTAAAATTAGTTTCTTCCAACTTATCTTCCCCTAGACCTATGACTCTGACTTGAAAAGACAACATAATTCCCAAACTGGTGAAGGAAAGAAAAAAATAAAATCAATAAACTGTTGGTCCCGGTGCCCTTGCAAGGCCAAAGAAATTAAGTCCCGAGATTGCTGTTTGCCATTTCCACGCTGTCCTGCAGAGCCAGTCAGGCACAAACATATTCTTTGTGTCAACATTTCTGTAGTACCAGCGGAACGTGCAGTCCTTATCGGCGAGTGTGAAGGACTGCTAAGTTCAAGTGATCCTAACGTCACTGGAGGGTCTGATGGAGTTTTTTTGTTCCCTTTGTGTCCGTGTCACTGTTCTGGTGCTGAAAGCTGGAGCCAACCACCAGCTCCGTGCACATGGAAGGGACCCGTCTGCAGAGGGCTAATTCCAAAAAAAATCCCAAAATAGAATTTGGACTTATTTTTAATTTTTTTGTTACCTGATTATTTTTCCTTCTTTCATTGGAAAAGAGCAGCCTTGATTTGCAAATCACATGGAAATGTGCAAGTGATCGGTTCACTAACCCTTGTTTTGCCGAGTGGTGGGTTGCCTCACTGGGTTACTAACGGTTTACTCCTGCAGTAACTGGGCAACAGCAGGGGCTGGGGCAGGAATACAGCAAAGCCCTTACCCTGTGCAGCACAATCCCTCTTTTTGCCCGTGCATGAAGTTCAAACACTTTCCCGTCCAGTCCTTCTCAAAACCGAGATCCATCGCACAAAGCTGCGCAAGCAGCAGAGAGAAGATGGGAAAACCCGAGGCAGAGAAAATCAGTCTTTGTCCAGCCAGAGATGGAAAGGCAAAGCGGGGGCAGAGCCAAACAACTCTTAGGTGTGAGCTGTTGAGCAGAGGAGCCTTTTGCTGCCTTTCCCACCACTAATGGGTCAGTGCTACCTGGCACAATAGCTCGGGAACAACTTCAGCCCACGGTTTCTTTTTAACTTTACAATGCAATGCTATTATGATCTTGAGGAAAATTTGTAAAGGCTGAACACTGAGGTTTATTTGCTTTTTTATTTGCTGGATCTTTAGCACACAGCCATCAGACAAAAGCCAACGGAAAGGACCTTAGCTTCGTGTTATCCCCGGTGTTTGGCTGGGCTGTAGGAACCAGTTTGACTGAAGTTTTCTCCCGAAAGGTGGCAAAAGAGAGAATGGAAAATCCCCAAGCAAGACCAAGGGACAGAGGTAATACTAGATTTTAAAAGAACAGAGGGAGGGAAATCTCTTAGCAATGCACAGAAAGGATGGGGCAGGGGAAAAGACAAATGCATTTAATAGCGGGGGGGGGGGG
>WKFP01015465.1:666281-685110 GCA_011057875.1 Pterocles orientalis
TTTTTTTTTTAAGGATGTTCTTTTCCTTTCCTTCTATCTTTCCCTCCTTTGCTGCTGCAGCTTCTTTTGGAAATTACAGAGGTTTATTTTTAGCTGTTTTCTGCTGCACAGGAAAAAATGTAAGAGCTGCTTGCTGCTAGTTAATTATAGCCCTGGCATTCCTAAGGGCTTTGCTCATGTACAGGCCATTCATTGTGAGTTTTTATTAAGCTGCTCTATTTGTCCAGTTTGGAAACAGCAAATTCCTTTTGAAATGAAAACAACTCCTTTGTTTCTGGCTTGCCTGAGCTAAGGATTTGCAGGGGCTGGCCATAGGATGAGGAACAGTGGGAGCTGGGGACAGGGGGAGGCAAGGCATGGAGAGCGCTGGAGTGCGCCTCTGTGCCCCTCTGACTTCTCCGGCTCCCATCTGCCTTTTCCTTGGCTACGGCTATATATAAATATTTATGTATGTATATTTATTTATACATTCATATATATATATATATAAGCAAAGGCATATCCAAGGAAGCCTGGAGGCTCAGGCTGGATGGAATGGCTTGGAGCAGAGCCTTTTGGTGTGGCTGAGCGTGTCCCGTGTGCATGCTTCTCCTGTCCTGTGCTGCCGGGGGGGTGAGAGGATGCTCGTGCATCAAAGGAAACGCCGCTTTCCTTTGACTCTGGTTCGCAGCATCCACTGTCTTTAGTAGACAGCTGTTGTCTAGCACATAAAGCAGCAAGAAGCCATTGGTGAGAAGGGCTGAGCTCTGTTCCTGCCTCTGCAGGAAGAAGAAAACCAGAGCTCCAGCCCCGGAGGTGCCCGGTGGTCCTGGCGAGCACCGGGCATCCCAAGCATCCACTGCAAATCAACGCCTCACTGGTTGGAGCTAAGTCTCCATCTGTCTGCTGCCTGACCAGGTCTTCTGGGGTGTGCCTGTACCCAGGGGAGGGTGGGAGGCATCACGGCCGGGTGGGACGGCACCAGGAGCTCTTCTGTCCAAGGGTGATCTTCAGTGCTGATCCTTTCCTTACCAACAGCCATGTCAGAGCTCCATGCAGCTGGGGTGGGCGAAGGGGTGAGAACAGTAGCCAAAAGAAACAAATTTGTGTGGTAGCTGGCTAAGAAGGGAATTTAAACAAATAATCAGATGGTAGCAGGCAAGTGATTCCATTTCTGTTTCTTCTTCTTGTTTTGTTTTTCCTTTTGAACTCTGGCGATTGTAAGAAGCTTTAGAAGAAAATAGAATTCAGTAATTAGGAGTGATTTTATAATGGATGTTGCATTTCCTTTCCATTCGCAGACGGCATCTGTTTGTCTTTTTGTTGGCAAAATGGGAAATAGGAGATTGTGATTCTAGCGCTAGGCAGAGCAGGAGCCCGCGCTGGGCGAGAAGAGCAGGTCTAGCTAAAGCGAATGCATTCCTTTTGTCCTCTACAAATTAATATAAATGAACTATCAATCTATTGACTGGTTTATATCACATCCTATGAATGTATGTAAATAAAACTGTACATAGATGCATATCTATATAAAATATCTTTTAATAACATATCAAAATTTGTGTAAATTGGAAACAAAAATACCTATAAAGCCAGTGTACATAAGTTACAATTCTGTATATTTTCTTTTGTTCTTCATAAAAATATATTTACTTTGACAATAAAATGAAAATGGAAATTTTAAATCCCTTCTTGAAATTATTATTCATTAATTTCCTTTGTAGCTAGCTCTGTAATCAGGACATGAGCACTTGAAATTTTGATTTCACCTGGATGTACCCTTTCAAGTGCTGAGTAACAGGGAGGTGATGGAACAGATCTGAAGTTGCCTTCAGAAGTTTTTGTCATCTTGGAAAGTTCTTGGGAGGCACAAGATGCTTCAGCTCTCCCTTCGCCGGAGCCCTCATGCCTTGCCTGGCAGCTCCTCTGGAACCCAAATGCCGTCTGTGGTTTCTGACCGCTGTGGAACAGGTCTGCAGCTGCAGTAAACTGTGGTTAATAAATTAGAGCAAGCAGGGTTTGAGGAAATTCAAGCTCTAGTGGTTAGTGTGAAGGAGGAAGGGCTTCAGAGGCTGTGACGGTGACTCACTGTGTGACCCAGGACAAAGGACTCAATTGCCATGTGCCACAGTTCCCTTTCTTGTAAAATGGGGATAATAATGCATCATGGTGACACTGTGGGACTTAATTTATGTTTGTGTGATCCTTAGATGGAAGGAGAAAGCAGTAAGACCAGTAGTCACAGGATTAGATTGTGAAAGAAGCCTCAGCACGGCGGAGGTCTTGGTGCCAAGGCGCTTCAGTTGGCTCTTCTGTCAATCCCGTGTCTGCAGGAGTGATGCGAAGCATCTGTGGTATGAAGGATGCCTCAGGCCTGAGGAGAAGACGCCCTGTCCTGCAACAACCATTGCTTCCCATTCCTAACAGCAGGGGCATGGACATGGTGGTCTCGTGATGGCCAAGCCAGGACATCTCTTGCACCGTGCTTTTGGTTGCTTGGCCTCCACTGGAAGAAGAAACCAGCAGCTTTACTGGTGGTAAAAACCCTTCTGAGTCTCCATGGGAGCAATGGTGCAGTGGGTCCAGATCTTCTCCCAGCAAGAATCACTCTGAGACTAACGGGCACTTAGGGATTGAAGTCTCTCCCTGATGAACAGCCCCCAACAAATGCCAGCTGATGAGCCAGGGATCTCCAGACCTCTGATTATTTTTCCTGCAGAACCCCTCTGAGTCTGGCAAGAGGACAAAAGGATGTGGCAGAGTAAGATCTGATCACTTGAGGTTGTTGCCTCCTGAGATGTAGCCTGAAGACCAGAGTCCTAAGGACGCGTTAATTAGCAAGCCTGCGCCAAGAGGATCCCCGATTCCCTTCTGTTCTCACCCTATCGACATCATGCATTAAACCAGCTGCTTTGTTTTAACCAGTGTCTCACTCTCCTCCTCTTCTCCCCTGGAGTTCTGATATTGCTGTAACATTGGGCAATTCACCCTGCAAGACACTCGGGGCAGAAGTTCTCTTTCTGCGAGCAGCAATACTTAAAGCTGAAGTGGAGTAACGCAAAATACCTGCTGTTGGAGCACAGCAGTGCCGAAATCTAACATCTAAACCATGTTTTAGCCTGGAATATTTTCCACAAAACACTTATTCTCTCTCTTTTTTTTTTCTTCTTTTATTTTCCTGTTTTAAGTATGTTTTCTGAGTGTGGGTTGTGTGGGTTTTTTTGGCTAATACTAAGTTCGTGCAAAAGTTGCAACATTTTGCTCAAGAGTAAGGCCATGGTTGCTGTGAAAGGAGAGTTAGTTCTGCATGAAAATTAATTACGTTTTCAGATGCTTGTCACGAATAAGTAGAAATAGCCAATAGAAGATGTTGGTGTTTGGTTTATGTGGAATTCCTGGCCTGCCGAGGCTGTGCTGATTCATGAGAAAAATGTGGCCTTGCCTTAAGCCAGATTACTCTTTACCCACTTGAAGATAACTATTTCGTTAAGTGCTTCGATGCCACAACTGTAGATAAGTTTATGATGTCCCTGCTTCAGCAGCTCTGCACGGCGCAGCACGGCATCGTTGTACCTGGGCATAGATCTCCTTGAGTCAACCCACCTCTCACTGAGCTGCTGAGGTGCGAGTGGACACGTGCATGGTGTTAGAGGCTTCAAGATCTCTTCCAGGTTCTAAAAGGTTTTACTGGCAGTTTCTGGCTGTTTATAGTCTCTTCATCAGCGTTAGGGGTGAAGGAACAGTGTTAGGTGAGGAGCCATCAGCTGGGAAGGTTGTACTTGATGTAAGGACTAAGGATAAGGAATAAAATGACTTGTGTAAGGTGACTTCTGTGACCTGTGGCTAAACGCGGTGATGTGTCTGAGACCACAGAGCAACGCAGAGGGGAAATGGGAACAGAACCAAGAAGTCCCAAATCTCCTTTGCCCAGTGGCACACCAGCGGGCTGCAGAAGGCAAAGAGCGATAGGACATGCGAGAGAGACATCAGATAAGCAAAGAAAGGGAAAAGTGGCTCATGAGATACCGCACTGATAATGTCTACTTTTGGAAAGGATGCCAAGGAGAGAGGAATGAGATCTTGGTTGCTGGTGTGTTGGATTTAGGAGTCTCCAAGGTAAAGTGCCCTAAGAAGGGTCCTGCTCCCCACCCTGTGTTACGCGGGGGCTTTTTCCCCTGGCAGTTTTGGGGGGGAACCCTATGGAAAGCAAACCAGTCCATGGAACAGGGCGGTGTGATGAAAGGTGGCAAATCTGGGTATCTGGAGGAGTGCTTGGGTTTAGACCCTGCGATGCTTCCTGCCCTCCCTGGGGGGCTGTTTCCACTTGAACCCTGCCAGAAGCCTTCTCCTTGTTTAAATGGCCACTGTACATTTAATCCAAACAGCCAGGTGACTCCAGCACAAAGCCAGTGGCAATAAGCCAGGTTAATGATTACCCCTGGTCTCCTTGGGTTATGTAAGCCTAGATGTGCTGGGCCATGGGCTCTCAGCTCAGACATCCCCTCCCCATCTGGGAGAAATACCAAGGACCTGCCAACACACATAGAAAGCTGTTTGGAGCTAGCTGGGATTTTCCTTCTTCCCTTTTGACAGCACCTATGAAACCTGTTATTCAGGCGGTTCAGTGATTGCCGTGCTTTGCTTGCTTGGTATTCAGAGACGCTGCTGCTAAAGAACAAGTTGTGCTGAGCTCCTGCTGACTTCAGCACAAGCCAAGGACACTGACTGCCATGGCTTATCCGGGGAAAAATTTTCCCAGCTAAGGCAGGGACCGCAAATCCTGGTGGGTCCTTTGCTTTCCCTTGCTCATTTCTTCCGGGACATCTGTGGTTTTGTGGCTTTCAGTCTCTTATCCCACAGGTTTTAGTTTTGTTCTTGCTTTTCTTTGGGGGGTGGGGGTGTTTGAAGGTGTGTGGTGTGTGAAAAATAGAAATTGTGAGGAATCTTCCAGCCTTAACCTCTAGTGTGTGTTTGCGTGCAGCTACAGGGACGAGAGTTAATGGCTCTTCTGGTGCAATGATCCTACAGCGTGAGGTTTGTAGCTCCTCAGTGCTCAGCGTTTGAGAGGTCTGAGCTTCAATCTGTTCTACCAGCTCAGCGCAAGTCCTCCTACAGCTGGAGCTGGAGCACATCCTTCATCTCTTGCTGCATTCCCTACCTGAGTATCACTTTTCCAATGGTTTTGTTATTAGGCTGACTCTAAATCCATGTAAGTACTTGATCTACGGAGCTAAGGCTCACCTACCTTGCCCCATGGAGTGTGTATGCCTTGGCCAGCACCTTGCTGAGCCCCAGCTCACTCTTTAAGTATCCTGAGGTTCAGAGCAACAGCTGACAGGGCTCTGGCCATCACGAGCAGAAGGCAGTGTTTGCACCTCTGCCAAGTGCAGCAAGGTGTTAGGTACAATGGGAGTGAAATACGCAAGTGAGAAGTAACCGTTGAGAAAGCCAGCTCTCCTCCTGCTCACAACGGTGCGCGTTTGATAACTCTTCTCCTGCTCGTGTTGGAGATACGACCATCCTGAAAAATTGAGGTGAGTGAATTGAGGTGAAGGAAAGCTTCTGGAAGGGAATGGAGGAAGGAAAACAGAAACTGAAGCAAGTTAATGGCATAACAGGCTCTGTTCTGTCTTTTCAGCAGAGTGACCGGCTCTTTTCGCAGAAAGGGCTCTGCTTGCTGGGCCGGAGGAGGGTGGTCCGAGGCAGCAGGCAGCGGTGGAGCAGTTGGTGTGCAGAGCTCTGGGGCAAGAGCAGCTCGATGGCAGGGGGCTTAGTGAACGGCAGGCGTGGGTTGTGCCTTGGGCAGCTGGCTGATATAAAGAGAAGGGGCTGGGATTGCTTGTTGTCGGTCCTTCAGGTCCCCTTCCTCGTATAAGGGTACCACTTTTCTCCTCCTGACTCTGTAGCTGATTCTCGGAATGGCCTCAAGTGAGTCTTAGCACTTCCCAAAGGAGAAATATTATTTATCCATATGACCCAGATACTGGGAACTTCAATAATTACACTCTGAGATCTTTAGTGGAAACATCTATCCAGGAATTGTTTTGCTTGTGACTGAGGATGGAGTCTAGCAACCCCCAAAAAGAAAGGTACAAAGAATTACTGTTCTGTATCTAAAAAAGCCCCTAGCATCTGCCTCTCCTATTGCGTCCAGCAGGCACCAGCTTAAGCCCCGCTCGTTATTCCAGCGTTATAGTTGCAAAGACAGGGATCGGGCTATTGGGCTGAAAAACGTCCAGGCATTTAGTAAACTCGCCTTCCATAAGCGAAGGAGTGATGTGAACGTTCGAGTTTGGCTGTTGACTGCTGGCTTTTTCTGAGAAGTCTATAAACGGCAGCCAGGTAGTCTCTCACTTTTTGTTTCTCTGGTGCGCGTTGTTTTTCCATGGACAACATGTCCTGGACCTGAGAGAGCTGGCTGGAGCTAGATTCATTCAGACCAGGTGTCCCTAGTGGCAGATAATGCATCAGGGAAGGGCAAAGGGTTCGGAAATTTCGTTACGATGTCAGAACAGCCGTCCTGCAGCCAGAGCGGCTGGAAAAACACGCAGCTGCACGGACGGCGGCAGCGCCGTCGCAAGTGGTCTCGCAGACCGGCGCCTGTGCTGGACCTCGGCTCTGCTGGGCTGGTTCTTGGGTCTGGCCAGGACACTGCGGCACCGTGGGGCTGAGATGCGGATGCAGGCATCCCGGGAGCAGGGCTGATGTGGGGAGCCCCTTGCTGTAAATGGGACATCTCTGCCTTGGCTGATGTGAAAACGGCCTCTGGTATGGGCTCGTCCCTTCTGGAACGGCAGATGCTGTTGGGGAAGGTCAGCTTTGGCTGGAATGTGGGATGAAGAGCGACCTGTCCTCTCTCAGAAAATGGAGTTAGTTACAGCTGACAAGTTTGCTGGTAAACTTTCTCTCTTGCTCCCCAGGAATTAATGGCACAACTGGAGGGTGTTCATTTACCTGCCACCTGGGACCTTTAGTCTCCTCACAGGCTATTCCAACAACTGGTAAATAAACACGCATTAGTAACACATTTCCCTTCAAGAGGGCATGGATTTTCTTTGGCACCGAAGCTCACAGCAGCCCTTCCCAAGCACTGCTGGTTGCCCCTCGCTCGGCGTTGCTGGCACTGCCTTGTAGATAATCCAGGCTCGTGTGTGACATCGGTGACACCCCTGAAAGCTGAACGCGACTCAGTCCATGTCATGCTTCAAGGAATGATTAGCAAATTAGAATTGGTCCTGATGACTTTCTGGGGGTTACCTGATACCCTGCGACAGATGCCTGGTGGGGGGAGGACCGTGAATCCGGGGAGAGCTGGAGCCACCTTCCTCGCTTTCCTCCTGCATTTTCATGGTAATCTCAGTGAACCAAATTAGTTGTTCTAAATTAATAGTTGGCACTTCTCTAGCATCTTCCAGCTGAGGAGCGTAACATGTATCCCAGTGGGGAATTAAATCTTTCAAGCCCCGTGAAAACTAATCAACTGCATTGTGCAAAGTCAGAAAAAGGATTTAAACGATTTGACCAATAGTTTTTGGGGAGCCTGTGGCAGAGCTGCAGAGCAAACCCAACTGTACCAATTCCTTCGCAGACCAGCCCTTAAGCACAGCTTAATTACTTGATGTGATTTTGGGATATGTACACACTGAGGTATGGATGCAATGACTTGAAGCACACTGGGGGAGCAGTGGGGATGCTTTTTAGCCCTCTGGATAGGCTTAAGACCTGCGTGAATTTAAGCACAAGGAACGACAGATGTGTTCCTTTTGCTGATGTAGCATGAGCGATGCTGGCGCAGGCGTGCTGTGGCCCTTGCAGCTGCTGCAGAACTTGGGGAGCAGCAGGGGGACAACCTGCCTGCATCTGCTGGTGACTTTTTGGGTCCTTGCAATGGCCCTCAGTGACCTGCAGATGGGTGGGTGGGTTCATGTTCCTCATCTTCCCTGGGGACCATGCTGGCACTCACAGCAAGCAGCAAGAAGTTCAGCTTGGTTTTTTTTTCCCCCCAATTTTGTCACCCCATAAAGCACCTTCATGCTGCTTAAGACTTCATGATCAAAAGGAGGCTGGTTAGCATCCTCAGGGGTTTTCTTGCACTGAAATCCAACTTGCAGTGCCTTCCTGTACAGCTACCTGCAACCTTTCCTTCCTTAACTTTGATGCTTTCTGCTTGTCAGGGCTCTTCTCAAACACATTTGTTTTAAAGAAAATCACTGGCTGCTGATGCACTGTATGCGAGCTCCGTGTCTAGCTGTTATCTATTAACACAAACATTTTAGATTGCACAAGAGTGCCCGTTTGGAAAGCTAGTACAGAAGATCTAGTCAAATGTAATCTCTGCTGTTTATTCTGATCTTTTATTCAACTTCTGCGACTAGACAATTTGTGTGGGATTTAATAAACTCTGCTTTGTGCTGTGATAAGTTCTAATTACTACTTTCAAGGCAGTTTCTTGGGTCAACAAATAACTAGTCACTAGCTAGAGTGCTGTGCTGCTGGGATGGAGGCTTCTACCTGCCTCACAGTGGCTAAGTAGGTACATGTAACCCACAGAAAATCCTCACAAATAGTCTCTGTGTCATAGATGCAGCATATTTTCAGAGCAAGAGATAGCTTGAGACAGCTGGCAGTCTAACAAGATGCCCAGGACAAATAAAGCACATTTGGAGCTGCCTAGAAAAAAAAAAAAATTAGTTTCCATTAGAAAAAAAAATGAAATTGTTCACCAGAAGGTGTGAGAGAGCAAGGGAGCAAGAGAGAGAGCAGAACGGCCAGTGCGGTGGCAGGCAGCCACCAGGGATTCTGGCTGTCCTCCTTCAGCTCCCAGAGCTGCTGGGCTGGTCCCTCAGGGTGGCGGTGCCATCCCAGACCTGCCAGTCTTGGGTGTTTGGAAGCGATGACCCTTCTTGCCAGAAGGAAGTCTCTATGATGGGCTGACCTTAAAGACAAAAGTTTCTAGCGCAAAATGTTGCAGCCAGATGGGGGTTTATTTAAGCGAGGCGCTGTTCAGGGACTTGTGGAGGTCACGCAGCTGTGTGGAGAGAATGAGGAGTGGAATTTCTCTTAGTGTGTCCTTAAGGACCCCTCTTGATGCCACATCCGTGGCCATGGTACCAGAGGAGCCCTGGGACAACGGGGTGCAAAGGCAGCAGAGGGCTCTCCATAACCCACCTGTCTGCTCTCAGCACCTCCTCTCTCCTTCTTGTTCAAGACTGGGATTTTCAAGGAGAATTGCATTTTTATTCAAACCTCAGCAGTTCTCTTTGAAGTTGACTTTTCCTTCATTTTTCAGCAAGCCCAGAAATGTGATTTTTAGGACGAGGTCACTGGAAAAGACTTCTTTCATGTTTGTAGACTTTTTTTTTCATGGGACAAAGTCCACTGTATCCCACTTGTCTTTGAAAAATATTCATCTCAGAGCCCCATGGCTGCAACCACATGGAAAAAGCCATTTGCTGTTCCTCTTGCCTGGCATCAGCGCACAGACTCCTCCCGTGAAGACCACCTCAAGGCCATTATCGTACTATGAGGGAAGTACTATACTGAAGAGAAGACCCAACTAAAGTCTTTGGAGCCTTCAAGTGGAGGCAGCAAGAACAGAATAACATTTCTGATTCGTGTTGCAATATGACAGAAACCCTCATGAGAGAAAAGACAGAAAAGCTCCAGCAGAGAAAAGATGTTGAGAACCTCAAGGTCATATTCTCAACCCTTCCTACACTCAGTTTTTCTTCACTGCTTTGCTTTCTCTGGTCAGCGCTATAGTTGAGGCAATGCAGAGGTGTTAGCTCCCCTAATTTTTCAGATGGGCACAGGGATGGAGGTGGACCTCCTTAGCAGAGGTGGAAGTTGCAACTTTTGACGTCCTGCCTCATGTTTAATCTGCAAGCCTGCGTAAGAAGCACATGGATTTGGAACCTCTGCTGTTGGGGCTCTGGGTGCAGAGACCGAGACAGAAACAGGGCTCTCACTCAGGAGAGGTCTAAGCTCTGTTAGCAAAGACTGAAGCCTTACTGAATTTGTCAGAGCTGTGGTTTCACCCTCAGTTTGCACTCCAGCAGCCTTCCCACGCAGGGTTCATGGCTGTGCTGGCTGGGTTGATCTGGGAGGTGAATGGGATCCTCGGCTGGGGCAATCAGGGCTCTCAGCTGAGGGCACCTCCAGCATCCCATAAAGGGAGGAGCTGGGAGGGATGGGGGTAATGTGGTGCTTATGGGTTGGGTGTGAGACCTCTCCAGGGAGCAGGGAAGGAAGCAGAGTGCAGCACGGAACAGAGTGAGATGCTTCAAGGGATGAACGTTCAGCAGGTACTGTGTTAGGGTGATTGATGTGGTTGAACTTCTTGGGTTTTTTTTTTTTTTAAGGAAAGAGGGTCCCCACAGGGGTGAAAGACGCTTGGTGTTAGTGAATAAATTCTGCTGGTGTGTGAGGGTAGGTGGTGATGAGTTGTGCTTGGCTGGGAGGAAGCTGAGGTGCCCTGAACTGAGGTATCTCACCCTGGGGTCCTGGCTGTGTTTGGCCCTGTTCAGGGGGATGTGACATTGGTCCCTGGTTCAGTTCAAGTGCCTGGGCTTAGGCTGTGCCATGAAGTGTGATTCAGGGGATCGTGCTCCTTTCTGGACCTGTTGGTTTTTTATTTTTCCTGGCACAGAAGAGAGGGCTTTCTCCTGCTCCAGTGTTCTAGTGTGAAAATAAACTGCTTGTCAATTCTTTATTTTCCTCTCCTCTGGATAAAAGGGGTTGTGCTCTGAACCATAGAGGCAAGTGTACAGCCTGTTTTTTGGGAGGCAAGGAGGTGCAAACGCAGTTTAGCCTCTGAGCTTGAGAGTTTCCTAGTACAGGGCACCATCCAGATTTTTCCACATGTGGGCTTGAGCCCAGACATCACCCTGACAACATGTGGGAACATAAATACAAACAAAAATAATTTCCACATGAGGGATGTATGCAATGTTTTCTTTTGCTGGCATTTATGCTTGCTTATTTAGCTGAAGTTGACAATCAACTCTGCTTATTGCAACAGGGCAGCAGGAGGATGCTAGAACAGTGAAAGTGCCTATTCAGCTGTGCCTGCATCCCCGGGGGGGAAGAAATCCATGGCAGCCGCCTCAGGGAGGCTCTGTGTAATTTTCAGAGGGGGACAGGGTCCAGGAAGAGTTTTGTTGGAGCAAAGCCTTTTAGGAGACCCTGACTGACCCGTACCTGTTTAGCTCTTGCTTTGTGGCCCATCTCGTGAGCCTCCTCTTGTCTGATTGTGCTGCTTTGGGTCCCCTCCTTGAGGTGCATCCTCACAGATCTGCAGTGCCCCAAGGAAAGGAGGTTTTGCATTTTATCTTCTTTCACTTGTGACTGATATTAGTTGGGTTTTTTTAAGGTGATTTTTAGTTGGGAGAATCCCTAAGGAGTGTGATCTCGGTGGGATCAGGGTTGGTTTGGGCTGCATGCCCAGCATCTCTCAGGTTTTCTGTGGGGGAATAAGGGGAGATACTGGGGGCTGTAGCCCCTTGTCTTATACTGACACCAACTTCTTGGTCCCTTCTGCATTGTGTGCCTTGCTCATGGGGTTACTGAGTCTGCTGCTGATCTTCCCTGAAGCTGGGGCTGTGAAAGCAGTATCCTGAGCTCCTTTTCTTTGTACCAGAAGACAAAAAACATGATTGTGTGTGTCTGATACATATATAGACATATATGTATGTCTGCATATGTATAGTATGTCTATACAATATGGATAGTACAAGAATATGCTGCTCTAAGCAACGCTACCAGGATGCTCAGGCATGATTCTGTACTGCAGCCCTTAGAGGAAGTCTTGGTCTATCTGGCTACTGGATTTTTTTCTGATTTATCCCCAGGGCAACATCATGAAGACAATAATGACACCAGCTGAAAACTGGTGAGAGGAAAAGAGGGCTGGCTGGTTCTGCGTGCCCTTATAGCTGTGTATCTTCTTTTTTCTCTCTGGAAAAAAGTCTGTGAATGTAGCTTGGTTATATTACAATGTCCAGTCCCTGATGTTGCTGCTTTGAATCTGTATGTCTAACAGGTCTAAAAATAACAAAATAAATGACTGAAATGAGGCAGTAAGCAAATAGATTTTCCCACCTGTTTATTAATAAACACATGCCCATGAACCTATATTTCTATATTAGAACATGGCTCTGAGTCCCCTGTGGGTATAAAAAGAAAAACACCTGGCAAAGAGCGAGGGCAGTAAGGCAAGTACAAAGTTTCCACAGTAAACATATTTGTGTTTGCTGAGCAAGTGTTGCCTTAGGAAGGCAGGCGAGGCGACCAGCTACCGCTTGCTTGCAGAGCCTCAGATTACCAAGCGCAGAGAGAGCCAGCGCTCTGCCAGCTGCAGAGCCGCAGGTTCCTGTTAGATCATGCTGGGGGGAGTGTGGGAGAGAAGGGACGCGCAGGCATCCCTCCCAGCCTCTCTCCATGCTGACTGCATGTGTGTAAAGTCCAAGTGCGCTTCCTCCTTGGAGTTTGGCTTCAGAAAGCAGCCAAGAGATAGCACAACAGCAGAGCTGAGCCTTGGGGTGCTGTGTGCTGTGGTTGTTTTGTTTTTTTCTTCCCCTGGGGTTTGCTTCTTGGAGGCTTTCTTCTTCGGGTTGTGGAGTGCATGCTCTGATCCTCACCCTTGCAGAACTACCTCTGCTGGCTTGCAGAGCAGTCCTCTCACAGCATCACTGTAGAGGTGGTTCCTGGTTGGATTCCTGGTTGTTTGCTGGCAGAGCTGTAATATGTGGGTAAAGGATGGGGGAAGAGTGCACCCAGGGCCTGGCATACAGTCTCTAGGAAGGGAAGATCGTGAGTGTGGGGGTAGCTAAAAAAAAGTGGATGGATCCATCCTGATGGCTCCTTTTCTCACCATCCTATTCCTGTGGTCTACAGCTCTCCCAGCCCCACTACTTCTGCTCCCTTGCAGGGTCAGCTGAGACATGCTGAACACAGGACAGAAGGATAAAAAAAATCCCAAGCAAGGTACTGACTAAATGGGACACACTAAGATGTGTGGCCAAATCTAGGGGTGGGTGGGTGTCTCGGGTCTTTGTATGCTGTTTTCTAGCTCTGCAAGAGACCCAACAGTTCAATTAAGGATGATAGCTCTTCATAATTAAAAGATAGTCTTGCATTGGGCTAAGACAAAGCCTCCCATCTAACTGCCTCCAGCTGTAGTGGTGCAAAAGAGCTGTTGGGTTCACACTATCTAAAAGATCTGAGCACATGTCAGGCAGTTGCACGCAGGCTTGCCTCATCCAACATGTATAAAGCTTTGGGTCCCCCCGCTCCATCACAGTGACAGTAAAGATTGTTTTTATGAAGCTGTTGAATAGCATAATCATGCTTCACAGCTTTATTTTACACGGTGATTTTGCTGTGCAAAACCTGAATGTTTTGTATTCCTGGCATGGTTTTATCTCTAGGTTTGATATCTAGAGGAAGGAGGATGAGAAGCATCAAAGTGCTAAGATTCAGTAATGTCACAGCATGTGGCTGCGTGACCTGAATTTTCTGCGTGGGATCTCCTGATGTTTAATCAGGATCACAAAATGATGTTTAATTAGGTCACGAATGGCAGTGAATTGTCATTTCTTCTGTGTATTAATAGACTTGAATAGCCTGAAGAAATCTTATGAAACAGACTCGCCATCATCTGTTCCTTCTAGAGATACTCTCTGCCTTTTGCTAGGACAGGACAGACTTGGTATCTTAGTAGTTGTTGGTTGCATCCAAATGTTTTGTGTCAGCAGCTACTACCTGCAAAGAGATCTCCCAAAAAGGAACTGTAGGCAGAGGAATATTTCCAGGGCAGATAAAGCTCTTATTTGAGCCTGGATTGGTAGTAGGAAGTAGAGAGGCATTTTTCCTCCTCCTGTTCACTTGGGATGGATATTGTCAGAGACCCGTGGGACATAGTTGAGCCATATCACAGCCCCAAGAAATTGCTGAAAGCAATGATTTACCGAGGTCCTTTGGCATCCGTGTACTGAAGATGTGTCGCTGAAGTAGAAGCTGACCAAATGAGGCTCTTCCTTAGTGTCCTTGTTCTACTGGTGGACAAGCATAAAGTAGCCCCATCTAACAAGTCCCTCGTGGCTGTCCATAGATGCTATTTCATTGATGAAAACCAGCACTTAATACTGAAAGCTGTGGAAAGGGTGGCCTGCCAGACATTTGGAACAGCACTGAGGGAGGCTAGACATGTTTAAGCAATAGTAGGGGATGGGTCACTTAATTTTGCTGCTGCAATGTATTTCCATTTTGTTCTGCCTGCTGGGCTCAAGGCAAAGCATAACTCGCCCCTGGAACAATTGTCCAAAGGACAGGATCTAATGAGGCTAAAAATGGATCATGCTCGTTCTCCTTAGCTCTCAAAACAAAATGTCTAATGCTGTTAGATTGTGGAAATCATTAAAAATGACGTACTTGGGCACATGCATATTAAGTCATTATCAGAGGAAACAACTCTAGGTATGTTGCTGTATGATTTCTGGTAGGAGGCAGCTGGCAGAGCCTCCCCACTGCTCCACTGGACATGATTTGGGACCTGTATGAAAATTCCAGTGGTCTTGTGGTTCCATAGCTATTTCTGAAGTAGGTCGACGAGGCAAGTGCTAATACAAAGTGAGCTGCATGTTTTTAAACAAATAAGAGGATTTAGGTTAAATATTAACTTCTGGTCATTTCAACTCTGATAGCTTTGGCCTTCAGGTTGATCATTTAATGAGCTCCTTCCTGTTGCTCCAGCAGCTGCAGCCCTGGAAGACCTTGATGTTCAAGTCAGCAAAAAATAAAAAAGCTTGTCCAGAAATTTGCTTCGGCTTCTATTGATAAGTGTCTGTGCTCAGAGTCAATTGTTCAGACAAACAAGGCTTGGAAATGTACCGTAGCGTTTAATGCAATCCTTGCGCAACCCCATCCCAATCCATCAGCTCTCGCGTGCTGCTAAAAAAAAATAAATTAAACCCCCAACAAAGCTTAAATTGTGCCTTCTTTGATATGCACTAAGCAATTTGGTGATGTTGTTTTAAGCAAGCAAGCAGATGTGTCTGAGGCGTGATACAGGCTGATTTTTGGAAGGACAGCACTCATCTGTGCCTCCCTTCCTGTATGTGCTGGTGCACAGCTCTGTGCCGGATCTCAGCTGCTGCTGTTCTGTCCCTTTCAAACACAACTTCTGGCCAGAAGATCCTTTCTTCTTGGACCTCTCTTAAACTTAAAGCATTCAGTATTTCCCCTGAATGCTGGCCCTATTTTGCAAACTCTTTCTGGGATGACTTCTTAGCTGCTGTAAGTCAGAATCGCCTTTCTGAATTTGCAGACATGCCACTTAATGGCAGATGGGGTTTGGGCCAGTTGTTTTTGCAGTAGCAGAAACCTCTTCGGTTCTGTCTGCTTCTCTGAATATTAACCTTAACACTGTTACAGTTCTCTCTCCCTGTCCCCACTCTGATTTTTTTTCAAGGACAATAATTCTTTCTATGTCTAGGCAACTGCATCTCCATCTCTGATACAGGTCCAGAATGAGACGCAGGTGGTTCTTTCTAGTTAGAGTGCTCCCCCTCTTTCTTATAGAAGAATAAATATTTTAATGAAACGTGGGGCTACAGATACAGCTGAGTGCTCATCAAAGCTGACAGTAAAGCTGCTGTTGTCTTTAGCATGCAGCCCTGAGGGCATCTCATTTGAGTCGTTTCACAATTGTTTTTAAACATAAAGCTTTATGGCCCAATTTGAAGTACAGCTGGCTGGAAATGTTTTTTCCTATCCTGGAGAACACTTGAAATGTTCAAAAATAATCCTGCTCCATGCTGAGATGGACTGACAGCTACCAAACTTGAGAGCAGAAGCATCAAGTACCTAAAGCCCCAGTCATCTGGAGTCTCTTGGAGAAGCTGAGATGTTTAAATCCAGAGTCTGAACCTGACTCTGAGGCTCCTGTATCGGGGTGGATGGCCTGGCCAACAGTACTTTGCTACTTCATGTTTTCTCTTCCTCCTCTGGTTCTGAAAAGTACATTGTGGACCTGAGATAGCAGGAGTTTTCCTGAGCTGTCACTGTGAAAGCTGTTCCCAGGAACTGTTTCAATTTCAGTGAGTCTGCATTTTCTGTCAAAATAATGTTTTTGTCAAAATCCTCCAGGCTGTTTCTCATCCAAAGCCTGCTGAAGTCAATGAAAAACATTCTTCTTTAAGAGAATTCTAATTACTACTAGGAAGAGGCAGAATAAAAGCATAATCATGTGAAGAATTTGCTCTCTTGGTGGAGATCTATATCGATCTTTGTTTTTTTTTTCTGCACTAATGAAAAATAGGAATGGGGCTATTGCATAAAGATCTGGACTTCCCCTTGGTTTGACACACGGGGCACGTTCATGCCTGCCAGAAAACACGTGCTGCTTGGATTGCTGGAATAGTCTAGCAAGGGATGGGCTGCCTTAAAGGACAGCCACAGCTACATAGCGATACCCTGGTCAGATGTGTGTTAATACAAATTCACTCCGATATTTATTTTCTTTAAAAGAAGCAAAACAAAAACAAACCCTCAACCAGCAACACTGCCCTTTCCTCTTCCCTTGAAGCTTTTGGCTGATAGAGCATCATGGATTTTAAAAGAGGCTGGAAGAAATTCAAGAGGCAACAGTTGCAACATCATAGGGTGGTTTTTTTTTTACAATTTTAAAAAAGTATATAGTTAAGCATGAATGACAATAAAAGACAAACAAAATCACATCTCCACCTAACTCCTTCCATAGGAAGGCATGTGCGCATGCACACACATACATATATCTTGGTGAGCTATTAGCCTGGAAGTTACTCAAGTCTTAGTGATCCAATTCTCTCGGGAAGAAGAAGAAGAAAGTAAAGCTGCCAAATTCATGCATCAAGTGGAGCAATAATCCTGAACTAAGAAAAGCTTCCAAGTCTTCAGATGGTGAATTATTTATCTGCTGACATAGAACAATACACTCTTTGTAGTTGATGTATGAGATTCCCTGTGTGCGTCACGTTAGAAAGCGAGGGAGTATGGATTTAGACAATTATACTTTTTTTAATGGGGGAAACACCCATTCCCTCCACAGCTTTAAAATCTATAATTAGCCACAAGGGGATCCGGATGTCTCCGGCAGCCCCTTTTGAGGTGTTTGATTATTATGTTACTAGGACCAAAGGATGCTGCTGGCAAAAGCTGCCAGAGTCAGAGCCCTGCCATTATCTGTCAGTCCCCAGGACATCTCCAGCAGAGCATCCCAAAGGGCCCCAATCAGTGCACTCCCGTTGCTTTATAATTTTTTCCCTTTTTCTCGTGTTCTCCTATTTCTCTGGCTTTTTATTTTGACTGCAAGCCCTCATCGTGGGGATCTTGTCTCCAAGGCTGCCTGTAAAACACTTTTTTACCGCTGTGCTGTTGGGAGGAGAGCAGGAACGTGGTTTGCTTCTCAACAGGGAAGGTTCATCTTTGAAAGCGAGTCTTTGTCTTGGGATTGCCAAGCCTTGGCCCCAAAGCTGAGCTCACAAGCCCAGGACCTGGCTGAAGGCAACTGCTTTTGAGCTTCCCTTGCCTGAAGCCCTGTCTGAGGAGAACTGGGCTCATTCCACCTGGGAACTACCTGAGCTATGGTGACTTTGCAACATCATGGTAAAATAAAATCTGTATTATCAGTACTGGTTATCTCGAGGCAAAAAGACTTTGTATCTCATCACCAAACCTTTGAGTCAACTTGTAATTGCTTTAATCTTTATTGAAGATGAGATTCTCTGTGAGCTAGTTGCATCGTTGTTTGTGATCAGAAAGCTGGTATTGCTCTCTCCAGCATCCCTGGAGCAGGCAAGATGCTGCTGCATGGATTGCCAGAGGCAGACCCCCATCCCAGCCATCTGTAGAAAGGACTCGCCCTGCAAATTTCCTCTGTGGGATGTAATGGTAGGTCATGAGCCATCAAAATACTTCAGAGATATTTAGTGCAACTATATAAGCGCACAGACCCAGCAGAGAAACATCCTCTGCCTGGCCATCAGAGCAGCGATGTTACCTGCCCTCTGAGCTGGCTTTCCCAACGGGGAGGTCCAGTGTTCAAGAGCTAGTGGCTACCCCAGCAGCTGGCCATGCGGGTCAGGGCCAGGGCACATTGCATCGCTGTCGCCTGTTGGGGAGATCAATACAGGACTTCAGCCTCCATTGTTTTCATTGGAGCAATCCTCGCCTGCATTTAGCATGAAAAAAATTCCAGGTGCATCCCCAGTTCCCATTGAGGGCAGCATGGGTGTTTTGCCCGGGTTGCTCACGTGTGATTCCTGTCTGGGTGTGTTGCTTCTGCTCCTGGAAACTATGGCTTTGAGGGATATACACCGAAAGCAGAAGAGCAGCACAAAAAACAACATGCATGGGGGAGTGAAAAGGAGATCAAGGATGCAATGGCCCCATCTCGCATTCTGGTGTGAAATAACTTAATGTATCTGTTTCCAGAGAGCTCAGTGAGAAGCACGAGGTATTTTTTAACTGAATACTGTGGACAGGAGGAAGCCACTGTCAGCTCTTGCGGTGTCACTCGGAACAGGAGAAAGCTGTGTGAAAGTGAAAGAAAAATGTGGTTTGGTGGTGTGTTTTTTTTTTTCCTCCCCACTCCCTGATCTGTTGTGAAGACTAGTTCTGATGATCAGTCTAGGGGTTTACTGGTGGCAAGACTTCCTTGTGCTAAAACAAGATAGGAGACCAGTTCCAGTTATACTAATCAGGCCAAATGTCAACGAAGCTGATTAAATCCGTTCCCTTAGGCTCAGCTCCCTTCCTTGGCTGTTGTTTTGCAAAGAGGCATTGATTACGATTAGTGCTGATTACCATTTTT
>WKFP01015465.1:690336-710561 GCA_011057875.1 Pterocles orientalis
TGAAGATGAGATTCTCTGTGAGCTAGTTGCATCGTTGTTTGTGATCAGAAAGCTGGTATTGCTCTCTCCAGCATCCCTGGAGCAGGCAAGATGCTGCTGCATGGATTGCCAGAGGCAGACCCCCATACCAGCCATCTCTAGAAAGGACTTGCCCTGCAAATTTCCTCTGTGGGATGTAATGGTGGGTCATGAGCCATCAAAATACTTCAGAGATATTTAGTGCAACTATGTAAGTGCACAGACCCAGCAGAGAAACATCCTCTGCCTGACCATCAGAACAGCGATGTTACCTGCCCTCTGAGCTGGCTTTCCCAACGGGGAGGTCCAGTGTTCGAGAGCTAGTGGCTACCCCAGCAGCTGGCCATGCGGGTCAGGGCCAGGGCACATTGCATCGCTGTCGCCTGTTGGGGAGATCAATACAGGACTTCAGCCTCCATTGTTTTCATTGGAGCAATCCTCGCCTGCATTTAGCATGAAAAAAATTCCAGGTGCATCCCCAGTTCCCATTGAGGGCAGCATGGGTGTTTTGCCCGGGTTGCTCACATGTGATTCCTGTCTGGGTGTGTTGCCTCTGCTCCTGGAAACTATGGCTTTGAGGGATATACACCGAAAGCAGAAGAGCAGCACAAAAAACAACATGCATGGGGGAGTGAAAGGGAGATCAAGGATGCAATGGCCCCATCTCGCATTCTGGTGTGAAATAATGTATCCGTTTCCAGAGAGCTCAGTGAGAAGCACAAGGTATTTTTTAACTGAATACTGTGGACAGGAGGAAGCCACTGTCAGCTCTTGCGGTGTCACTCGGAACAGGAGAAAGCTGTGTGAAAGTGAAAGAAAAATGTGGTTTGGTGGTTGTTTTTTTTCTCCCCACTCCCTGATCTGATGTGAAGACTAGTTCTGATGATCAGTCTAGGGGTTTACTGGTGGCAAGACTTTCTTGTGCTAAACAAGATAGGAGACCAGTTCAGTTATACTAATCAGGCCAAATGTCAACGAAGCTGATTAAATCCGTTCCCTTAGGCTCAGCTCCCTTCCTTGGCTGTTGTTTTGCAAAGAGGCATTGATTACGATTAGTGCTGATTACCATTTTTTTGATAAAGGTGTTATAAACCACAGTTTTATCTTGTGGTATCAGCTCCAGCAAAGGGAGAAACCACAGACACGAACTTTATGGTGTTTGCTGCGTTCTGTCAACGAGCTTGATGCAATAGAAGAGCTCACGTGTATCTCTCTTCAGAACCTTTGCTTCCTTGTTTCAGGATTGCAAACACCTGCAAAACTCTCTGCAAATATCTAATCACCACCTGTAACGTTACTGAACGGCAGGACCGTTCTCAGCCTTCATCACCTTCACTGTCCTGGACAGGGATTGCCAAAGTTGCTCTTTGCCTTCACTTTCTTTGAGCTTACACAATTCTGCTGTTAAGCACGTTGCAGAACAGCCTGGTGACTGATGAAATACTTTGCAGAGATGACAGGACACGGTGTAGATCTTCACACTGCACTCTCACCGGAGAGAGCTGTGCGTAGCAATGGGTCAGGGTCTGTTGGAAAGCTTCAGACTTTTTGAACCACGTATTAATGCTGCAAATATAATCTGATATTTTGAAAAACTCCTCTGACCTTGCACTGAATTCAGGTTTGCATCCAGAACAGTTGTTCACTCAAGCCCTAAAGCTTTTTTTTTTTACCTTAAGAGCTTTTCATCCTGTAAATTTGGGATCCCACCACTGCAAAGGCATTTTGTGGTATATGTTCAGAGAACAACTAGTGCACCAAGTGTGCATTAGGAGTGGAGGTAATGTGAGAGCATTTGACTTGCTGGCACCACAGAAGACCTCGTGCCCCTGTAGAGCTGCATATGCCCGGGTCTCCTTTGCCTAAGATGGGGGAGCTTGGCGCATGCCCATGCTTGTGTTGCACTCAGAGGACTGGCCCTGCAGCAGGCTGTCAGCAGGAGAGGTGTGTGCAGAAGCTCAGCTGAGCATCGACTCCGTGGCTTTCTGTGATTGCACTGCTGCTTACACCTGAGTGCTTTTGTAAGTGTGTGAAATCAGTGTTTCATCTCCTTGGAGAGATGTGCCTTGGGGACTGCCTCAGGAGCAGGGGTTTGTAGGAAGGGCCGAGATGCTTCTCTGGCTATTCTCCAACCTCATCCAGTTGGTGACATTTCCACCCAAGGGAAGTGGGCACAGGAGTAGCTGAACCAATATTTTCCGTTGTGTTGGTCCCATTGCTGCAGGTCACTGTTTTATAAACACTTCATCTCCAGGAGAAAGGATTTATTCTCCTCCCAGCTGCAGGTTACAGCGCGTTGGAAGATGATCGTGCTGGAGCTTTGCCCTCAATAAGAGTAAGAGGGACAAGGGTTGTCTGGTTTGGCCCAGGTGCTTGTTTCAAACGCTTTTAAAGAGAGACGCTGTTCTGCATTCATTTAAAATACGGCTGAATTGCTGGCAATGAAACAGTTCAGTGCTTGCTGCAAGATATATGAAAAGCAGCACAGGTGACTGCCTGACGCACACCCTAAGCTGCCTTTTTTATATTCAAGTGGTATGAGCACAAATGCACCCAACTCCTAAGAGGTCAGACTGAAAAGGAGAGGAAAGATTTTCTCTTTGCCTTGGATTCTTTGCTTCATTGCTTCCCAATAATCTCAGTCCCTCCCTGATGTCCTTGCTGCCAGCTTCCTCTGTGCCATAAAACAGTGATGCAGAGGGAGCAACGCAGCCTGGTGTCACACCGGTGCCTGGTCCCCCTGTGCAGCAGAATGGGGCCACCAAAGCAGTGATGGCACCTGCCAGCATGGGTCTCTGCTGGGAGCGGTGTGATGCTCTGGACAGACCACGCACCTCTTCCAAAAGCTGCATGGGTCGTGGTGCCGAGCGGATTTGTTGTGGATGACAAGGCAATGCCAGACATGGTCAAATCCGGATAACCTCGCTTCTCTGAACTTGGAGGAGAGAGCGTGCCTTCCTAGGCTGGGGTCTGGTAGGAGTCTAGTTCCCAATCAGCATAAAGCCAAAGAGATTTTGTGCCTCTGAGGCCCCAGGCTTTGGAAAGCTCAGCCTTTGGTTCTTGGTGTGTCTGTGGATGGCAAGTCTATTCCTCCCGCGCGAGGCAGTGCCCTGGGACAGCTGGCAGGGTTCCCTGAACTGGAAACTTGACCCTCCCTAACTCTTTTCGGACCCTGTAACTGCTTAGCAAATCTTCCATTTTAACCAGTGCACTCATGCAGCACACTTTAACCCTTCACTGCGTTTGAGGAACAGTCATTTAAAGTGAAATTCTGGCCTTGGAAGAGTCGGTGGGAATTTTGAACTGACTTCAGCCAGGGCCACCAATCCACCCAACAAGGGCACTGAGCGAGCAGAGGGGAGAAGCTCGCGGGTATCAAGTGGGAAATAAAGCAGCGGGGCTGGGAGGAGGGAATCAGGGCTCTGAACTGTGCATTAAGCTGCTGCTGCCAAGGGACTCCTGCCAAGGAGGGGAATATGTACTTTACTTGCCCCATGCATACAGTCTCTCCTCTCTGTGTCAAGGCCACGGCGTACCAAGCACTGTTGTGAGAAAGCAAAATGTGCAAGTAAATAGCAGCAGCCTTTAGCTCCAAGCAGGTCTCGGTTGGTTGCTCCTGTTTTCTTGTCGGAGGAGTGGTTCAAGCTAAAGAAAAGGTGACTGAGGGGGAAAAACACCTATTGAAAATGAAATAATTGGAAATACTGGAAAATGGCTTGTGTGAGAGTGACTGTTTGCCTTGGCTGCTGACCTGTCCTTAGCGATCCTTTCTCTTCTCTGCTGCTGGCAATGCTGTGTTCAAGAGCTCCAGGGTGATTCCTGACCTGGAGGGAAGCGGAGCTGGAGAAGTGTCCTTGTCCACACCAACACACGGGATAGCTGAGAGAAACGGTGACAGGACACTCGAACCAGCTGCAAGTATCTGGAGACTGTGAGCACTGAAGGAAGGGATGGGAGTGGGAGGCTAGCTCAAGTGAGAGCATTAAGAGTAAAGAGCTGAAACTGAGCAATGGAAACTGTAGGTTTAAATGTCAGGATAGATCTCCTAACAGTGATTTGTTAAGTTGTTGGATAATCCCAAAGGGAGCTGATGGGAGTCTCATACGTAGAGAAATTTCTCAAATTAGGTTTGGATGAAGGCAGCAGAGAATATGTACTTGCAAAAGACAGTTGAACTAGATAATCTCAGAGTGTTTTCCCATCTCTAAACTGTGATTTATGCAATAAATGCTGCCAGACCCTGCAAACTAATATCTTGTGTTAAAAGTGACTTAGACATGGTCGCTTATATTTTTATACCCCTCATGATGTTAAACATTTGGTTTGCCAGGAAGAGTTGGAGTATCCAGGACACACTTTACTGTGCGTGGATTTCATGAACTATAATTACTAGGCAATAAATCCATAGAAGTGGGAAATGTCTCAAGTCTTATGATGGATAATAGGAAAGGGCAGGAACTGACTGTTTTGGGGGGTTATATTTATGTGTGAACTTGGAAGGAATTAAAACACAAATGCTACTTTCGAAGGGCCAGTTATCCAGAGGCTGCAAAATCGTTCTTTACATTAACAGTAAAAAATGTATTTGTGCAGTTATTTCTTGGATGGAAGCTAGCACAGACAGCTGGTTTTAATTATGCAAACAGATGCAATCGCTGAGCAATTACAACTTGATCGTGAGCCTGTGCAAGGCGAGGGGATCTTTAGCAGCCTGTGCCTTAAACTGTGTGTGTTGGGCAGGATAAGACCCGCGGAGGAGAGCCTGTGATAACCACAGCAGTCCTGGGCAGCTGCTGGGAGTAAGACTCTCTCCCATGGCAGGCTCCATCCGTGCACCAGCACACCTCGGTCTGCTTTGGGGCTGGGTACAGGTCTTGGGGAACAACTAACCCATCTGTAATGAGTTTGTTGGAGTTTCTTCCTGCTTCCAATGGGGTAAATGACAGGACAATATGACTAGGTGGCTCTCTGGGCAATTCCCTGCTCCCATTTTGGGGCAGACAGCAGCTATTTCTTGTGTGTTGCCAGAGGAAGTTGCTACTGATCATTACAGTAATTGCTATCAGTGGTAATGGATTTATTATAATACTCAAAGGGGGTTTCGTATTGCTACAGACACACTGAAAAGAGAGTTTCTTGCCCCAAAGAGTTTAAAATCCAAACTCAGATTCCTGTCTGTCAATCTGTGGCTGTTTTAGGCACAGATTGCCGCAGTACCAAAGCACAACCAGGCAACGGGACTTTGGTGGCAACATGAGTAGGGTTAAGCCTCTACAATCTGTGTCTGGTTTTTCCTCAGTGTCTTTAAGTATGATTTTCCTCTCCCTGATTGTTAAAAAGGATGTGCGGGGTATCAACAGGCATGCCACAGCTTCATCCCCATATATATAGGTACACACATACATAGATGCATATGTAGATGTGTGCATACATACGTATATATACTGTACAGACTTTAGAAAGAAGTAATTATAAGCTTCCAGCTGCCCAAACTCAGCATTATCTCATTATCATCAGTCACAGGGCTGCAGTGGGACAAAGATCTAGCGCTGCAGAGAAGGACAAATACAAACTCATCGAGAAAAGATGTACACTTGTGCATTCAAGGAATTGTGCAAAGCCCCAGCCTTTAACTGCTTGTCATAAAAAGCTGTGGCTTCTGTAGGGGGGTTCCCGTCACCTTCTCCCCTCCTCATCCCCAGGGCAGAGCCTGGTCACTGTGTCCAACTGAATTGAGAGAAAAGTCGTCTTCTAAGTCAGAGTCCAGCCCTCAGGCTCTGGATCAGACCCTGGAAGCAGCAGCTCTGATGCCTGTGAGGTTGGACCTTCTCGCCTTCTCGCTCTGTTTAATATCACTGACAACTCTGTGTAGGAGGATTGTTTCTGGCAGGTACGAGAGCACTCATGAAGCATTGCTTTGCTGATTAAAGCATGTGCAAAACAAACCGTGTCAGATCCTGCCCCCTCCCTCCCTCAGGGGAGTCTGCCCAGCCAGGATGGACAGCTGAGACCCTCTGTGAGGCTGTGCTGGAGAGGAGTGGGGCACTGCAGAAAGCAGCCACTGTCCCGTGGCTTTTGCGGCCACTCTGCCACTGACTCGTACTGCTCCCCCATCAACACGAGCCTGATGGTGTGGCCATCCCAAAGCTCTCTGGTCTGGCAGTGTCTGGCTTGGTTTCTCTATGCCTCCATGACATCAGATCTCGCTGAAGTGGAGCTTGTCAGTGCAGAGTGAGAAATGAGAAGGTGACCTAGCTGTTGGAGGAAAACATACAGGCTCCTGCCCTTGGGCTGGGCATCAAGCCTGCCATCTGGTTGTTAAAATCGCAGCTGGCTCCCAGGTTGGCCAGGTTCCTTCCTTCCCCCAGCTGGACGTGATTCTGGGGGGCATGCTGCCTGCATCTGGCTTCCAATTGTCTCTTTTTCCTCCTCCTTCCCTGTCCCCTCTAGTCCAGATCCCCACATCCGTCCCTGTGTGGTAAGGAAGGGGATGTGGGAATCTCCCACTCCTCCGCTCCACAGATAGTTGATATTTTTTTTTGGAATAAACAGGGCTACCAGTCTTTTTTCATTCTACATCCCCATCTCCATGCTTCTTAGGCTGCTCCCTTTGCTTCTCCCATAGCAAAGCACAGCAGCTATTCCATCTCCTTTTCCTTGCCTTACTCCTGTTCAAAACCTTATCACAAGTTCTTCCTCTGCTGGTGTCCCCATAAATTATGTTTGAACTACTGTTTTAAGCAAGGAGAAAGTGTCCCGGTCTGTTTGGTAATGACTTCTGGCCATCCCAGACCAGCTCCAGGAGCTTTCTTAAAGAACCTGAGGATGCTTAGAAGTGTAGAAGCAGGAGGTGCTGAACACCATGCAGGATCAGACCTGGTAGGAAATGGCATCATATGAAGGAATGACTACTCTCCGTATTTGCTTAGTCCTCTGCCATATGGTGTTGGGCAGACCCTTAACCTTCATTCCTGCCTTTGTGATGGGAATAATACACAGCCCACTTCAAATTAGAGCGGGGACCTCTTAATTCCTTCCAGAATTACACGCTTGCTATGCAAAGTTTGAGTTTTATTTCAGATCCTAGACCAACCTTTATCTCATAGCATGTGATCACTGAATTTTTTTCTTTGGCTAGATGCTTTTTCATTGCAACTCCTGCCATGAGTTTCCCAACACTACCCTTTTTGTCAGTCTATATATATTTTTTTCTGGTTGGAACCATGGATCTCTGGATAAGCAGTATCAAATATTGCTTTGAATATTGAGCAATTAGATGACAAAAAGCTCTTCCACAAAAGCCAATAAAACAGTCTCTGGTGCACATGCAGTTATCAACAGGGCTTTGGTGCTCTCTTCCCTTCTGCTTTATTAACCCTGGCCCTGTGGGCATTGAGCAATGATCCAAACGATGTCTGTGCTGCACGTACAGTGCATTCTGCTGGCCACTTCTACGCAGCAAGACAACAGAACACATTTCTGAAGCTGAGTGCTGCGTGCTTACACTTGCAAACACATTTGCAACATGAGCATAAGTTAGTTTATGCTCGTAGACATCCACGGTGCCAGCAAAACTCTTTACCCAAGAAACGGGCACGCTCTCATGCTAACCTAAATAGGGACAATTTGCTTCTCTCCAGTGGCTGTACCTACAGCAGGAACGTTCTGCACCCTCCCTAGCACCTTTATTGGCTATTAGGTCTTTTAATCATTCATAAAGTGACTCTGAGTGAGACACTCAGTGAGCAGGATATTTTCCAAACTGAGAGGATGATATGGAGAAGAGCTGTGTGGTGGGGCAGGGCACACATTCTCGTCCAGAAAAGCTTCTTCCAGTGTCACGCGGTGGGATTTATTTTTACTTCTGATGGCATCTTTGGGGCTTTGTTGGCTCCATGACGGCAACGTACGAACAATATGTTACTCATCGAAAGCTACCTGGCACGGCTACCCCAAAAAAGAATAGAGCAGCAAATAAATACAGCACAGAGAGAAGTGACGACAGCAGCCACATTTCAAACAGGTTAATCTTGGTTTAAATGGTGTTTTGATGAAGGCAGATTAAATAATGTGCTGGAAGTGGTGCAGTATGACTAATGAGAGAATTCACAGTTAGAAGTGATAGGAGAGGAAATATCAGAAGGGATATAAACCATCAGGCATCCACACACTGGTGCATTGTCAGGAAAAAAATTTTGCTGATTGGCAAAAGATATCAGTGTTGGCTGTTTAATCTTCCTCTGAGATGTTTCAGCCTGTTAGAACTATCTCTAGAGAATCCAGAGATGAAAACTTGGGCCCAGAAGTGTCTTGCAGCAGCTCCAGGCTATGGCTGCATGAACGAGTTGGCCTGAGATAAATTGGGGCTGATTTCTGGCTTGTCTGTTCCTCCCCAGCAACAGCCCAGCTGCCTGCTAGGACACCACAGAGGGCAGAAAGCAGCTTCCCATGTTTTCATGGCCAAGGAAGGGCACCGACATTTATCCGAGGGTAGCAGAGAGGCAGTTCTTTGCAGGATGGCAAAGTCACGGTGAGTTGTTTGTGTCGCTGTAGTCAGGCAGGAGGGAACAGCAGGAACATCCCAGCCCCATTGGTTTGGCAGGGGAGCTGAAGTTTTTGATTGTATGATGAGTATTAACACTGTGTTGCAACTCTGTATTTCCTCATGAATTTTCCAGTATTTATTAGGCTTCTTAGCCTGGGTACAAGTCATATTAGTGACATATAATAATAATTAATTCTACTTTACAGAAAGTAACGCTGCAGCAGAAAAATCATCTGGCAGGTGCTTAGCTCGGGGCTAGAACAGAATGAGTCCCCAGCGCCTCTCTAACCAAGAAGGTATCCTGCCATAGTCCTCGAGAGGAGTGAGGTTTTTTCTTTCCAATAATTTCAAGATTTACGCCACTCCGCTGTTTTGCTCTTGGTGCTTTCTGGGCTAAACCAGGGTATAACGTCAGAGGAGTGAGGAAAGATTCTGTGAATGGCTCTGGAGAGTGGCTCCAAATGCGATGTTAGAAAATAGTTTTGTTTTGGGAAGTTGTTAGGCTAAATGCCCTGATGTCTGTCCGCATTGACCAGTAAAGCTCAGCTCATTTCAGTGGGATGTGGCAAAATCTGGCTGCTGGGACCACAAACAAAACAACCCACCTTCTATTTCTGGCAGAGATTTTGACCATTGATCCCTACGGCATTGGACACGCGAAGGAAAGTACCAATAACTGGAAAAATTGACAAGAGAGGGAAGACGTCTCTCTGCACTTTTCAGTTCAATTGCTGTATTTCAAGCTTTATCCAAACTCTAATGGATCAATGGGAATCCTTCCAGTAACTTCATCTGGGGTTTTATAAGGCTTTAATTAGTGGCCTGGTTGCTCTGATTGTGCGTGTTCCTCTCGCAGTACCACTGGGGGTTGTGCCTCCAAAAAAAGAATGAAGCAAACGGGGATCCTTGATCAACATTTTGCAAATGGCAACAAACTAACTCACTTGGGAAGGATTTGATAGCAAAGGTTTGTCTCCAACTGTCTAAAAGTTTTCTGTTATAAATGGAGGGAAAAGCCATTTTTGATCCCGTTTGTGGCTGAGTTCCAGCTCTATTAGGTTTAAGGCTAATTTTCTGATAAGAGGTAAATGTTTAACGTTAAGGCTAAAAATGTTTTAGCATTAAGGAGCTCTTTGGAGTTGAGTGTTTGGTGTAGGACTGCAAACTGCCTGTGACTTGGAGGAGGAAAAGCACGCTCTAGTGTGAAGGTTCAGACTGCTCCTGGGGTTGTCTTCTTCCCTTTGGGCAAGGGTTGTGGCAGTGTCACGTACCAACCCAGCTGTTACCCCTGGTTCTTCAAGTTCTGTTTTTCTCCTTGTGCCTGTCTCATCTCTCTCTTAACCATGCTGCTCATTTGCTCAAAAAAAATCCTTCTTTTGCTCTCGAGCACCCACCCCACACCTTGTTCCCACCGCCCAGCAAGTCGGTGTTGTTCCTTAAAAGCCAGACAGGGTTTTAATAACCTGCCAGCCAAGAGAGGATAGTATTGAGTAGAAGCTTGTGGGTGCTCATGTACCTGCTTGCACCCACAAACAAGGCCCTGCAATCCCTGCCAGAAAATAACGGGGTTTGAAACCATAGAGCTGCAGACATGGAGACAGGGCTGCGGTCAGGACTGGGCTGCAAGAGCAGCGCCTGCCCTGGAGAACCTCACTTTGTTTATAACTGACTCCCTCCGGGCTGCTTTCAGTGATGTGGGATAAAAAATGATGGTATGTACTCTGCAGGAGTGTATATACGTGTGTTTGTACACCCGGAGACAGGCACATCTATAAACAAACCACAGAACACGTCGCAATGCTTGAACACACTCCAGTGTCCATGGACATCTTGTTCTCTCCCTCCTTCTGCCCTTCGGGTATCAGGTTTCCTTGTTTACAGTCTGCCTCATTCAGGATCTGGAATTCCTAAAGAGCAGCAAAACACTATCATGTGACTGAAATCTTATTTCCAGGAAAAGCGGAAGAGGTTCTAGGAAAGGTCAGCCCTCACATTCCCACTTGCTCCGGTCAGAAATACAGGATGGAGGAGATAAAGCCCAACATGAAGTCCCTGATCCTTTGTCTCTCTGTTGAGCCTGGGCTGAGCTCTAAAGGAAAATGAAATACTTGGTGCAGAGTTCCTTACACTCCCTGTATTTTTCCCCCTCTTTAATGGTTTATTCACGTGGCACATTTCGGAGAGAAGCAGGATTCCTGGCTCCTGCTGTGTCTGTCGTTTCAGTGGCTTCCTTGTCTTCTGAAGGGTTATTTTCACATGTGCTGTCACAAGCGGTCCTAACCCTGCCTGTGACACCTCGAACAGGACCAAGGGACAGATCCAGGCAACATGATGTGCAGGGAGGACTGCATTAATGTGGTAACAGAAAACAAGAGGAAAACACAGACGAACCCAACCGCTTCCAGGTACCATATAGCAAAAGCATCATCGAGAGCATTTCTACAGCTCTTGTCATTGGGTAAGAGCAGAACTTTGTGAACCTTGACTATACGGGGTTATGTGGATGGGTGGCATCTGGGGTCCCTGGCCCTGTGCTAGAGCTTTCAAAGACCCTGTGCTATAGAAAGGCTGCAGTGCCTCTTCTGGCTGTGGCCCACAGGTCCCAGGAACCTGGCTTCTCCCTCCTTGTGGTGGGACCATTTTGGCCTCCTCAAGGAGGAGGACTCTGCAAGGACTTTGCCTTTTCAGAAGCAGCAGTCATGGTTCCTGGTCCTAGATGAGATGGAATATGAAGGATGAGGAAGGCTGAAACCTGCTGCTGACATGCCTTGTTCAGCAAAGACAACGATGGGTATGACGGAAAAAAAGTGGCAGAAAATGTGGTGGAAATCTCTAGTTACCTACCCAATGGAAGACTGGAGGACAGTGCTCACAGGGTTGGCTTTTGGTACAAGCAAGGTAGGCAGTTTCCTAGAGTGTCTGATGGCTGCCCTGCCATCTCTCTCTCCTAGAGGCTGCAGCCACTGCTTCCATCCCTCTGATCTTGCTGGCAGCAGCAGGAGAACCCTTAGGTGATGATAGATATTGAATCTTGTCCTGATAACATCGTGGTCAACAGCAAAAATTCCCATTGTCTAGATTTTTGCCCTGCAGCTGTGTGTCTTTGTGCTTTGAGGTGCTGAGTTTTCTGGTCTAGCTCCAACAAGAGCATGTATGAGCACGCTTAAGTTTTAGCGAGAATCCTACAAAAAGACTCGCGTGCTTGAGCCCTTTCTTAGATCCAGGCTCAAACTCTCAGCCCCAGGCAGGACCGAGCCCATAATGCTTCTCTATTTCTGCACAAATCTGCTGGAAAAGACGTTTGTCTGGAGACGTGCAGCAGGCAGGGGTTTAGAGCATTCCCCAGGAATCCTCTAGTTGTGCAACTCGCACATCTGTACAAGCCACCCGCACAAAGTCCCCTTGTGCTGCTGCAAGGGTCATTGATGAAGTTGCAGGGGGGGAAAAAAAAAATCAACAAATATGCAGTGAACACACTGCAGCTCTATTGCCACAAAGTGAGAGCAGCAGGTACTCTGTGCTCCATTGACTATTCCAGCACAAATCGGTGGAGGATCATGGAGCAAATTCAAACTTTGGAGTAGCAATAAGGAAAATCAGTAATGTCTGCACAGCTCTTCATTCCTCAGGCACACCGACTATAAAACCCAGGTGTCTATAAAAGCTGGCACACATTGCTGTGTGATGCAAACTCATGGCTGCAGTGTGTGAATACCTACAGTACCTGGTATGGAAGCTCCAGTAGTTTCAGGAAATTCTGATTCACTGGCTGAAGTCTAGACTGTATCTTGAAGTTATCCATCCTGCCTGAGATCAGGGCCCTAGCTCCACTCACGGATAGTGGCCAGTGGTGGTCACTTGCAGAAAGAGAAAAAGCAATGGGTGTAACTAGTCTGTCCTTCCAGTTACAGCCAGCAGCAACTTGGTGATCTTCTGAGCCAGAAGTTCCTTGGGGGTCTTCAGGTTGATACCGGACACTGGCCATGGGCTGATGCTCTTTTTGAACATGGTTATGCCTTTGGACTCATCCTGTAGCAACCAGCTTCATGGGCCCATGGGGCTCAATGTGAGATATGTTTGTGTGCTTGTTTTAAATATAGATGCTCATATACTGTAGTGTGGAGTGTTTCTGCAAGTTCTCCTTTGCCCATGAGATATCAGGCAGTTGTTCCCCAGGTTCAAGTCCTTTGTAGTGTAGAAATAAGCTTTGGATCCTGTCAGCACGCACTCGCCTGGCCACTGGACTCTTGGTTACTCTGAGTAGAGGTGTGACTTTGAAGAGAAAGTCCTGGACCACAAGAGCCCTACCCCACGGGGTGCCTGCCTTACTGTACTGTCAGAGATTGTACGCAGTGGAGCCTTGGGCCATGCGGTCTGTTTGCTAACCAGAAAGCTTATGTACTGCTGGGCTGCAGTTCCATGTTGGTTTAAATCAACAAATCTGACTTTTATTTCCCTGAGATCTCATCTTAGCTGCTATCAGCTTGGATCCAACCTGGTGGATCAATGAAGCTATGACGCTGTACAGATTTGTTTTTCAGTGGCATTGATAAATCAGTGTTGCAAGATCCTAAGCTAAGACTTGGAGTCTGGCTAACTGGAGGTTGTGAAATTTCCAGTGGTGACAAGAGGAAAAAAAAAAGGCAAAAAAAAGCAAAAAACCCACTGTAACCCTGTGTTGCAATGCTGAGTGCAATCGTCTGCAATCAATAATTCTCTCACTGGACGCTCGGATTCATTTTAGTTGGGTCCATGGCCAGTCCCTTCTATATATATCAGCTAGATGTCTGACCTGAGGGTTAAACCAAAGAAATTTGCTTACAGAAAAGCTGCAAATGGAAAATTCTGGTATGACGGTCCAAGTTTTGCCCTTGACTAATACAGTTTGTCTCAAAATTGTGACCACGTTGGGCAATTGTACAGGGGGAGAAAGAACTTGGACATTCTGAAGATCATCTCTAAGCTAAAAACCAAGCAATGAGAACCACCAGAAATGGAAACACTTGATTAATGAAGCTATTTGCAGTGGAACAGCTCCCAGGGCTGCACTGGTGCTTCAAAGCACTCTTCCCCGTCTTCTTGGGCAGCTATGGTTCTAGCTGCTCTGTGCCATAGATAAATGAGAGGATCCAATTCCCCTTTCTTGGCGTTTCTTTGACTCAAAGCGTGAGCTAGAGGCTGAAACATGGAAGTACTGTGTCTAATTGTTTCTGATTTCCACAGCAGCCTACTGGAGCATCTCTGGTATTAGTGGGCACTTCAACACCTGAACATGACACAGTTAGAAAGAGTCTAGTGAGGATTCAGCAATGTTGGTTGGATTATGGTAGAGCAGAGAAGCCTTGGGCTGTGAAGGTGAGGTATAGGCAAGGGACACATGGTCAGTCCTTACCTCAGTGAGTCTGGCCAGAGCTCAGTGGGACTTTCCCAAAACACTCCTTTAAGGAAATTCAGAGGAAGGGGCCAAAAAGGAAGAACCAACACAATTTGCACGTGGGAGATGAGGAAAGCAGCAGAAAAGCTCTAGAAAATTCTGCTCTAGATCTTTTCGCTTGGAAGAATGGATTCACAATGTGATTTAGAGCTCCCAGAAATCCCCCAGAAAATAGGCCAGAACAAAAAGAATCTACTCTAATCCAGTCCCATCTCATCTAATTTCATTTCTCACTACTGTGAAATAGCCATAAAAATATCTAAGACATTTTGACTTCTTTTAAACATTGACCACCTGCAGGATTATGTCCCAAATACCATTCCTATGTGGACACTCCTTAGCGGAATTATAATTTAACTGAACTACAACATGTTGCAAGAGGAAATCCTTGTTAATGATAGCTACAGCCAGAAGAAGTATCTTGATAGTGAGACTTCTGTATCTGTAACTGATGTTACACTGGACTCTGAACGTAAAGAATAATGACAAGAGAAAGTAGGAGTAATTTCTGACTCAATGTTTTCATCAATAAAGAACAATCCTAAAATGACTGACACCGCATTAGCTAGGGCAAGAATCTGATCCCTTTGTACTTAGGATACTGCTTTGAACCATAAAATTAAATGAGGTCATATGCATAGCGAGGTGCATGAGTAAAGGCATCACAATCTGACACGTCTTTGGTGAAGCGCATTGAAGTCCTCCAAAGGGAGGTGCAATAGAAGGGTGAAGTGTTAATAGTTCCTTTGACTTTTTATGACTCTTTTTTTATAAAGAGTGATCGTGTGCTGTTGTTTTGAATTGTTGTTTTGAGCTTGACTCACGTTTGTTCTGTTTCCTCGATCTGCCTTTGTGGTGGCCACTCCCAGGTAATCACCCCTGAGGAAATCCGTGTCTGGACTGAACCTTGGTGTCATTCTCAGCTCCTCACTGACAACATGGAAGTCTTTCTTCTACCTGCATTTTTTCTAAAGCCTGCCTAATTTAAAAACAAGTGGATTAGTCCTGGCTGCTTTGGTGTCAGCTCTTCCATGTCATCTGTGTGTCCACTATTACTTCAAGGATCCCAAAGCCACACATGAAATGTGCCAGGTAGACTTCTCATTGTGTGGGTTTTGTGTACAGAGGGTCTGTGCTAAATTCTGAGCCAGGTGCACCAAGCCTGGATTTTGGTGACAAAGAATTTGTGATGACACCATAGATAGGGACTATAGCAAAAAGATATTTGAGCCAACAGGAGCCAAATCTGCAGCACCTGGTGGTGTTGAGATAAAGGCCCTGCCACTGGGTTTGCTTTTTTTAACTGGGTACAATGCCAGGTCAGTGTTAGGCTGCTGGAGATGGCTTGTGTCCACTCAGTGTGAGTACCTCCACGCATTTCCTGTTTTGTGTGCAAAAATGGCTTGGGACACTCTTCTGCTTGTTGAGGGGTACCCAAGGGATGCTGCTGAGTTCAGCCTGGTTTCTCCTCTCTCTTCATGGTCACAGAATGGTATTTTAGTTCCAGAAACAGAATCTTTTAAACTCCACGCATCAGCTGTAGGCTGTGCCCTGCACCATGCAAGCCATCAGGAGGACTCGGGTTATGAAAAGGGTGACGGAAGGAAACCTCATGAAAACTCTGTGCCTACTCCAGAGCTAACCCGCTTCCACAGTACCAAAGTACTGAATGCTGGCAGGGGCAGAAACAGCCCATGTTTAGATGTAGGAAGTCCCACATTATGAAAACCTCCCAAAAACAGTACAGAGGGGAAAAATAAAGTGTTTCAAAATTTGAGCCCAAAGGAAAAGCAAATTGACGTCTAACAAAAGGCTGATTTTTCTTCTCCTGTCGAGAGGTGTCTGCCACTTCCTCGAGCTGGCAAGGCAGCGTCTCAAAGGGCGATTTAGCCAAGTTGCATAAGGTCTTGGCGGGGTGGCTGTAGAAATATAGGGCCTCTTATCTGAATGCTGGCTGCAGCTGTTACGGATCTTGAAGGAATTATCTCCGTGCCTGTCAAACATCTGCTTTGTAAGCAAACACAGAGGCTGAAACGCTCGTGGTGCACATGACACACTGCAGCTCATGGGGCAGAGCCAGGAGGCAGCAAATGGGAGGTTTTTTTTTTCCCCTGGCATCAGAAGTCTGATGTCCCATGAGTGACTCCAAGGGATGGATAGGCCCTAATCCCTCTGCATTATACAGACCTGTGCCTTGTAATAGAAGAATAGCCAGTGTGGTCCAAGCACTGAGCTCAGTGTCTTTGGTAAGCTATAAATCATCTACAGCTCTCATGAATATTCTGGCATACAGCCTACAGAACTACGTTTATTTTCTCTCTCACCACCCAGGAATTGTTCCATATAAATATGGGCAGACCCAAAAGGGCTGATGCTAAAAATCGGGATGTGTAGTGGAGCCCCTTGACATAAAATATCTTCTTCCTTTTCTGTCTTCCCTCCCTTAGTCATCACTATATTTTTCCTCTACAATACAGTCACAGTGTATGTGAACCAAGATAGCTGCCTTTCCGTATCCCTGGTGGTTTCTCCAATACCGACACCCCCACAACACATAATAAATACCCTTTGAGAGCCTGGCCAAAGGGAGTGCAGGATGCCTGTATATTGGGGAACCAGAATACTTTGTGTTCTCTTGTGTGTGTTTTCATGCTGCCACCAGTCCCATAAAACCCCTTGATACTGCCCGTTGCTGTGGCTATTTGCACGTATGCATGTGGGTCCAGATCTGGTCCGTGAGCGACGTGGACTGTCGCTCTCACAAAATATAGATGCTGTGGGAGAATCTAGTCCAAACATGAGGACTGGCCACCATATGAGGATACTGATTTTATGTTTTGTGCATTCAAGTCTTTCCTTCTTTGTGCTCTATCCAAGACCACTGGCACTGAAGAGGAGGATGGTGACAGTGTGAATGGATGAACAACCAGATGAATGAATGAAAGGCTTGTCCTGAGGTCTCTCTAATCTGTTTTTCCCCTGGCAGAGACCTCTAGATGTTCCTACAGTGTGTTCATGAGATGTTTATCCACGTTTTTTTGAAAATATCTTAGTTCAAAGTGACGCAGCTTCACATTTTCTTTATATGTGTAATCAAATGCAAACAATTAAGATTGCCTAACTGAGCTGTGTGCCAACAGGTAACTACAGTTCAAAGGATCTTTTACTGAGTTAGCAGGTCGGACGGCATTTGTTCCACACCCTTCAAACGAAGTTATGGTGTAACATCTAACAGAACTTTCCTGTCAAAACCTCCAGTTCTCAGGTGAGCTCTCAGGCCATATGCGTAAGGCCCCAGGTCGTGAAGGACACCTCTGGGCTGAGTAGAAAATCGATGCATGACATTCAATGTTCAGCTGAAAAAGTGGGAATGCATCCATTTCGGGATCCATGCAAGACCGCGAGGCTATTGCCAGTTCTGTGTGTGTCAGCTGGAAACTAACAAAGCAGTATCACCTTGCAACGAAGACAATCCTATCAAGGACTACCAACTGATTTCCATTCCAGTTACGTTGCTGCAATTTTTATCTCATTATTCTCAATGACACTGGGCAGGAGAGGTGTTAATATAAAGGAAGATTGTGCTTCTAGTTACAGCTTAGCACTGCAAAGCAGAGAGAGTGGAGGTTGTTCCAAGCTTTGCTATAGATCTCGGTTGCTTAACATACCTTTGCCTCAGGGCTTTTAATCTGCAAAGTGGTGTGAGCGGTTACACTTAGCTACGAATCTAAAATCACTACTATATTTATAAGTGCTTTTTCTGTTAGTGCCAACGCATAAATATCATTGCAGCGCGGGTGGCTTGGCTACACTTGTCATAGGAGAGATCACCTCGGAGTGTCTGCTCAGACGCTGTGTTTCAGAGACTCGCGTAGCTCAGTTTGTGCTCATCGTTCGCGTGGAGAGCTGGATGTAGTTAACTGGGGCTGGAGGTGGTGTTTGGCTAGACAGGTGTCTCATTGTCTGGATGAAACGCGGATCTTCAAAGAAAGGAGAGCAGCAGGGAAGGGACTCAGCCAAGGGCTGGCTGGGAGATATGGTGCTCTTCAACTCCCAGGTTCAAACCCAATGAAGTTAACAGAAATCACATGGCTTTCTAGCCATCTGGCAGCCAGTTGGGAGCTTGTGTGCATTGTGTTGGTGAATTTTACTATCAAGTTATGGGACAAGTGACTTCATCGGCTCTAAGGACAAGCTGGGAACAGTGAAGCAAATGGAATAAACTGTCAGCCTAGGGCAGTGGTTTGGTACTTCAAAGGAGTGATGTGTGAGAGGAATGAACCAAGCCTTAGTCTTATAGCTCCTTTTTTTGACAGAGGAGGATAGACTTTACAACAGATGAACAACACCAAGGCTTCTTCCTGGGAAATCAAGGTCAAAATCTTCTGTCAGCTCTGTGGTCCTTTCCGTGAAACTGGATGATGGTTCTGGTGCATCAGCAAAATTCATAGTTCTAACCACGTGTTTTCCTGACACCATTCAGCTCTGGCCTTGTATCACCTCGTGGTTTTACAGTAGCCCAGGGCTTCTCGTGTACTGCAGAAGTACAAGCCTTGTGACTTCTGAAATACCCTGCTAATTTGACAGCAGATCCCAAGGCGTATTGCAGCCTGCCAGGAGGAGAAAGGGGGTTTCTGAATGTCTGCCCAGCCCCGTCTCACCCCTGGGACAGCTCTGGTTTCTCCCCGGGCTCCTGAGCCTGCTTGAAAAAAGTGACGAGAGACCAGGGTGCTTCTCACAGTTCATTAACAGCCCTGGGTGAAACACTGGGAGGAAGGTGCAGGCTATTTTCCAGCAATTTCTCAATTTTCCTCTTCCCTCAGCACAGCTGAGAATGCCTAAAGGATGCCAACGGGCAGGGAGGCTGCAGCAGTTGGGGCTGAAGATTGGCTGAAGGTGCCCCATGTGACCAGGGACACCACTTTAGCTGGTGGGCCTGGAGGGTGGATGGGGTTGGTGTGTCCTCTGGGCCCATTTTACAGGTGTGTATGTTAAGAGCAGCTGTGTTAAATTGCATTTACTGGGGGAGCAAGCACTTTGGCTGCTCTGGTGGTGGGAGAAGTGAAGCATTGGCCTTGGCTCCTCATCTCAGAAGGCACTGGAGGAGAGCCCTGTCCAGGCAGAGCCTTCAGGACCTGGTGGGAAGTGCCCAGGGCAGTAGGTAAGGCTCTGCGTGCCTTTTGGGTTTATTTATTTGCATATTGTGGGCTTGCTGATGCAAAAACTGGTCACAGCATGTGTGTGGGAGCATTGCTTGCTTCATCCTCTAGGTGTATTTGGAGAACTGGGTTAGGCCATCTGCATTTGGAGCTCCTAGCGTGTGTTTCTGTGGTGTTGGGTTGCTTTCTTTTGACTTGTTTTATCCATCTTGGTTTCCTATTTGTCTGTATTTATCTAGAAACTTGTAGTGCCTCTTTTTGTTGCAATAACTCGTTTTAGGTAAGGGGGTGTATCTGTGATGTCTGGCTGGAGCTGACGTATTGAGAGGTTGGGTGATATCGCTGGTGTCAAGAGAACACCCTGACTACAATGAGTGTGTGTTTCCTAATGCCCAGGCACAGTCCTGGATCTGCTTTTGTTTCTGCACACTGGGTTTGTGCATCTCTTTACATTTCACTTTGAGTTTTTGGTTATAAAAGCAGAACTTGGCAGATGGAGCTGCTGTGGTTCTTCCGTATGAAATTTCAGGGTGGAAAGGGGATTTTTTTTTGGCATTTTCAGGTGGAATTGGATGTCCTAAGCCAAGGTTGGAGCTCTGGGTGTTGTGAAAAAATGTCAGCTTTTGTGTGAAACCAAGTGGTAAATCATGGGCAGTGTGCCAGATTAAAACAAACACACAAGCCCCCAAAACCCCTGTTATCCACATTTTTTCAGTGTTAGCAAATAAGAATTAAACTCATGATTGTGTAACTTGGGAAACTGAGGCAGGGAGTGACCAAGACCACACATGAGATCATTGAAAGAGCTTGGAGTGTCATCTAAGGATTTTGGGTGTGACTTCTGGTTAGAACTGGTGATTTTGGGTGTCTCAGCATGAGAGCTTTAATAGAGCCTGGGGTGTGTGTGTGTGTTGTCCTTGTCTATGTGTCCCCCCCATCCCTCTCCATCCTCTCGCCCCAGATGTTCACCCCTATCTATGAGACACAAGATACCTTCCTAGTGTGCAACCTTGGGTGCTGGTAGAAGTTAATTTTGGGGAATAATACATGGTTTTGAAAAATCCTTTAC
>WKFP01015465.1:710581-722563 GCA_011057875.1 Pterocles orientalis
AAAAAAAAAAAAAAAAGGAAGGCTCTTTAAATGCCAGATAAACCATCTGTCAACATGTTGTGCCAGGTTTCTGGAAGACCAGCAATACAACTCAGATTGTGAAACTCTCTAAAACGTTGCATAGATAGTAGTTTGAGATATGAAATTTGTAAGCTGTGATGAAGCCGTAAAAAAATCCTGTCGTGTAAGTCATGCTGTCTGGGAAGGGAGCAATCAAACAATGAGCAGTTCAACTGACTCCCCAAACCAGCCTACTAATGATGCTTGACATATCCCAGGGATGGTACTTGGGGTGAGACTAATGCATTGCAAAAACCCTAGTAGGCTGGTATGTTGCAGTCGATGTTTTATTCATGTTCTTGGAAGGTACCTCTCACAAAAATGTCCTTACTGAGACTCACTTTAACACGGTGAGTCCCTGTTGTAATGATTCATGTGAAGAAAGATCCTTGTTCCCCTCTGGGTGCTTGTTTTCCCCAGGCTGAGCGGGGTGGAGGAGGGAGATGTTGCTAAATGAATGCTGTGCTACTGATTACCGTGCAGGTGCCTCCCAGCTTGTGAAAACAGTATTTTTGGGAGGCTGCCTCTGGGAGGCAAGACGCAGCTGAATAGATTCCAGCCTGACACCAGTGAGAAGGTGGCCACAGCAATCAAAGTTGCTGCTCCAATACCTGAGCTGAGATTAGGGATGCTCTGGGCTTGTGCTCTCCATCTGAATGCTTGTCCTTCCCTTGTTCCCATTTGTGTGATTAGAGGTTAACTCTTTGGCTTTTTTACGGTAATGTACTATTTTATACCAACACTTAAGTGCCCCAGGTGGGCACAGGTAGAAATGGAAAGCTCTTCAGACTGAAGTTTCTCCACTGAAGTAGACAACCAAATTAACTGGTCTTGCAAATCCATCCACTGTGGCATTGCCCTTTACCAACAGTTGTTTTCTGTGCAATTTCTACTCCACTCGTGTGACCTTATCCTACTGCCTTCCATCTTGAGCAGTGAGATGCTTCCTAGCCTACACTCCAGCGAGAGGCCATGGCCTTGGCCCTGGTTCTGCAGATGGGAGTGTCCTTACCCGAGTTTCCATGAGGGTGCTACAGAAACTTGCCGCTTTCTGTACTAAAATTATGTACAGGCGTGTGTGTTTGTGGAATTGGGGCCTGAGAGAACAGGAGCAGAATGTCCCAGAGAATGTGTGCTTCTCACTTTTAACCTTCTGATGTGTATGTGCTTTGAATTTGTTCTTGAAAAGCATTCACTGTGCTCTATCTGCTTGGGAGTCCTTTTGCAAGGAAGATCAGGAAGGAGTACAGAAGTGTTTTAGGTTGTGATGGTTGCTTTTTACAGGGGGTGGGGTCAGTTTCTGATTTGACAAGGTAATTGTCCCTACGTCTCACAGGGTCTTGTCCAAGCATCTTTTGGTGTGTAGGGGATTTATGGTCACAGATCTTCAATGTCAGCAAAATAGCGGGTCTCCTGGGAACACCTTGGATGGCTAATGAGGGGGCCTCCCAAGTCCTGCCTGGGGGAAATTTATGAAGGCATGGAGCCAGTGTCATTCTGCAGTGTGAGAGGCTTTGAAAAATGTGTATGTGGCTGCCTTGTGTAGGTGAAAAATATATTTCGTGGGATTACAGAGACTGTGCTCAGGGTCTACACCTCAAAATGTTTTTGGAGCTGCAAAAACAACTGAAAGAAAGCGTAGGGATCTGGGATGAACGTCTGAAATGGGCGCTGTGGCTTTCAGTAGAATTTTGTAGATAGAATTGTGCTGATAGTATCCTGGTTTTTTTTTTCTTTGTGTGTGCCCTTTGTGTTGGTTTGGTTTATTTTTAAGTTATTGCATGTGGAATCATAAATCACAATGAGAGTCATACCTCAAAAAAGCCAGAAGATTAAAAAATTAATGTTTTCCTTTGTGCATTCTCATTCTTTCCTTTAATTTCCTAATTTCCAAATGACTGGAGTCCGCATTGCTACTCTTGCAAGGATAAGAATCCTCCCTGGTACCTATAGGAATTGGGTATACGTTACTCATCAGGTTGTCTTTGGTTGGTGATGGCTGTGTACCCGCAGGGTGATTCAGCCTGCACTAAGATGTTTGGTGAAATACCATCTGGACGTGCCTGGCTGTCTCTGTAGGCAATGGGGAACAGTTATCACCGTTCCTGAGTTAGGAGCGTGTGGTAGGGATCAGGCCATGCCCTGTGAAGATCCATCTTCTCATCACTGCTTGTTGCCAGGGGGCACCTTTTAAGTAGGAACATCCTGGTGTAGCGGTGTCCAAGCCTTTTTCAGAAATCCTGGTTTCCAGCAGTTCCTGTTCTGATCTTTGATCTTGTCCTGCGTTGAACGAGATTTCTGGAGACTCCTGTGCTGACTGATGGGTAGAGAGGTGATTATAGACTTGAACTGACAGTATCCCCCAGCTGTGGGAAATCTTTTTTAATGCAGTGGCATGCTGAAGCATGACACTTGTTTGATAGAATATAACATCACTCTTTCTGCTGTCTGAATTGGTTTGCACCAGAAGCATCTATCGCTCCTTCTTGGACCACGCCAGAAGGAGTTGCTGTGCTGCACCAGTCCGAGGCATTAGGACAAGGAGGGGAATACCAAGCGGACGGGGAGCTTTTGGTTACTTTCACGTTAACTTGTTTCCTGTGGGGTTTTTAACATATGGTGTTCATGGCAGAAACCTGTGACCTAGAGACAGAAGATGCCTAATTCGGAGCCCCCATTGCCTCTGCTGTTCAGGATGCAGCAGGGTCACCTGGCTGGGCAAGAACCTGTGCTGAGCTGTTCTCTCCATCTGCTGCAGTTACGTGCACGTGTGCCCGTGTGTGCTCGTGCTGCAGCAGCAGCCAGAGGCCCTTCCCACTGCAGAGCATCTGTCATCGTGTGTTTAGAATAATCTGAAGCTAAAATGGGAGCATTCGCTTTTCCTTCCTCTGCATCCGGAGCCCAGAACAGGCAGCAGAGTCTGCCTTAAAGACGTGCAAGTAAATTGTGCAAGATCTTGGCGATGAAAGCATGTGGCGTGTGTCCCCACAGCTGGGGAGCGGTTGCAGGAAGGGGTCAGGGGACCCTCTGCAGGACTGTGAATGATGCCAACATAAAAGCCCAGCCTGTGTTGCCAAATTACAGCTCCTGGGGTGATGGAAGAGAGTACTTGTAGGAGCGCTGACCTTTGGATCTGCTTTCCTTATAATGTGTTATGTCCAACCACAAATCTTCAAATTATGTAGAGGAGTAATTTTCCCAAACAGTACACTTCTGTTTTCCAGTGACGCATAAAGGCGAGGTAAATGGTAAGAAATAAAACATGCTTAATTTAATGGGGATGACAGCAAGACAGATGGCTGGTGGTGGATCACTTACTGCAGGCCTGAGAATCTCAGCGCTCATCTCCAGCCAGAAGCTGGCAAAATGCTCAATGAATCCACTGGAGGCCAGCGAGCTGCTCATGGGAACTGAGCCGCGTTTGTGAATGCGTGTTGTCCCTGAGGATGCCTGTACAGGAGTGATTGTTCTTCATGTAAACGCCTTTCCTCTCAGGCAAACAAAGCAATTTGTGCTCAGACAAGTATTTGCAATTCTCCCATTTTGTAATTCAGTTTTTGAAAAAAAAATTGTCATTCAGCTGTGGAGAAGAAATCATGCCATCCGCCCGCAAATAAAGGGCAGCAAACAGTCCGTGATCTCTTCAGGCTAAAAGCTGTTTGTTCAAAAGGTTTGGCAGCTAGTTTCAAATAACAAAGATCTTCAAAAAGCATGGACTGGGTGATGATTGGTGTGGGGTGTTTGGGTTTTCTTTTTTGTCAGCCTGCTTTCATTGTACCCCTTAACCTGCATGCATGCTGTACCCTGCCCTTTGCGTGCGTGTCTCTGTAACGTCGGGCTATAGCGTGTAAGCAGCATGTGCTTAAGTGGCTTGGCTAAGTAAGGGTAATGATTTATTTCAAGCAAGGAGAGAGCTGGTAGGAGCTGCCCTTGATCTGTCTCCCTTGTACCACTGGAGATGAAATTTTCTGATTCCTCCTGGATACAACTCTGGGAGAAGGACTCATCGGACACCTGTATTAATTCACTTGGGCTATGAATAGCGCAAGGCAGCAACACCAGCGTGACGAGATAGTCCAAGAGGGCTGTTAATAGACCAGTAAGGGCATTAGCACTGGGGAGGAGCACTGAGGATCATAAGATGCCGCACACTGTGATCTATGTGCAGCAGTCTACACCACTGCAGCTAGTGCGTGTCTTGTCTGAATTCCTGTGTACGGATGTGCAGGTACCTCCCAGAGCACCCATTCTTTCCAGTCACCTTATGCATATAACCAATTAGCTTATATCTTTCTTTTTTTTTTTTCTCCCCCTAAGTAAAATGACAAAATTTCCTGTTAATCATAGCAAAGTCCAACAAGACCTTCCCAAAGCTGTCTCTTCTCCTTGACTTTTATCTTTGGTATTTCTAGTGTGTCTACAGAGAATTTTTAACTGAGTTGGTTAACATAACAGCATGACAGTTACTCAGAAGTTTAAAAAAATGCAGTCTTTTCAGTAGCAAAGGCAGGAATCCTGAGGCAGAAATCGCCTGATTTCTCTGGAAGGCTGCTGCATTTTGTGGTTTCTGGGAGAAACACTGGGATGGGAGGGAATTTGAGCCTGAGGCAAGACTGTGGTCTCCTTTAAATGGTCTTGTACAGCTCAACTGTCAACAAATTCATGAGCTTGCTACTGAAAAGATGTGTCAGTGTGTATTTCCTCTGTAGCCAGTGTTATCTCCAGTGCGCAGCTCTATGGCTCTATTTTTCTATGTTATATGATTTCACAGTGGTCTTCCTTGAAATTGCAACCAGCCAAGAGGAAACCAGGTCTCTGACAATCTTTTCTAGCGTTGGGAGGTGCTGATTATCCCCTCTAGGATGTGACCTTAAAAACGGAGGGATTGAAGCCAGTTAAGATAAGAACCAAGATTTTGATTCCTCGGTTCTCAACACCAACCTGAAGCTGGTGCTGTCTTCCCCCGTGTGTTGCAGTTGCAAATTCACATTTTGAAAACTGGCCTCAAGCTGTGTCTGTGGGCTGGCAGGGGCCTGCTGGAGGCTGCTGTGGTGGGAACTAGATGTCCCTCAGTCTCTCAACCTCTGCTCAGCTGCCACCAGTGACACCTCATTTGGATGTGATGGCATGGCTTGATCATTTCCCAGCATTTCCTCATAACACAGCAGGCCCACCATTGTTTGCAGAAGTCGCTGTTTATTGCTGTTTTGCATCTCGCATGTCTCTCTAGGCCAGGCCAACCTGATTCTCAGTATCGCGTGGGTTCGGGTGTGAGAACAGAGTGTAAAGGAGAAGACTGAAGTCAGGGAGCAAGCCCAGAAGCATTGGGTGCCCAGTGACTAGCCAGGTGCTCCCAGCGGGTCTAAGCAGCTGCTTTCTCCTCCTGCTCCATCATTTGAAACCAGAATCACTGGCAAACGCATCAGTAATCACCTCCCAGGTTTCTTGGTGGGATGCTTATTCCTGGCATCGCTGTCACCTGAGGCAGCTGGTTGGAGGCCAGTGAATGGTGCGGATGCTCCACTGGAAGGTAAGGGTTCCCGTTGCCTGCGAAGGGACTGAAAAAACAGGAGGATTTACAGCAAATGCAGCCAGTTGAAGGAAAGGTGTTATGAGCTATCACAATTGTGGTATTCTTTAAATGTGTTTTACAGCATCTGCTCCTGTCATTCCCACATCATCTGTCAGGCTTGGATGTGCCTTAAGGTATGATAATTTGAACATAATAAATCTGGGCTTCCTTCTGTTTTCTTTTGATGCCTTCAGGCTGACAGCTTTCAGAGACTGAATGTAAGTGAGCTGTGTGGCACCTCGTATGTGATATGGGGTATGAGCCAGCTACAGGCTTGATGGGGTAGGTCTCCATCCTGAACCACGCACAAGCCCTGTGGTCTCACCTCCTGCTTCTGCACCCAGTAAACTGACCTTCTGGAAAGCGCACCAACAGTACAGGGTGAGGAAGCAATGAGGGTGTGAACCTCCTCTGCTAGACTTGGGAGTGGATGTATGTGAAGGGCAGAAGAGCTCATATACAAAGGTAAATTTTCTGTGTTGGCTTATTGCCCTTTAACATGAAGGTTGTAAACTTTCAAGATTATCACTTCAGGCGATGATGGTTTGGTTGGATGCCTTATTGAGAGTGTAAAATGGAGTAATAATGGTCAATAAGAGAAAAGAGTTGAAAGAGTTAAATAGTGAAGATTCACTCTGGCCTTTAGTAGAAGCTGCACACCACAGTCAGCACTTCTGGTGCTGTCCAGGGGATAGATGGACGTGATTCACCCGCTGTACGCATTGCAGAACTATTGTTTTGGTGGTAAAGATACTGTTTAAGGTGTTTTATTCTTTTCCCCTTTGTCCCCACCCCTCAATGCTACAAAACCAGCTGCTGACCTAGAGCATGCCCTCCTTCGCTGTTCAGTTTTTGTGCCGTGGCGGGTGTTTATCTTTAGTCGGGAAGTGATGAGGTTAGTCCTTGCTGAGCTGTCAGATTAACAGAAGCTATTCAGGAGAAATCTGGTTTACGCAAGAGTAGCTGTAAAAGGGAATGGGGACAGAGAAAGGAAGGATGGTTCAGGCCAGGATAAGATGCAGCTACAGGGCTAAACATCAAGGGGCAAAAATAGAAGCAAGCATAGGGTGGTAAGAAATACTTCTTGCCCCGTTAAACTCTTTATTTCTGTCTTGGTCTGATAAAAGCTAGATCAAGAGGAAATTAATGCTAAGTAAGAGGTTTAGAAAGACCTTGTTTGCTTTAGTATTGACAGGCAAACCGTCCGTAACTTTTGGAGCAGGAAAATTGCAGCCTGAGCAAGACTTTTTTTTTTTCTTCCCCCTCCTTTTTTTTTTAAATAACTAATCAAAAAACAAAAACAATAAACCCAAACCGAATAAAACTAAAACCCAAAACAACCACAAACAAACAAAAAAACCCCACCTACCAGAAAAGTGGGAGAGTCTTACGCAGAGCCTCAAGAGTGGGAAATTTAGGAACCTGGAGAACATGTTTTAAAGGGAAAAGTAGAGAAACTGTGGCATCATCTGCCCCTGCCGTGTGCATGCTCATGCTGGCAGATGGTACCTTGGAAGGAAGAGCTAGAATGATTTCTGGGAACAGGGTTTGAAGTGGAATAAAAAATATGGGAGGAGCAGAAACAAAGTGATGGAACTAGTTTTTTGACACTTGAGGCATGCCTGAGGATGCTGTTTCAAAATGTGTCCTTCCACAAAAAAAAAAAAAGACTTGTGGAGAAAAGCAGAAAGAAAATCTGTAGACAGAGGCTTGATGTTCCTGTTCAGATTCTGGTCCAGCAGATTCTGGAGAGGTGGAGGGGACAACTGTGGTGGAAATGTCTGTGAAACCACAGCTTGAGTCTGACTTCTCCTTTTGGTGTTTCTGATAACATGAACACAAAACTGAGCTAAAACAAAACCTTGTGGCATGCTTTGAGTGACAGTTTGACTAAAACCTGATGCTCTGCCTCCTGAGAGGGGGCCCATGTCCTATTTCCAGTAAACTGGCTGGAAGTCACAGAACCCGTGAGCAGATGCCTTTTTAACCCGCTTCCTACCTATAAAAGAATTGTTTTACCATCTCTTCAAGGAGGTTCAACTTATCTGTCCCCTTTCTGGGAACAAGATCGGTCCTTCTGGCAGACCAGAGCTTTGGAGATGGTTGTGTGAAATGGGAATCTTTTCTCTCCTGTTAATTCCGCTGCAGATGATTGAAACCTCTGCTTCAAGGAAGGTGGAGGTGCAGCAACGTTGAACTTGGGGGAAGGCTTGCAGATGGCAGAAGGGAGACTTTGATGGGGGGGGGATTTGGGGACCTTTAGTGTAGCCTCTAGGGCTAGAGAGCACAGCTCCAAATAACTACAAAGAGTTGGTTGATTTTCTGTCCTGCTAGCCTTACGTGTTACCCTGGGCAGTACATCTAACACAAAGGAGCTTAAAAGGAGAATTATCTGGTGCAAAACCAAACAAAACTGCTAGGATGTCAGACAGCTGCATTCCTTTCACACTAGACCATGAGTAAGAAAAAAAGAAAGTGACGGTGTTGTTTGGAGCAGTAAAGCTCTTCACTCCTCTCACCTTCCACCACGGCAGGGTCTTTAGAGATGGCATGGGGCTATGTTAAAGTGACAATGACACTCTTTTGAACTCTCCTTTCCCTTTCTCCTCTTCCTTCGTGTTTAAGGGGCCTTCTCACCATGGCTGCTGAAGCAGTTAGTTACCTTGGAGCTTCCTTGTCTCTGAAACAAGGTGTTTGTTCTCAAGGAATTAGAGCTAATTATTTTGGCTACCTCCAACTGCCTGTTCACTTGGCTGTTCATTCATTATAGGATTTTGAAAGAAAGGCGGTTCTGTCCTGAGGAGAAGTTGGGGAAAACATTTGGAGGACCTTGCAAGTTGCTGGATGTGATACGGGAGAGTCCAATATTGGTATTTCCTTCCTGGTTGTAACGGTGGAATTTCCAGTGGTCTCTACAGGAACGGTTTACGTAAAGGTGGTATTGAGAGTTTTGAAATCAACGTGCGTTTTGGCTATGACCTCGTTATTATTTTTTATTTTCTAAGGCAAGATCTTAAGGGAGGTGGGAGGAATCGCAATGACGAGATCAGCAGATAGAGTTGGAGATCTGGAGCTCTCTCCCTGTTTCTGATCCCAGACCTGTAATTTCTCAGACTGTAATTTGCATAATCTCATTTTTTACTTCTCTGTGTTTTCAGCTGGTTGGAGCACTCTTTGCTTTCTGGTAATGACCTGCTTTTTATTGCTTTAAAGGTAGAATTTCTGCATGGGGGAGGCTCGCAGAAGCACTCTAGAAAGTGTGTGTCTTTGCCCTGGCATTCTAATTGTAAACATAAAGCTTTCCAGCTGATCTGTGCAGTATAAATCTGATGGTTTTGTACAACGTTTGAGTCATCCCCTGAACTAGTTTGGAGACCAGGCTATTTGTTGCCATTGTCTAATATCTGCTTTGCTTAATGGGTGTATTTTTATCAGGCCCAGGATCCTAGCTTTATCTAAATCTGTTCAGAACTTGATTTTTTTCCAGTCTAACTTACTACAATACAGTTAATAAGGAGAGCAGTACTTAAAATTTTTAAATATTGTTTTGAGTCCTTTTAAATACTACTGGCTGTGAATATTGGAACACTGAGTAATGAAAAACCATGGAGGAACTGTAAGAAAAGAATGAGAATTAGCTTTTGGAATCAAGAAGTGCTTTCGATATTTCAAAATGTATTTCCTAACATCAGTTTTTTTGGTAGTTACATTTTTCCACTGTGGTAGTGCAACCCCTCCTGCAAAGTACAGTGAAGTCTTTCCCACAAAGAGTTAAATGTTGCATCCTGTGTCTTACTCTTTGAACTCTCCAGGATTTAAGGGTACTGTAGGGTTGCTCTGTTCGCTATGGACAGTGAAACTAGAGCCTGACTTTTTAAAGTGGAAGCTGGAACTTTTTGATAATCACAAGACTGAGAGCTGATCACAAGCTCCAGGATGAAATCATGAGACTTGCAACGCTGTGACGGCAGGCTTCTTCCCTCCTTTGGCTGTAGGAGTCAAGTGTTTGATCTGCCCCCATGTGAGATGAAGGGCTTTCCAGAATGTAGCATAGTTGTATATGATTCATAGTCCATGGTCAAGATCCCAGTTTGTTGTAATCTCTGAAAGAGGAGAAATGATAAATAACCAGATGAGTCTTCATGGTGACAGTCCTCTAAAATCAAAATGCAATATGTGAAACACTTGGGTTGTGGCAATCTTATGCTCCATCTATCAGTCTTTTCTCACAGTTGTGTGCGGTGCTTGATCTTGACGTAATGCCAAGGACGATGCGGAAAATCTCATGTTAGTATGCTGATGTATCGTACGCTGATGTACAATAAATGTAAGACTCATGGGACTAGCTGAAGTAGGGCATCCCAAGAAAACGTTTAAATATTACCGGTAGTGGTTTACCTGTGATGGGAGCAGTTTAGGAGGGGAAGGAGGTACTACTCCTGGTAGACAGAGGTGTATATCCCTGCAGTCTCTTAATGCTGTTCTGCTTCCCCGGTAATTACACTGCCCAACAAACCAGCAGGTATGGGAAGAAATCGAACATCAAGAAGCTCTGAACAGGGACAATTGTGTTGCTCATCAGGCAGATCATATTCAAACCTCTCTTGTGTTTTCTGTATTGGAAATGTTAAATGTATGTCACTTGGTGGGAAGCTAATGTTGTTTCCTTAAGGAGTATTTCTCAACAGAAAATGCCACTATATAAAAGAAACTTTCCACCTTTGTTTTAAATGCAAGTAAGTGGGAAGCTGTGTGTTGTAGCATTTCACTGTTTTCTTTCTTTATATAATTTCTCATTTTGTTCTAAGCATCTTATTCTCTGAGAGAAGTATTCCAGAGAAATAAGATATGTTATTGTTGCCGTGAGTTTTGAAATTTTTCCATTGCGGGGGAGGAAATTGTCTTCTGTTAAAAAAAGAAAAATTATTGCCTCTTTTTTTTGCCTTGGATCCATATTTTTTTTTTTTTTTTTTTTTTTTAAAAAAAGAAGTAATTTTCAATGAGCAACTCTTTCACACAAAAGTTGATTTAGAGACCCTGTTTCTCACTGAAAACAGTTGGGAGAAGAAAGAGGCAGCTTGCCTCAGTTATGTGATGAGCAAGGTTGTAGTGAAATATCAAATTCCTTTGTTAAAAATAAACCAGAAATGAACCAGAAAAGTAGAAACGGAACCAGCTGATTGAGATAGTTTAGGAAGGAAACTTTTGACGTATAGAAGATTTTTTTTCACAATTCTTAGAGATGCAAAAATGTGCTCACTCTCCCTAGTACAGAGTTTTGGAGAGGTGCACTGTGATGTTAAGAGCAGGCAGATACAGAAATCCTTTTCTAGGGGACATAGTCTGTTCGGCAGACACTAGTACCAGTGTTAATATATGGCTTGCTAAATATTCTCTAAGTCATAATGCTAGTAGCTGGTTTGTTTTGTAATTTCCTCATTCCCAGAATATCAAGTTATTCATAACTTTTCTAAATGTGATTTTTATGTTTAAACCCACTGGTATTATTAACTGTAACAGCTTATCTTTTCAATCGTTGTGAATATTTCATGCATGGAAACTGCATTCTGGAAGGGAGATAAAGCCTGCTAAGGTGCAAATTAAATCTGAGAAACAATGAGGTGGTTGTCTGTGGCTATCACAGTGAAGGAATTCTGAGGGCTTTTCCTTTCAAATTTTTTTCTCCTATGTCTGCCTAAGGTCAAGTCACTTATTTGTGGATCAGTTTCTAGAGGAGTTCTGCATATGCCGTGATCCCCTACACAGAATAAAATGGATAGTCTCTGAATAAACTTTAACACTTCATACTTGTATCTCAATTTGCATATTGGTATATGATTCTTATGTTGGCAGCGATTTGTAAGTCTGAAAGCCCTCCTAAAGTAGATGAGTGGTTATTTAAAAAAAACCCAATCCACCACCAACAAAACCAAAACAGAAAACACCCACAACCCCTCCACCCCCTCATAATTATTGATGGTGATGCTCTTGGAAGAGTGGATGAAATGTGACTTTTCTTGCATCAGCTTCAGTGGCCTTTAAATGAAAATTCAAAGGTGTATTGAGATGGGAACATACCAAAATATAGACAGTGGAGGGGAAGATATAGTCCAGCATGAATACCTGCAAATACCAGTTCAAGTCTGAGAGTTCTGTTTGATGAGAAAACACAATTTGGTATGCCAGCCTACAAATAGTTTGACCTTTTGGCTTGTGCCTTGGCTGTTCTGGAGTCAGAAAGGAGATGTAGAGAACTAGTTACAAAGCAAGAGCAATTAGAAAATTATTTGCATAATAAACAGGAGAAATTAGCCCAGCTGGCAACATGCTAAAAAGCTTTGTGGCCACTT
>WKFP01015465.1:749115-794997 GCA_011057875.1 Pterocles orientalis
AAAAAAAAAATAAAAAAAAAAAAAAAAAAAAAAAAAAAAAAAAAAAAAAAAAAAAAAAAAAAAAAAAAAAAAAAAAAAAAAAAAATCCTCAAAGTCACAACTGTTTCAAACTCAAAATAAAGTACAGATTGACTGCAAGCCTGCTCATGTGTATCAGACTCTGTAGGACAGCTGCAGCAGAACCTCTTTTCCTGCTAGAGTCTTTCCTCTGCCTCAGCCTAATTCCCTTACCAGTGGAGATGAACCTTCTGTGCACACCGCATGCATTTCAGTTTTACCTCTGCTGGCAGCCTGTGAGATAACGTTAGTCCTTTCCTATCCGAGTTCCCATCTGAACCAAGCCCATAGACTCAAACCCTTCTGAACTTGAAGGGTTAGGGGAAAGGAGCTGCACACAAATGCAGACTTTTCTGGCCTGTGGATGCCACTAAAGATTACTGGAAACAAAATCTTGCCTTCATTTATGGAAATAATATTTATATTCAGTTCTGTGCCTGTTCTGCTGTTGCATAACTCCACAGGTGTCAGCGGGGCTGGGAATTTGGCATGATTTACCTTATAGTGTGGTGTTTTCAATTTTCTTCTGTATGGCTCAGAGCAGTTTGAGCAGGGCATTAGAAAATTTGGGGCACGTGGGCTCTGTTCCTAACAGCTTGGTGGGGATGTGTGCGTATCTGGGCACTGCTCAGCACTCACATCTCTGTCTCTAAAATTTCCCTTTATTACCTAAGTCAGGATTTGGAGAGGAGCAAGATGGAACAGTAGGAGTAGTTACTACTATGATACGCTGAGATAGTTGCTTCGCTCTCCCGAGATTGTTGTACACGTGCACAAGGAGAAGGGTGTGTGTGCATGAATGGCACCGAGCATGCATGAGAGTGGTGTAGCCCATGGCTTGGTGAAGGTTTGTGTGGAAAAAGTGGCACTGCCTCATGGTTTTGTACCCGTGCCTCCAGCTTTTTATCATTCTTCTTCCCCTACCAGTCAGTATCACCCAGTACCTTCTCTAAAAGACCTTCTTCCGTGTATTTCAGCACTACTTGGGACAACAGAGATGAGGCTCTGAGAAAGACCTACGATGAAAACTTTCTCAGCTCACTGGGGATGTTTTTAGCTTCTCCTCCCCATGCTTCTAAAAGCAGAGAGCCAAAAACAACACTGAGTCACTCCGTGCTTGCTCTTCCCCAAAGCACAAGCATGTTCTCCACCCACATCCAGAGATGTATTGCTGCAAAGAGCTGTGAGAAAGGGTGCAGGCTGGATGCTGAGCCCGTTCCTGATGGTCCTTGCATACGTTTTTTTGTGGCTGCGTGTTGCATGGTTCTTTTTAGCTGTGGCACAATGTCTGTGCAGGTGCTCCATCGTGCATTGCAGAGGGGATGGATGGAAAGGGGAGGGGTTGTAAAGATCTCATGTTTAGATTGATTCAGCTTACTCTTGCCTGGATTGGAGAGTGTTCATATGAGCAGCCTGGCTGGATGTTCTGAGCAGCTGTGGTACATTCAGGGCCATGCTACAGCTTTAGAAGGATGTTTCTGGAGTGCCTCACTGAGCAGAACTGGGCTGTTTGCTGGCTGGTTGCCTTTCCTGTAAGTGTGGGCTTAGAGGAAAATTGAAAGAAGCCTTCATGTTCACTGAAAGCGAAAGTTGTTAGCCACAGAAGTCTGAATGTTGTATGGACTGCTTTACCCTCACGCAAAATACTTACAAACTGGGTTACAGGGACGTGGTGGAAAAGTTGCATTGTCCAGTTCACGTACGCGGCATGGGAATAGGTATGAGCTTGAAATGGGGCGGAGAAGGAGCAGGCGGGGTGACACCTTAGCTGCCCTGCAGACAGCTTGGCCCAGGCATCCTCCCAGGGGATGCTCACTGCTGAGGATGACTGTGCTTGTGCCTGTCCCCATCTATTCAGGGGATACCCCAGCTGACCCCAGCCCCCTTAAAGTCCTGCAGCTCCTACCAAGTAGAGTCTTTGCATGGGTGTTTTGGTTCGATTCAGGATTCAGCGACACGTGATTTACAAGCTGTGCTCTCTGATTTATGATCTGTACGGCTGGCAAAGAAAGCAGGATCAGGCACTGGCTATTGTGCAAACAGAGATGACACATAATATCCAAAGAAGAACACAGGAAAGATAAAATTACACAGATTGTCGAAATACTCTGCTCGGCTATGTTGCTCATGTGGATGAGTAAAATAAGAATAAGGGTTGTTGGGGTTTGTGTGCAAGTTTTTTCCCCTCCATTTGTGCTTCATTCAGCCCAGCCAGCAATGCTGGACTCTGTGGTGTAATTTGCAATTCTGAATTTAGGTATTAACATAAAACTGTTCTTTGGGTTTCTATCAAGTGATGGAATTGTTTTATATTTTCCTTTCTCAAGCTCCAAACAAAATTTGCTTTTCTGACACACCACAAAACTTGGGCTTCTGACTTACTGGATGTTTTATTACTTTCTTACCATTTTCCTGAATGTGTATTTGAAGAATTGCCTTTTTCATTCAATACTTGTTAAGCCTCAGCAGGGGAGATTCAACCATGAAGTACGTGAGGGAAACTAAAGGGAAGAATTACAGACTTGGGGTGTGTGCTGTCCTGTGACAGCTGTACAAATGTGAAGTGATTTCTCTGAAACTTGCGTAATTGAGAGTAGAATCCAACCTCTTTAATTTCATCAAAGTGAATGAGAAGTGGTTATAATCAATATCCTCCTGGGCAGAGTTCAGTCACATTTGATCAGTATCTTTGCTGCTGAGCAGCGTGTTTTTGTTTAATCTTTTGTTTGAATAATGAGTTCCTCTTTCTTTATTTCAAAGTAGGGATTTCTGCATTGAAAAAAAAAAAGTGCTTTTATTCAGCAATGACTCTGCTGTTAAGGTGCTTTCCTTGAAATGCCGGAATGTGGATCTATATGCACGTGAGAATGAACTTGGAGGTCTGTTTCCTGAGATGATGAGGGATGTAGAGAAGAGTTGGTGATCCAGCTCTGGTATAGTGACCCCAGCCCAAACTCTGATCACCAGGAGCTCAAAACCAACAGTTTATCTTTTGTGCACTTTCATATTGCAGCCTGGTAGGAGCGAGGTCAGTATTCGAGAATGCCTTACAGGGCTCGAGGTAAGGAGGCACAGGCACACAACACTGGTCCAGAAGAATGTTTAGGATGGTATGTTGAGGAACAAATGAACTTGGGGGAACATCAGAAGAGCTAGTACATGCAAAGGTCCAAGGTGCAAGCAAAGATCTGAGATATTCAGGCCAAGATTTTTCAAAGGATCCAGCTCACCGTAAATTTAAGGAAGGCTAAATACCCAAGTATCCTTGAGTTTGTGGGCAGACCTGGCACAACGCTCCCTAGGCATGGGTGGAGTTGGAAACCAGTATCCAAACAGGGACAGACTGTTCTTGCAATGAGAAAGATACGAGGAATTTGTGGAGTTGAGACAGGAGTGGGAGACCTGAGGCTGAGGGTATTCTCTGCTAATAAGAGACTGCTATTCTGGAAGAAGCTACCTTCTCGTTATCTGCTGTCAGTGCCTGCTGCTCTAGGTGCCTTGTGCCACCCCTCAGCAGCCACCACTGTGGGTTTCTAGGGCTGTGATGTAGGGAAAAGGAATTCTTGGCCCATGAAGGTTTTACCGTGCCTTGCCTGTTGTCCTTGCAATTATGCCTACACCTATCTTGCCATGCCAAGATCACACAAACAACCCTTGTGGGGCTGCACTCAGGTTTCCCTGAGTACCAGGGTTCCTGCTGAGAAACCCACCCTTCATTTTCTTCCCCACCACACATGCAAAACAAAAATGGTGCAAGTGAAGACAGTAGAATAGAATCTGCCCTTACCAGCAAAGGTAAAAAAACATATACTACTCATTCTGCGTGCTAACATTTGCTTTCAACAAGATGCATGATGTGGCCTGAGACAAACCACAGAAATGTGCACAAATTGGAAGAAAAAGTCCTTTTAATGTGAAAAATTCTGCTCTGTGAAGGATGCTTTGCAATTGCCCACAAAGAAGTGGTAGAGTGTAAATCAGTGCCCCCTTACCATGGAGACTGTGTTAAAGATGGCAGTGGGCAGATGCTGAGAGGCAGAAGGGCTGGGAAATGAGATGGGTCCCAGACCCTGGTGAGATCCAGCAGCAGGAACTGGCAGCTGCCACCTTGCAGAGGGGCGAAAGGCTGATGGGAATGTATTACCTGTATGAAAGGCTGAAGCTTCCAGCTCTCCAGTGCTGTCTGCCAGCGTGCCTGTGTTGTCTGTTAGGATCCCTACCCTCTAATTTTGGAAAGAAGACTGAATTTTTTCGTGGCGCCCACGAAAGGTCACTGACCTGAGGTTTTAGTCTCTGCTGTGTCATCCACTGGCATTTGGCTGGTAACGTTCATTCTCTGTTGGTATATTAAGGGCATCATTAAGGAAAGCGTAGTGTAGCGGATCAAATACTTTGAGAGCAGCTTAAAATTTTCCATTTGCTCTTCTCTTTAGCAGAAGACTGGGTATTGAACTTTAAAAAAAAAGTGTGAAAATATTCACTTTGCTTAAAAGCTCTTTTTTTTTTTTCTTTCTTTCTTGCTGACAAAAGACCAGCCCCCTTTACCCCCGCTCACTATTTTTCATTTCGTAGATGAAAACTGAACTTTTTCCTCAAGGTTTAAAAAATCCTAAACCCTGAACTTGGAACAACTGTTCTAAACCATGTGATTTCTGGAACATTGAAAAAGAATTAACTCTTCAGGAACTAGCACTTCTCTCCCACAGGCTTCCAGCCCCCTGGGTGTATTGGGAACAGCATATACTGTAGCTAAGGTCTGTGGTGACAGTATTTTAGACTTGTGCAATTATCTTGCCAGAGGCAAAGGATATTCTGGGAAATCAGCCAGGAGAAACTTACAATAAGCAGGGCAAGTGGTATAAATGTAAGAATAGGGTGGGATGCTTGGATGTGGAAACAGTTGGCCTGGGATTGCGTTCAAACTGCATGGCAGCCTCAGGAAAGGAAGCTTGAGTGGAAGCACTTATAAATGCTAGGGCTTTGTATAGACCCATCCTATTAATATTAAGAAGCTTGAGGAGAGACAAAAAAAGATAAACATGTTACTCTTGGGCCATAACGACAGTTGGCTCAACACTTGGGTACGTACATCATCGATTTCCAAGTAAAAAGGATCTGGCTTTCTTCGGTTCTGCAACAGCAAGCCAAAGCACTGTAAAGCAAATGGGAAGGGAACACACGTACCAAAGGAGCCAGGATGTTCAATTTGCTTATTAGTGTTCCTTTATTTCTGCTTTCTGTGCTAGAATAGAATGGAAGGGGCAGAACCTCTGGCTCTGGCCAAGTGTCCGATCATCATTGAACTCAAGATTTATTATTTTTTTCATGCATGCCCAGGAGATCCAGTTCCAGCATGGATGAGCTGTTCTCTGATCCAAGCATATAAGTGCATCAAACAGCATGAGTGCAGCAAGAAAAGGTTAGCAGAGAAATAGGTTTAATTGTTTTAATGTAAGAAAGGGTGTTGGAGGGGGCATGCATCTTTGCTAAACAGGGGATGTATTTACTCCCATAGAAAACAAGGCACATGCAAAGAAAGATGTTCTGCAAAGTCCCTCAGAGGAATAGAAAAGAGAAGAAAACAAACTCATGGAATCTGTACATTCCAGTCATAACACCCCCAAAAGGAAAAAAGTTTGCTATGGAAAAAAAAAAAAGAAAAAGTATTTGGTGAAATAAGGCCTTATGTGTTTCTCCAAAACCACCAAATGCCTTCAACTCCAGTTCCTTCTCATGCCAAGTATGTTGAGGTAACCACACTGTGCTGTTTGAAAGCAAGCTTTCCCATTTGAGAATATATGGCTTCTGAGGCTTCGTGACCACTCCAGCCCAGTGTTTGCTGGTTGACTAGAAGCCCTTCTGTACAGAGCTCAAGATGTGGCTGAGAACATTCTGCAGCCCAGAGAATAGTCCCCAGATCAGGCAAGGCATTTGTCCACAGGTTGAGTTTGTATACTTAGCACTCCACCCAGTGTGGCCTCTTGGCTCTGCATCTAACTGGTTAAATTCCTCCGAAGTGCCAGTGTCAAGCTCACCTTCCTGCACAATGGAAAATGATTCTTGTTCCCATGTTCGTTGCTTTCCCTTCCAGCTTCCCCCTTCCATTGTGGCGTGCACTGGAGAAGTACCCATCAGATGGTCACAACTCCACCCTCACCAAAGCCCAAAGCTGCAAAGAAATGTCAGGGCTAACTCCTGCTGCGGCAGCTCCTGGCGGTATTGCTGGGAATACGCTGGATCTGGCCACTCCTGTATCTGCCGAACTGCAGAGTTATCTCTCTCTATCTTCTCTGCTCTTATTCAGCTTCTTTTCACTTGCTGCCACTACTGCCAGACCCTACACGGCCAGCTAGTGCCCAGGGCTGGGTTCTCAGGGGTTGCAGCCCCCTCTGTGGTTGCTGCGGCTCGGATGCTGTACGGGTGAAAGGTGTTCCTTTTTTGATGTGTACCATGATGAAGTGAGCATGCTGATTTGGCAGGGATTTGGGAGCTGAAGGAATCCCAGGTGTTGCTTTCTTTCTCTGTGCCAGTTCCTCTGGGAGAATGGTGGGATGTGTGAAAAGCATAAAACCATTCCACAAGGAGCCTTCATCCCTGTGACTTACTCAAACAAGCAAGGTGCAAATGAGAAACGAAGAAAGAGGGAAGAAACAGCAACTGTGTTACTACCCGCATTCTCTTATCCTTCTTGGAAGCTGTGTTTCTCCTGCTCCTTAGTCTGGGTTGATTTCAAAGTTAAATCACAATATACTGTGGAACAGCCTTCATTACATTTTTTCCTTAAAAGGAAGAGATGGTTGCAGGGGCATTTTTGTGAAGAACCTGTTCTAGGAGAATGAGACCAACTTTCCTGCCTTTGAAGCCTCATCAGAAAGGAATGTAGGAAATCCTGGACCCTTAAGGGTTGTGCTATGGTGGGAGTGTTGGCCATCCTTTAAAAGTGTTCTTTTTTTATTGCTTTACCCTAAACGTCTCTCAAAGTAGAGGGAGGGCTGCGTCTGCTCATCCATGCTGTGCAACTTATCCAAGTATTTGTAAATGGGAAATACTGTAGCCTGGAACATTGGTTTCAGCTGGTGAATAGATTCTTTCCCAATCCGTGTCCTTCCAGCCTTGCCGTGAAGCTGACGTCTAACGTAGGTTAACAATCTCTCCTTTTAGTAGTGCAGACAGATGCAAGATAAATGTCTAACATTTCTGCTATTTCCTTAGCTTCTGACTATTTCTGCTTGTTCATTCTTCAGAGGACAGATCACTTCCTTCAACAGTTGTCTATTATATACAGTACATACCAACGTAAGAAGAATGTTTAAGCATTCAAGATGTTCTGTAGCTGTCCATGCTAATTTTGTTTGTATGCCTTTCACAGGCTGGATTAATTTTTCCCCACTTGTTTTTCATTTTTTTTGCATATAGTGGCTGATTGTGCATGTGGAAATGCTTGGCAATGTGTGGAAGAAGCTATTATCTCCTTCTTGTTGCACATGAAAGGGAAATGGCCATGAGACTTAATCTGGATGAAAAAAAAGTGCAAGCACGAGAACTCTGTCCTCTACTTGTGACGCATAGCAAGTTCCTCTTTGGCCCACGTTACGTCTTTGCTTGGTAATAGGAAGTAGGTCATAAAAATAATAGCGGATGCAATTGGGGCACTTCTGAAATCCTCTAAATTTCCTTAATCCTTCTCAGCTGGGCAAAGCAAATATATCACTCGTGATGCCAGAACATCTGATTTTTCCTGGGAATAAATGAAGATAATACTTCTACTCCTTTTATCTCATCTGTTGGTCAGCTTTGATATGTTGACTACAGAGAGTTCACTGGGACACTGTGGTAGAAATTAACTTCTCTAACCCACTGACTTCTTTAAGGTATTACTGAGAGACAGTTTGAGTCTCTTAGCACAGATACAAAGCCAGAAGAAAAGTGCATAAAAGCCGTGAACGCTATTATGCATCTAGCACAGATTTTTCTGTCCTCTTACCTGTGTCTCTGTTTTCATTAGCGCTTTGAATGGGAAGTGATGCAAAGCACGTACAAGCAAAAAAACCTCCGAAGTTGTTTTGACTTCAGAGCTTTCCAAGAATATTTCCAGTCTTAACTTAGAAATACTTCAGGATCTTTCTCTCCTTGTTTCACGTTTAGCATAAAGGTAATAATCCACGCTGAGAAACCTTGTGTATGACCTCCTATATAGTGTTTATAACCTAGGATTCTGAAGCAAAATGTCTTGGGCACTTCTCTGTGTCAGGCTTCATCCTCCTGCTAGGACCTTTTGTTTGATATCAGCTGTGCTGGGCAGGGGGGTAATAATTTGCTGCCTTTCTACTTGTTTCAGAGAAAAACAAGTGGCTATGAAAAAAAGAGAACGAAAAGTCTGAAAAGGTGTCAGAGTAGCTGCATGAGAAGATACTGTGAGAGGGACTAGAGAAGCTGTGTGTTGTAAATGATTTTTAAGTGACACCAAGTGATCTACCATCAGGATTCAATGCTATAGAAAGCTGCGCGTGACTTCTTCCAGAGGTCATGGAAGTGCTTGCCACAGTCTTGAAAATGTTTGCTTTCTTGGGTAGCCTAGGTTTAGATTTACTTGCCTTCTGCAAAGGTTAACTTTCCTCGCAGATGCTTTGTAAGGCTGAATTTTGGGTATGCCAATGGAAGACAGAGACTGAAAGGCAACTTAAATTGATCAGTGAAAAGGATTTTCGTGTTCTGTGTTGTTTTATTGTGACTTGGGTGGATTTCTGTATAATACGAATACTACTTAGGATATCTTTGGTTTGCCTTTTTTTTTTAACATCTAGCTGCTAGTTCATAGATCCTTGGAGAGGCACTTAACAAGCTGGAAAAAACACCAGAATGAAACAAAAAAAAAAAAGTGGAAAGGTTACATGCATCCTTGATGTATAATGGAGTAATATTCCAGTTGCAGTACGGATGATTTATTTGCAATGGAGTCATTCTGTACTGATAATAAAGGCACGTTTCCTCTTGGAACAACCCGTTGCTGTTTGCAGATCAAAACCATTCATTCATGGAGATCTTCTTCTTGCCCATGTCTCTCATGTGTGAGCGTTACAAGGCGCCAAATGCAATCATCGCAAATTCTTCTCTTGATCACACTGGTATCAGCCTTGTTCAGAGGAGAACTTGGCTTGTGGACCCTGTGTCATGTTTTTTAAAAAATAATATTGACTCACATTATTTCAAAATCACCATTCATAGCCAGCAAATTTTAAATTGAAACAGTCAGGCACGTTTTTCTTTAATGCTCATTGCTAAATAAGACCTGGAAAAGGTTTCTGTTTGTAGATCTGCCTTTTTTTGCCCCAAGATTATTACGTTTCACGTGTTCTAGTTCATCCCGAGATCGTGCTATTGTTCTCTTTAAAGTTTCCTACACCATTAGTCTCTCTGTTTCCATTTGGCCTCGGGATAGGTCAGCTGGAAATCGCATCGCTGGAGAATATTGTGGTCTTGAGAACACAAAAAAAAAGAGTGAGGAGAGCCTCCAAATCCTGTCAGTTCTTCATTCAGAGTGTAATAAGCCCATAAAGGCCGTGTTACTAAATCCTGTATCTCCTCAAGGCCAGCAGGTACCCCGTTCAACAGCGGCTCCCATTCTCTTGTTTAAAAAGTGAGTTGTTTCACATCGTATTTCCATGCTGCTCTATTTTTTTTCTTTGTCTTTAACTATCCACCAGGGTCCACTATATTGGATATGACAGCTCAAAATGTGTATTTAAGGCTCGGTGGCACACAGCTAACACTGTGGCCACAAAGGAACAGTTATTGCAACTGAACCGTGTGAGCCGCTGTAGTGTTGCAGATCCATCAGTCTTTCCATTGTGACTCCTCCTCGCTCCCGCAGGATTTATAGGCGCATTTTTGAGAGGACTCCAGTAACTAAAATAAAGATGTATTTGTCTCCACAGAAATGCTGCAGCCATGTACGTGGCTATTTGGAGAAAACAAAAAAAAAATATTAAAGTCCTATCAGATTCATAGTAGTAGCTCTCGTGATGGATTTTCAAAGTCTTGTCTTAAAGCACGTGGCTTTTTACCTGTCTGTGTTTACTGTTTCTGACTGACATATGTGCCTCTTCCATGCAAGACCTCATGTGGGTTTGCATCTGTTCCAGGTCAGATAGGCACCCCTTTCGTATGACTGTGCGTTCAGTGTTGATATCAGCGTCAGAGGGAGGAAATTCAGGGAAACGTGCGTTGGCAGCACTCAGCTGGACTGCCCAGAGCGAAGTGGAGATGGAGGCTGTAGACTCTTAAGAAAACCTAAAACGTTATCTATCCCTCATCTTCCTGTTCGTGGCCTTTCATAAAACTGGCACCATCTTAAGGATGACTCCAAATTTTACTCCAGCCCTTAATCCAGGAAGCCCTTATGTTAGAAGAGGCGTAACAAAAAGATTAGGCAGAGCTTTGTATCTGCTCTGCTCTTCTACAAACCCTTCCCACTGCAAAGTTTGATTTATGTTCTGTGCAGAAATCCTCATTTGAATCCCAATCAGCATTTAACCATGAAGTACTTATTTGTTCATAGCTCTTTCTAGGAAGGATCAGTCTCATTTAGCCTCCAACAGTCTGTCTTTGTTAGCAAAGTCCTCAAGTCATCTGGATTTCAGCTGTTGCTCCCCCCCCTCCCCATTATTGCAGAAATAGCTATCTCCAGAAAAGCAGAGCATATTGGCTGTACAGAGAGTCCATTGTACTGCCCAATCAAAGACAAACCGCTACCATGTGCGATGAAATATGGCCTGGGGCATGCATGAATATGGTATATGCTGGTATTTGCAAACTTGCTCTTGATCTTCTGGAGCAGATGCAGCCCGTAAGGCAGCTAATGATGAGTTAGGGTCAACTCACTAACACATTTTGGAGTTAAGATAACAGTGTTTCGGAAGGATAGCATGATTTGAGACAAACCGTGCAGGTATTCCTTTATTGACTTTTTTCTTGTTTTGATTTGGTTTGTTGTGTTTTTCTTTTTTTTTTTTTTTTTTTTTTTTTTTTTTTGTTTTTTTTTTTTTTTTTTTTTTTTTTGGTGGGGGTGTCCCCTCTGAATAGGTAATATGTATCTATGAGTTTTGTTGCTTGTGTACTGAGTTAAGTAGCTGGGAAGAAGAAATTTCTTAGCTTTAGTGCTGATAAAATTGGTTTGCCTAAATTGAAAAGCAAGAAATAAAGCCCTGAACTGTTTTATAACCTAGCCTGGAAAAGCAAAAGGGGGGTGCAGTGAGTCCAGCTGTTGGTGAGGCCAACAGACTGACACAGCCTATCCCAAAAACATCAGAAAAATGTGTTCACACACCCTCAGAGTGTGAGTAAGGCAGACTGGAGGTGGTATTCATGGGTGTAAAGAGGAGGTTGTGAGAGGTGAAAGAGTAAAACCTGAGTTAGGTGAGAGTTTGTCCAGGAAACATCTCTTGTCCCGTACAGCAGTGGAATTTGGTGGATACGGAAGGTGCAAAATGGAGCTGGATAGGAACAACTTGAGGGTTAGGATTTTCGTTGTTGGAGCTCTGAGCTGCGTATCTTCTGGTGTCCTGCTGTTGTGTGCAATAGGCTCTCTTTTGGGGCCCCTTCAGTTAATGAATGGCATTCAGAACCAAGTCTGCAAAAAAGCTACAGCCAACAGAATATATCTGTTCAGACTGCTTTCCTGGAATGTCCCTGAACAAAAGCTAATTCCCTGGAGGGAAACGCTGTAGTGTCCTTTTGCTCGGAAATCATCACATTTCAGTCCGTTCTGAAAACCCGTAATTGTAATAAAATGATTCTTTCCAAAAGATACTTGGGTTGTTTTCCACCCTGCTCAATGAGATCCATATTCCATGGCACTCGCTGTAAGTGAATGGTTTGAAGATAAATGAATGTCATGTCATGAATGTGTTTTTACTTTGTCATGGGGAGACACCAGCCAATTAAAATCTGAAACAAGGGATTATTTATTTTCTTATTAAAAAAAAATCTGTTAATCCTATGTCATTTTTCACCCTGCTTTGGTTATTACTATAGTAGTCTGAGGTAGGAAAGGAGGTTAGAGACAGAACTTAAGTTTTATTTCCAATTGAGGCTTTTGAGAGTCTCAGTTTTTCTCAGTTTATTCATAATTTAGAAACAATTTGGATTCATTTACTAAGATGCTTGAATTGCTGACAAAGAAACGTGAATGCTGCTTTCAGATGGTATGGCACGTGCAGGTGTGTACGCGTGAACGTCTAGTTTCTAATTGGTGCATCCCATCCCAGTCTCTGGCACTGGGATGAGTTTCAGGATTATTAGTTAGAGTGCTCTGTGCTGGTGTACTGAAGGGCTGCTTTACACGCTGCTGTCCCTGCCATCTAGCAGAGAGGAAGTGAAGAGCAGAGGTAGAACCCACTCAAGAGCCAAATATCCCTGTAAAAGATGCTCCGAGCCACGTGCTTCCTGTGGGCGCTGCAGAGGCAGCGAGCCTGGGTGGAGAGTGGAGAAAGAGATGGCTTTGGTCAAGAGTGCTGGTATGCGGGAATCATTAGATTGAAGTGGAACAACAGAACAAAACCACCTGAGAAATGTGTCTGCTGAACAGGGAATACAGAGTCCCCAAGGCAGGTTGTGGGCTTGTTCTCATCTCCAGCTACGATGGCCATCCGCGTAACTTGCCGAGACAAGTTTCCTGACTGGTGGTAGCAGCAGCTGCACTGGGAGCTGGAGGGAGACTGGAAAACCACACAGCTGCTACCACATCTCACGGCACAGACTGGCGTGCTGATCAGTGGGTAGGGGCTTGGAAATGGGCTGTGGCCTCTCCAAGGTTCCCCTCCCTCACACCTGCCCTGACTCAGTTTCCTTTTTCTCAGAGCTGTGGCGTAGAGGGTAAAAGTGGAAAGGAAGAGGAGAGCTTGTCTCTCCTCTCTGAACTCCAGGATATGTTCAAGGGCTTTGTAGAATCAAAGTCTGGAAACAATATTGAAGTTCAGCCCCAAGAGAAGTACCTGCTGTGCTTTTTCCCTTCACTCTCAGCAGATTGCTGCGGGGTGTGAGTAACGTCAACCTCTGCACGAGCGTAATGACCAGTGGTTCTGGGATCTTCATCCAGAGGTGCAAGGATATGAACTGGAGGCAGTCTAAAACAGGAACATTCTCTCTGAGAAGTGGAACTCTTAGATACTTGGCTTTCCTATTCCCCTTTGTCCTCGCAGATCCAGGCTTGCTAGGGCACCCTGAAGACGAGGACAGTTCCCTACCCTGGGTTCAGTTCAGCTCACAGCAGAAGTCCCAGCTGAGCTGGCTTTTTGTTCCCTTTGTTCTAACCTGAATCAGGCGTGAGTAATCAGAGTGATCACTTAAGAGGATCCTTTGCAGTTTCAGAGGATTGTCTTCCAGATGCAGCATGTTTCCAAATCATTTCCTACTCTTCTGTTCTTGGTGCCGGCTCATCCGCCAGCCTTGTCAGCCAGGATGAAATGTGGATAGTGGACTCGGGGCATTTGCATCCAAAACTTTCAGATAATTACAAAGTAATAAGCGGATAATTTTCACTGTCCTCGGAGAGCTAAGTTTTTACAATTGCTGGCCAGGCTTTTTGACACAAAAGAAAAACAAGTTTCCTCATGCTGAGGAAGGAAGATCTCTAGTTTTTGATGGCTAATCAGTCTTGAATAAGAACCGTGCCTGACAAGCGTTGAGGAACAGCGGTTGTGTACGAGCTACATGTTGATCAGTTTGTAACTCTACAAATCAGGACTCTGCAGAAACCGCTAACAGCTGCCCAGATTTCATTCGGCAGCAAAATTGGAAGATGAGGAGGTAATTTAATGGCAAACCCCTTTCTCAGCAGCTTTAGGGCTCCCTTTTGAATTGGATCCTGGAAATAGTTATTCTGGCCCTGATAATGCTTAAAGATCAACCAAAATATAAGGAAATAAAAAAAGAGGGGACTGCATTGAACACAAGTCTTAGATCCAAGCTCCCTGAATTTGGGGGTTGTTTGGATCTGGATCTAAACTCTGTGTCTTGAATCCATTGTTGGAGGGGGGGACGGTGTATTTGGAGAAAACTGCCGTGGGAGTGTGGAGAATACGAGCAAGTCCTTTTTCTTGTGCTCTGTCCTTTCATGTGCTGCGATGGCCACTGTGGTGGTTCCCAAGGGAAAAGTGCTTTCGGAGCAAGGACTCGAAGGGAGAGATCTGTCTGTGGGCTGGGGTTTTGGGCAAGCAGGGGCTCTCCATTCTGGCTGAGTTTAACATTAAAAAATGGTTTAATGACAGTGAAAGCTTGCCTCTGCCTCTCATTAGCCATGTGCTTGTAACAGGAGGCGTGAAGTGGGTCTGTGGACCAACAAAAGGGCTTGAACGTGTTCGAAGAGGAAGAGACAGATGTTTGCTGCTTTGGCTAGAAAAGATATGATAGCTGCATATTTCAAGGGTAAAAGTGACTGATTTTAGAAATGTGTGTTCACTTTCTTTTCCTTAGTTCTTTTTGCCTTGCCCTGAAGATCTGTTCCAATAAAATGGAGCATCTTAGGGCTTATAAACATGAGGGGGTCAGAAGAGCGTGAATGTGAAACTGCAGAGAAATGGGATGGAGAGGAAGGGAGGTAAGAACATTGCTTTGTGACTCCGTGGAGAGTTCAGCTTCAGGAAAGAGGAGGCCAGAGGAGGTTCAGACCCTGAAGCTCGAAGTTAGTATCACTGTGTGGATGGTGTCTTGATGTAGCTGCCTGGAAACGTACTGTTTTGAAGGTTGGAGCCCCGAGGCTGTAAGAGTTGAAAAACTGAGTACCACTGGTCCCGTAATCTGCCTCACTTCTGGAACCAAATTGTCAAGGGTGGTGTTTGCTTTCCAGGTGTGAGGCTGAGGCTATAGATCAGTCTTGGGCTAAAGAGGAGGATGACGTACACCTGAAATGTGGCCACTGCATCTACTCTCTCCTTAAGTATAGTGTAATTTTAAAAACATAAAAATGGCTGTGCTGAGGATGTGCCAAGGGTCCCTCCAGCCCAATATCCCACCTCTAATGGTGTCCCAGTGAGTAGCCGGGGGAGATGGGGAACAGGGCAAACACACATGATATTCTCTCCAAGGTAGTCTTTCAACATTTAACTGTTTTCACTGGGAAGGTCTCGTTAGCCTTCTGTGGATAGTCTAGTATCCCTCAATTATTTTTTTTCCCCAAGTAAATTATTTCTGTTAAGCCTATATAAACTTTCTGTATCCAAAACATGCTCTGGCAGGGAATCACACAGGTCAGTTACCTGTTGTGTGTGGAGCAACATCCCGCCCTGTGCTGAACTGGAATCTGTCTTCTTCAGCGATAAGGTATCTCTGTTATATCAGGTCTGGGTTGTATTTTGGGAGATATTGTTCGGAAAATGACGCCACTTTGACAGGTGAAGGAAAGATGTGATCCAGCTCCAAACCCATGAGCACCCTCAGTTCGGAGTGCTTTACACCAGTGGGATGTGCAGCTTGTATGAAAAGTGAGTCTGTTGGACATAATAGATGATCGAGGGAGTGAAATGAATTGAAGAGGATGGATTCTGGCAATACAAAATTTTGCATCAGGTTTTTAATTGCTTTCCTTGTGTTTTCCAACACTTTCTCCATTTCTATTCACTGTAAAAATGAAATCATGAATTTTCCACTTGCCACAGCCAGTATCAGACGTGTAATGGCACTGAGGACTGGACCCAGATCTACTGGTAGATAATTAGACACAAATAAGAAAGTGACTTTTACCAACTTTGGCGGCTTCGTTTTTATAGTTGCTGGTTGGAGCTCTTGATGCAGCAGAGCTTGGAAAATAGTAAACCATGTGTCCTCTTAGCAGGAAGGAGTGTTCCTATTTTTATAGTGCATCTTAAATGGCCAATTTTAATTTCCTACAAGGATTAGGAGGAAGACCAGGATATGAATAACTGAGAGTAAAAAAAAAAAAACAAACTAAAGCCAGAAGGAGGTGATGCCTGAGAGAAAAACATATATGGTGCATGCAAAGACTTGTGAAATTAAGCACAGGCAGATCTAGATGAGAAATTTTGAAAAATATTTTAACCCTGTGATCAATTAGATGACAGAATCGTTTGCCGAGGAGGTCAGGTTCAGGTACAAAAGATGAAATAGTTTAAAAGTAGCGAGATAATGAAGAGCGTTGTGGAGCACTTCTCTGCTCACCTGCATCCTCCTGATCCACCTTGCTATGGCTAAGGAGATATTTGCTGCAGGTAAAAGATAACACATGGAATATGTAACAGGGAGTATTATACAAAGCTCCTCTACAAGCTACCTGGGGAATTCCCTGCCACTGCGTCCCATTTAGGGCTCATTCAAAGAAAGAACTAGAATCTATTTGTCATCGCTGGCGATGCTTGGAGAAGAGGATGCTCGCGCTGCTCAGCAGGAGCGTGTGCTCGCAGTGTTGGGTACTGATGTCCGCACAGAAGGTGGTTGTTATTCTTGATGGTCATGATCTGATCTGTAGAAGGTGCCTATCATCTCCAGGGACTCAAAGGTTCACCCTTCTCTAAGTGTTTAAACTGCACAAATAGGCACATTTAGGTCCGTCCTGGTCATTTTTCAACTTTTGCTCTGGATTCTCAGCTAATGGGAATTGTCAGTGTTCACAAAGCCAGGAGGATTTACAGCAGCTGCAGATTGGACACTTCTCCCCAGCGACTGCCTTGGGGTTCAGTTCTGAGCTTGACAGATTGAGTGGTGACTCTTGTGCTCTTGGGCCCTTCTGTGAAGAGGTATTTTAAATTCCCCAATTTATCGTCTTCCCTGGAGCTAGACAAAAAAACCAAGGGCTGACTTCCAGCCAGGAGGCTGACCGAAGCAATGAAACTCCTAAGCCAGGGAAAAAAAAAAATCAAAACAGACTTCTGATTAATATAGAGAAAGAATAATTAGGAAGACTGAAAACTTGTGTACTAAAATGTGTTTCCACACTGAACTTTTTTCACCTGCGTGCTTAAGAGTACGCAGCTGTTCACAACCGCAGGAAGATGTGAAAATGGGAGGGCTGCAGCTGACAGTTACCATGTGCAGATGTAAATAACGACGCAGAGTGGAAAGCACAGAAGGATCAGACCTTTTTAGTGAAAATGTTGCTCTGGCCCAGATCATAGGAATTGCCAGCAAAGGACTTGGTGCCAAATTCAGGAAGCCTCTCGAAGAATGTGATGACTGTACTCTTCCACCACTTACACTCCTGTAAATCAGCAACATCTGATTAAAAGACAATAAAGTTACTGCAGTATCAGCTCAACCCAAATAAAAGGATTAGAATATTTTTCCATTTTCTTGGGTATCATTTCTGCAAAGAGAATTCTGAAATAAAATGATGCAAAGGAGGAGGACGCTGTTGCAGACAAGCAAAGATCTGATTGCAATCTCTAGATTATTATTGTTAATTGCATTTTTTCTAGCCTGAATGTGTTTTTAATTCATTAGCCTCAGTCAATGTACAAGTACAATTTTTATTATTACAATGCATTTCAAAACTGTCCTGTATGTAATTTTGTGTGTGTTTGGTTTGAGTCAGCAGTTTACAGTTTGTACAGAAGTAACATTTGCAATACCCAGTCCTAGAGGAATTTTTCAAGACAACAAGGTTATTTCACATGAGCAGTTAAAAAATATCAAAAAAATTACAAACATCTGTATTTTCTCGAGGGAGACATAGATTATTGCTTACAATGGTGTGGGCTGGAATGTGCTTCTTTCAGCTGGATGAATCCATATGCCCTTGCCAAGAAAGTTTTACATTTCCCTTTTTCCTCGGCTGCTGTATCCAGCCTTGGCACTGTGTCTACTTATTATATTTATTTCTTGGATTTGCTTGTTCCAGATTTGGCATTTATCACATTTCTGTATTTGTCTCCCTACCCTCCAGTCTGACATCATTCAAGTGAGATCAAGGTGGGAAAAACCCCACAGCTTGGAGAGTCTCATCAGGTATAATAGTAAAAATAAAGAGCTTACGTAGTGAGAAAAATGATAGGCGGTTGGCCAGGGCTGAGCAGGATTGTTCTCCAGGAGTTTTGCCGTTGTTTTCAATGAGATCAGGACTGGGCACTTGGCTGCAGTGAGGAGTGGACCTGGGCCATGTGGTTTTTCATCCAGACCCTCCAAAAACTCAGGAGTGTTTAAATCTGACCTCCCCTCGGTGAGAACATGCAATGCTTGGATGTACGTGTGCGTGAGTTGGTCCTGAATGTGCCATGCAGGCAGAGTCTGGTGTTAACACTCCCAAGCAGAAGTTTGCAGAGGGATTGTGATCGTCTTTGGACTTTGAACAAGATGCGTAATGGTGCTATCTCCTTGTGTCTTGCTTTTTCCCGGCTGTGCTTGTCCCACGTAAGGGCCAGGGACAGTACGGCTCACTGTAGTGTTTTTCCAAAGCTGTAAATATCCAGCTGTTATATAAAAAAGTTGGTGCTTAATACATTTTCAGGAAGACAATTCTCTATTCATGCTCATTTCTTGAAATATGTTCCTGTATAGCTTGTGCTCAAAGAAGAGAGTCAAGACACAAGGCTATTCCCTTAGTTGCTCCAGATTCAGAACAATGGTTTTTAATGCAATAGTTATTCTTGGTCTTGGCCCTTTATAATCTTGATTTGATTTTTTTTTTTTTAAAACCACTGTGAAAAATCTGGGAGGCTGGCAGATTGTGTTTCTTAATTCTCTGATTCATTTTCTTTAGTTTTCTAATAGAGAAAATGAAAAGAAAATAAGCCTGAGAATTGATATGTGGTGTATACCGCAGCCTCTTTGGATGGGTAACGTGAATCCTGTCGCACACGCCTCAGAGATAAATCACTCTGCGCTGTAGGGACATGAGGACTCTTAGTACAAATGTACGTGTTGGGAAATTGTTCTGCAAATGTTACATGTACGTATGCAGTAGCTAATTTGCAAATCTGAAAAACCTGGCTTGTTTACATCCTCTCTGAAGTAACCCAGGGTGCCTGGTCCATGTTGGGAAAGGGACTGCTTTTGCCAAGTAAAGCTTAAAAAAAAAAAAGTCAGTTGGGTGGTATTGTAGCACAAAATGTCCCAACCTGGTGAACTCTGTATTTAATCTTGAGTTTATTTTTAGTGCTCAGGAATTAATGAGACATCTTCTTCTCTCTGAGGGTGGAGCAAGGGATTCTCGGTGTGGGCAGAGGGGCTGAGTCCTGGCACTGCTCCGGTCTGCAGCACAGGGCGCGGGGGAGCGTGTGTCATCTGCTGAGCACGCAGGATGGAGATCTCCGTTCGGTCTCTAGAGACTCACTGTGCACACCCAGCTCGAAGAAACTGGACTTCCAGCTTGAGTTATAGTGATGAATGTCTAAAGCTCTAAAGATCTTGTTCTGATCCCTTATCCGTTGATCGAACTGAATGTTTTACCAGCCTTTTCATCTGAGATTTATGTAGAAATGTCTGCTGCTGCACAGATCAGCCTGAAGCCCTGAAAGCTTCATTTTAGTGTGTTGTGGTTTTTTTCTTTTTTTTCTTTCTCCTTTTTTTTTTTTTCTTCACAGAACTAGGATTAAATCAGATAGTCTCATGTGAGAAAATAGGAGAATGATTTTTGTGAGGGTTTCCTTGCCCTGAGGTGCCAGTAACTAGTAGTCTGTAAATTATGGTGCCTATGGACCAGCCGAAAACCCGGTTTCTTATTTCCGAGGGAACCGCTAGAGCCAAAGGCAGTCTCCCTCTGGCAGACTTTCTGGGGTCTGAATTTATCCGTATTTCACGTGGACTCAGTTGAACACGCTATCTGCAAATAACTAGCGTGTGTAATAATTATAAGGGGACATGTCTAGAAAAGGAGTCCCAATTCAAGGATGCAATGAATGAATCAGTGGTTAATTAAAGTGCTTCCAAAGTATTTGGATGATATAATAGTAGAGCTGTTTAAAAATGCTTTTGTCTAGTTTTTGCTCTCTGTTTACGTGGAAAATGAGTGCCAGCCAGTAGTAACTACACGATTGCTTCTACAGTACCTTCACGCTCAGCTGACATCTCTGTAGGTTGAACTGTTCATTGCGCCACAAATCATAGGGAAGTCAGAGTGTTTAATGTCTTGAGCTTAATCTCCTGTGTGATTGCAGGCAAGGACAGGGAAGCCAAATTGCAATGTGAGTACCAAAGGTGTTACGTGGTTTCTAAATACAGTCCAAAGCTATATTTTCTGTTTTATGGCTAAGTGAGGACTAAGTTGGTGGCCCAAAGGTTTTAGATGTTGGTAAGTTCAGCCAGCAAACAGTGCTATACATGCAAAAAAACCCCTCTTGTGTGGTCATAGATATTCATAAGTAGATCAGAGTTTTCCTTGGCATGGCTTAAAGTTCAAGCCTAACATGTCTGTAGGCTACAACGGTGTGTAATGTGATATGGGGAGGGAATTTTTTTTTTTTTAAAAAGATTAGATTTCAGTGAGATTTAAAATAGAGTACATAGAGTACATCCAGTGATTTAAAGTGCTTTAGGCACCAAGGGCTTTGGAATACTCTTCATCATGCTTTAACCTCGGGTGATGCATGTAGACTGCAGTGTTTGTATAAGAAAATATTGTGTGGAGTTGAAATAGTTCCCCTCTTAGATGTGTGGTCATAAAGACTTACTCTGTTTAGTAATGAAATCTTAATATATCCAAGCAGAAATAACATGCAGTTATGCTTCTGCTGGATTATTTGCATCAAGAGACTATCATGAAATTACAGTTCAGTACCTGTCATTACAAAGAGTGAGCATGAACTGATGTTATAATAATAAAAAGACCCAGCAGAAATGTGGAAATTCTGGCAGGCAGTATGGTTTATAGAAGACGGACGTGTCATGAGAGGCTGGTGTCCTTTGTCTGAGTAAGTGTTGCCTATCTCTATCAATCTACCCCAAAAAATAAAAGTAGTTTGGTTCCTGCCTGTGATTATATAAGGAAATCACGTACAGATGGTATTGAAGTTATGATTATTAAAACACCCATAATGCTCCAGTGAGGACCTGTGCAAGGAGTTGGACTTTAAACCAACACAGAATGTTGAAAATAAGGGAGAACCATGCTGCTTTTGAGTAAAGTAGTAGGAGGAAGAGGAGCTGCACAAGGGTTCTCGGTTCAAGGTTTCGCAGCGGCGATCCCTGGCACTCGCTGTTTTTATATAACCCAGCCCTTGTCCATGCACAGCCATGGTGACTCCAAACCCTTAATTACGTTTTTCACACCCAGTAAAATGCAGCTGAGCTCATCTCCATTCTCCCTACCACTGCAGATCCCGTCTCTCGCCCTTCGTGCTCCCCACACCACTTCACCCTGGTTACACAAGTCTGCCAGCGAGCCAAGAGAAACCCCGGAGCCCTCTGGCTGTAACAGCCGTTGGTGGGAGCCAGGTTTTTGCTGTATCATCCCTCCGAGGGTCTGGGCAGGCAGAAGGAAGGGCCAGGGCTGGGGCTCACAGGGGCTGCTCAGTTCCCGGAGCCGAGAGGGATGCCCTCTTTCCAAACCTTCCCATCGGAGGAGGTTGCGTTGGCAGCCTTTGCAGCACGAGGCCATGGGAACGTGCTCAGAGTAGGATCTGCCGTTTGAGACCTTGGTGGTGGGGTGTCGTGGCATGTGGAAGAGAAGTATGGAGGGGTTCAAGACCAGGCTGGATGAGGCTTTGGGCAACCTGGGCTAGTGGGAGGTGTCCCTGCCTGTGGCAGGGGGTGGAACTCGATGGTCTTTAAGGTCCGTTCCAACTCAAACCAATCTATGAGTCTATGAGGTTTTTGGATGTGCGTGTAATACCCATTCACCAGCTCAGGACTGGTCTGTCTCTCTCTTTCACCATTTTTTCCCCAGGTTTTCCATCATGCTCCAAGTCTCCATTAACGAGTGTTTGTGTAGTACCTGCCACTGCCCGCCTAGCACTGCGTAATGCACAAGATCTAAACAAAGAGAGCGATGTAGGCTAATTAATTCCTGATTCAGGGAAACGAGATAAATTCTTAAGTAAACTAAGTTTTTTTTTCTAAAGCCAAGTAACTCTTCGCACCTACTTTCTCTCCTCTTGTGCTTCTCCCTGGGCATGATAAAATGTCCATCCATGAAACACACAGCTCGTGGGCTCAGACTGGGTTTGGAGGAGCACCAGGGGATGATCTCCAGGCTCTGCTGAGGATTTTGCTGGAAACTGTGCTAACACCATGCCTAATGGGAATGCTCGAGTGACACAGCCCAGCTTGGTCAGTGTCCCCAGGGGACAGTGCTTTGCTTGTCCTGTTCGCCGAGCTGGGGCACTCAGGCTGGTGTGTTCTCGGAGCTGAGCCTGAGCCCTAGAGCTTGTGTTTCTCCAGCCTGCTGCCCTCAGGGTGTGGAGAGACTCCTGCGGTGGATAATTCCGACTGTATAAAAGATGGAGTTTTCTGTCAGAGGAGCATATGGAAAGCAGCTTCCTTAGCTGTGTCAGAGAATATCGTCCCTCCTTCAGGATCAGTCCTGGCCGTTGCAGGAGCCCAGGCAGGGGATGCAGTTGGTTCTGGCATGTGCTGTGTGTCAGATGTCTGTGGCTACCTGCGTCCACACTGCATACAGAAGTGACTGTAACTCTACCCTCTTCTTTCAGCAGCAGCTGCCACCAGGGCTTTTTTGGGAAGGATTCTGTCTGCCTGACACTAGCCAGAGAGGAGAGACAGCTGGTCACACCGGATCTTCAGTGTGGGGTCGGGTGCGCGTCCCTTCTCTGCTCTGTCCCACAGCTTGCCTGAGCGTGGATTTGTATCCCCAAAGTATTCCTCCAGCTCTCCGAGAGAGGCCCACTGGAAATCTTTACTGGTGGCTGTAACTGGGTGGAGCTGGGCTTCCTGGGCTCCTTCCATTTGATTCCCTGCGGAGGGCGTATCCTGACGGCCTTTTTTCCCATTTCAGTCCATCCCATAACTGTGATTTCCCGGATTTGCCAATATCGCTGGTGCTGGAGGGTGTTTGTTAGCTGAATGCAAGATACGGGGGGTAGTCCAGGGATGGCTGGGTGAAGTTGTACGAGCAGTTTCATACTGGGGCTCTGAGAAGATAATCAGTTTTTTAAAACTTGGGTTCAGTGGGAATATCACCTGTCAGTAACTGGCCCTATAAATTGCCATGTCAGTTTGTTGGCACAAACTATGAATGGGACCAAAAGTGCCCCTGATTTACACCACTCAAAGCTGAAACTCTCTTTTTTTTAACATCACAGGATACACAAGCACAGCTAAAAAGTCATTCTGGAAAAAAAAGTTGAAGTTAGGCATTTTCTTCCTACCCAGGAGCTGAAAATTCAAGCTTACTGTAAACAGCTTTGGAAAAAAATTTAGGTTTCCAGAGTTCTGAATCCAAACATTTCCATGAAGGAATCTGAGGGTAACACACCTCTTTTCATCAGTATATTTTTTTTCTAATAGTTGTGCAGGTTTTTTAAAATAATCTTCTTGCTTTTAGGGACAAACATCTCCCTTCTCAGAGCAGATTTCGTTCAAAAGTGAGGAAAGGGAAATGTGTAGTTCCCTAAATAAATACCTATGTGTGTTTTTAGTATTTCTGGGTATTTTCTTTTTTTCAAGCAGAAACTTGTTAAAATAACCATCATTTAGTGCTATGGAAAGTGTACAGAGTTGTTTTGGCTGGACGGAGCAAAGCAGCGGGTTAAATTTTAGCACATTTAGTAGCACAGAGATCTCTCTTCTGTGAAAGGCAGGATTGTATTATGTAACAGCCCAGCTGCCAAATACTTCTCCTGGCAGCGGTCAGCCTTCTATGCACCATTGACATCAAAACCTAATGAGGTTTGATCCAGAGAAGGGATTTGAAAGGACGTCTTGTTTTTCTTCCATCTTCACAAACTGAACTTGTTTAAAAAGGGGGAGAAAAAAAAAAAAGATAGAATCTTGTTTGATAAATGAGGAAAAATAGTGGTTTTTTTTCTCTGAAGTTTTGGCTGGTTATTGGTTTAACAGCTATTGCGCAGAACAAGTCGTTTCTATTTACGGTGTTTATCATATCAGCTAGTCTCGAGTGATGGATCGAGGGTGCTGGAGGTCGGACCTGCATGTGTTCCCTCTGACAGCTCATATTTATACACAGTCATATCGACCATTCAGTAAACCCAGAACCAAACAAGTGTCCCCCTCCCTGTAAAGTACATGCTAAAAAAATACATTAGCAAGCGAGTGGGGACAAGAAACACAGGAACGAAACAAGACAGTGTGCAGGGTGCCCAGCTCCGTGAACGCTGCTGCAATGCTGGAAGCAGCGCAGCGTGATGCTGTGCCAGAGGTAATCGGCTCCTGCTGGAAAGTCTTGTTAGTTTACCCTAAGGGATGTGCTACTGTGTGCAAAGGTTTATCTAGGCTGACATCCTCCCTGATGACAATTGGTGATGGAGGCTGTGTGCTGGGCGGTCTGTCCCCTGGTACACCGACCGGCAGGTTAGCCATATCCTGAGCTGGAGAGTTAACGGACTGTGACTCTGAATGTGTTTAATCCCATTTTGAATTCGTATCATGTGTTCACAAGATCCCCAGCTTGTGTTGCGTGGAGAACTTTCTCCTCTGCTTTGTCTCAAACCTGCTCTCAGCTTAGTTGGACCCAGGCTACCTTCTCCACATTGTCATGTACAGGAACATGGGGACACAACAGCTCCTGCAAACGTGGAGCAATGTTAGATCAGACGATGCTTTCGTGATATTAGTGCAGTGCAGACACAGCTGCTTTTGGCATAATTTGAGAAGGTTTCAGCTTACGAGCTTGGCTCATCATTGTCATGTTTTAGGGCGATTTTGTAGCAGAGTTGGTTTTAAGTAAGGATTTAAACCAAGAAGGAGGTAAATCTAGAGATGTTTATTAGAAGCAGCTTCCCATGAGGTGTAGTAGAGTTTGTGCATCCATGGAAAAAGGAATTTGAAGCTTCTCATTCGGAATGCATAGCAAAGCTGCCAGCACGGGCAAAATGGAGGCAGGAATGAGCATGGGGGTAACATATTGAATATTTTACACAAGGACAGTGCTTGCCTTGGAAACGTATGGCAGAACATCTCCGTTTACCTTAGCCTCCCCCAGGAAGTTGAGAATCCTTTTGTTCATTTGCCAGTGGGGAAGGTGGTATAACCAGGAGTTAAATACCCCAAATGAAATCGCTGAACACGTCAGTGGCAGGGCTGGGATTGCACTCCGGGAGCAATGTCTTTCAGTTACAGATTTAGTCTTCTGCCTACATTTCTCTGGAGAAGTATTTCTGATCAAAACATTAGAGGTGTTAACTCAGATGAAGTTTGACAGTCGTGTTTGTATTTCTGCTTTCATCTTGAAAGTTTCAGGGCTCTCTTGCCTATTCAACAAGTCCTGTCAAAGCTGTTTATGAGAAGACTACGGAGCCTAGGATTATCATTAGTTTTTCCTTGTTTAGCGCTTCAGCTGTTGCCAAAACTATCTGACGATGGTTGCGTGTGTAGGAATAGAAACGTGACAATAAAGTCCAGCTTTAGTGTCTGTGCGTTACCGAGAGCACAGTAGTGGGATGGGAATGATGAACAGCGTTGCCATGTGATGGGCTGCGTTTTGCATGCAGGTCTCAGCATCCGCTTCTCTCCCCTAGAACAGCTCCCAGTCTGCCAGGAGCCTGGGCAGCTACAGAAAGCTGGTTACCTATAAGGTAACCTGGTAGAGGAATGAGGTTTTTTTCCCCCCTAGATTTTCCTTCCAACGTCCCGGCGTGTTTCAGATCAGTATTGTGCCAATGAAGACATACCAGCATTTCAAAGTGGCATATGGTAAAAGTAGCCTGATATCACAACATTGGAGATTTCTTCCCTTAGGAAGGAGCAATTATGCTGAAACTTTTCTGATCTAGCATGGTAATGTACAGAGATGTTGGGGCATAGACTGAGAAAAAAACAAGAAGGACCCTCAAACCCTGACCTGATTTGGATTTTTGGAAATGCACAGTTCACATGGCTTTCAGGGAACTGTAAGTCTCAGCATCTGCAAAGACAATGTAAATTAATGACGTGGTCTTCAGACAGCATCTTGGAGGAAGGACTCTAATAACAGGCCATCGAGAAGTGACTGATGGGGGCAAGAAACTGCTGAGTCCCTCGGAAAAGGCAGGATGTGCAATTGCATCCATTTTGCTATCACATCCGTCTCAACTTTGCTATCCCGATTAAAATAGGGATAAACAGAGGGATTAGCAGGTTATGCTTGTCCATCCTGAAAATTTTGGGCTTAGTGAATGTACCCTTGTTTTAGCAGCTCCTGCATTTGTAGGAATGAGGTGGTATGTTTGGTTTAGTACAAACTCAAGGAATCCACACTTGGATTGCGAGAGTTTCATAAATAAACATCGTAGGAATGGAATAATTTTGTAGATCAGTCTTGTCATTTTAGTGAAACTAGAAGTTGCTTAGAGGATGGACTTAGTAAAACCAGTGTTGCCTCAGAGCCTGTTTTAGCACCCTGGTTTGGTGTGACTCCATTGATCACGAAGGAGTTGTATTCATGGCAAAACACAGTGACAATCACACCCTATTTTTGACGTGGCTTGACCACAGGACACTGCTAATCGGCTATATTAACATACAGTAAGGCAGGAAAATTGTTGGCTTTTGCTCAGCAATTAATCCAAAAACGTTAATGTCTGTAAAACCTTTACAAGGCGTTATTTCAATACATGGATTGCAGCAGAACGTAAGCGAGGATATTTGCATAACACCTTGGATGCACTTAAACTTTTCTCAAATTGATGTGGCTACCATGGGCTTAGGAAAGCAAAGGAAAAGCACCAGACTTGGCAAAGCCCAGAATACAGATTTGGCTTCCAATATTTGCAAACTAGCTTTAGACATTGCCCAACGTTCAAGGCAGGCGGTGTGCCCAGGCCCCAGTATTTTGTTCTGCCCTCGTTCTGGGAACATGGTGCGTCTCAGAAGCCAAGGCAAACATGGTGTTTGCTTTTGCTGGATTATGTTTGGCTGACATTTCCTGAAGGAAAGAGCTCAGGAAAATAAAAATTTCATTTTTTTATTGGGCATCATAATAAGAATAATAGCAGCTCATTAAACAGAGCAGTCGCGTTTCCCCCTTTTTGAGAGGCTAGTGGGAGAAACAGGCAATGTGCATTGTAGTGGGGAGTAGAGATTATTTCTCTGTCTAGCAGAAAGTAACAATTTATGCAAAATTATTTTGGGAACAAACTGTGTATTCTGTATCTAAAAGCCTGGCTAGGTAGCCCAGATCTTGTATAGCTTTTACAGGAAAAAACAACTTTCCGTTACTTAGTTCTGCCCTTCAGCCATTCAAAGTGCCCACTTCATAGCATCTGCCCTCTGCAGGGAGCCAAACGCAAGCAGGGTTGTTTTCAGCACCCAGGGAAGTCAGCAGTAGGATGCAATTTGGTTTTGATTTGGACCTCGAACAACCAGCTAAGATGGGTATGTTATGTGGCGGTGCGGCACCTAGATTTCATGGTGATTTGTTTATTGTAAGTGCTGCAGAATGAAAAGAATGTAACTGCAAACGGATTCCGTGACATCTGTAAATTCATGTCTTTCAACAACATAGATACAGCAGAACATCTGGAAAGGACCATCTGTTCCATCAGCAAGACCTGTCTACCTAAATCTGGGGTGCATGGATCACTCAGCCTACGTCTCGTCAGTTGAATTCTCAGGATCGGTTTAGCAGCTGGAATTTATCTGCCTGGTCTCCCAGCTGTGTTCTGTGATTGCTTTTGCAGTACTATCTGTGTCGTTTAGATGCCTCCAGTTTTTACACAAAAGACTTGCCTCTCTGCGTTCTTTGTGCTTACTATGTGAGGATCCGTGGATGCAAAACAAAACCCAAAAAACAATGAAAAATTTGGTCTTGGATAATTAATGACTATTTTGGGATATTTATTGCTATGGTGTCTCTAGAAGTGTTTGCACAACAAAGGGGGATTGGGAGCTAAATCCAATAAAAGATGCAAACACCTTTGCATTGTGTAATTGTCCTTGTAGCTATTTAAATACAGTGTTAACAGCTTCCTAAGGGGCAGAAAATAAGTGATTATGATTTCCTTATGAGCTAATATAGGCAATTCTGCACTGGGTATGGTGGCTTTCACAAATCTCACTCTTGTACATGCACCCATGTAACATCTACCTCTAAGGTCCTCACAGGTAGGCACTACAGCACTGGCCTTTGGTGTTGGGAAACAAAAGGCAAAGTTTTGTTTTTAGCAAACATAAAAATAGGCAGGATAGTAGGACTATTCTTGGAAAGGTTGCCCTGTTGTGATGTTTCAGGTTAGATGCACTGAAATTAAGTCACACTTTCCTCAACCATATTTTCTGATCTTGTATTTATAGTTGGGGGGAGAAAACCCAAACCCAGCAGCAACAAATCGTTCCCTTAATGATACAACCAAGGATGAGCTTTTATTGGTTTATGGGTTTGCTTCCCCCTTGTCACTTGGCTGCGTCTCAGAGTCATAATCAGTACCTTTTAACACCACAATGAGGAAGATTTGCTCCATATGTTTCGTACTGTATATTGCTACACCATCTCCTCTAGCTGTGCCCATAGCCCAGTGACTCCCATGTCAATGCTGCAAGAGCCAGTAAATTGCAAACTCTTGGCAAAAGCAGCAACTATTCCCCCTGAAAATATTGCATTATATTCCCTGGCAAAAGAGAACATCTAATGGAGTACAGATGACGTGAATTAATCTTTGAATAAGCATTTAATTTGTTGGCTAAGATCTGATTGCCCTTTTTTGTAGTTTTCTCATAATGAACATAAAAAGATTACAAGATTTGTGAATATAGTTAGTCTTCTGGAGGCTCTGGCAGCTGGCTCAGCTTTAACTTCATTTTTTTTCCCTTAGTAATTAAAAACACTTCTACAAACTCAGAACACAACCATTATTAAGGGCACTTCCAGAGCAAGAGGCAAGATTCAGAACTCCATCACCTCACTTAGCCCCTTCTAGCCAGAGATGCCGAAGAAAAGTATCCTGCTGAGAATTTATTTGAAAAATGTATTTCTTGTACAGGACATTAGAATTGAACAGGTTGGCTAGTCTACAAACATATGGATTAGAAGTACTGCTACAGCTGAGACACAGGACGCTTAAATTAATCCCTCCTCTTGGGTAAACCCTGCTTTCATTGGGGCACTCCTCTCCTTGCAGGGTACAGAGAGTACACTGCAATAAATCTTGCTCCCAAACCATTTCCAGAATGATGTACAGGATGGCACAGAAGAGACGTTGGTATTTTTAACCAAAGTTGTATGTAATTACATAGAATATATTTGAATATTCACAAACTCATTAGCCGAAGACGAGAGGAAGACCCCGTTGCTTTCCAGACAATGGAAGGGTCTTGCACCAGCAGCGCATGTGCGTCATGACAGGGAGGAACTGGGAACAGAGGGAGCCATGAGAGAGGAGTAGAAAATCCAAAAGGATTATTTGAAACTGGATCCCAGAAACAACGGGGTGCAGATAAGATGTTGCAGGCAAGGCTTGTGTCAGATCAAAGATTTACTGGTGAATTCAGGGGGCCCTGGGTCCTGGCTCGCATCCCACTGCCATTGCCTTAGTCTTCATCCCGCGACGCGGGGGATCTCCTATTGCTGATGCGGTTGAATCGACACGGCTACGTGTCTGCTCTGATGGGGACGGGGCTAGCCCTCGTCTCACCCGTCTGTGTCAGGCAAGGAGGTGGGAAATGACACACTGTGCTTGGTGGGGTTGGTGTCAAGGGCAACTGGGGAGGGTCCATGAGAGAAGGGGAGTTTGCTGTTCTCCACGGCCAGAAGCGACCGTGGCCTGAAGGAATGGAGATACAGTCCAGGCTTTGGCATTTAAAAAAGGAGGTGGTGACAGGAAGATTTGCAGGCAACAGATGTGGAAGGAGAAGGAGAGTTCAGGGACAAGGAGGATGGTGCAGTTGGTTCAGGTGCAAAGAGATGGCTGGAGAGCGGGTAGCAGGCGCTGGGCCACGTTTGGACGCGTGCCACTCAAATGTTGGTGGCTCTTTGGTTCCATTGTTAGCACACGTTCCAGCTTGGCAGAGTTCAGAGCTGCGTTTCCAGCTGGGGGCTCTTGCTCTCAGGGAAGATCCTCTTCTTGAGCATGTTGCTGCAGGGCTTGTGTTTTAGAAGGTGGAAAATATGGTCTTGGGCTAAAGCCCAGGAGCGGAGCAAAGATAGCTGGGGTTTATTTCTGACCCCAACACAGGTGTGAGGTTTGCAGGAGTCATTTAACCTTCCATCTCCCCTAATGTAAAACAGAATTTTTAATAGCCTCTTCTTATCTAAAAGGATATTTTAAGGCTCAATTCCTTAGTAAAGCACTTCTGAGGTAAAAACTGCTGGTGAGAGAAAATGTTGAAAGCAGTGTTTGCAGAGCCGGGAGTTCTGTCTTTGACTTTTAAGCCTACCCCAAAGGACATGCACGTTTTGGCGTCTGTACTTCTGTTTTACAGTGCTTGTGCAAGTGTTATGTTTGCTGTTTTGCCGGTCAAACTCATGTGACAAGGTCAGATGGCTTCTTGTCTGATCCAGAAATGTCAGGCTGACTCTGACGGCAAACTGCAGCGGGTGCCGTGTTACAGGCTGGGCTAACAATTTACCCGTTTCCCCGGGAATCTCTTATGTCAGAAACATTCCCAGAGAGCATGCTGCGTGATTTTCAAGGATGCTGAGCACTCACGTTCCATTTTGTTTCAAATGGAGGATCACGCCGTTAGTTTGCTGATATTCTGACTTCTAACAAGAGGCTACAAATGAGAGAAATGCAAAACCTGGGCTTTCCCAGGTGGACACAGGAAAATCTTAAACCTTTTGAAGACCTCTTTTTCTGTTAAAATGAGCATTTTTTCCTGTCCATCGGGGTCCTCTTTGTTCTGCAGCATTGGACACAGGAAGGACGACAATCCAGTTGACGTTATGCCCTCTGCTTTGTGTACGTTGCAATGTTGTGTTCACCACGTGCAGCACTCTCACAGATGACTGTCCTTACCAAAACAGCTTCAAGTACCAACTGGGCACTGTTGTGTGTTCAGGAGAGGTCAGTGTCCTCCCGGGCTGGGAACTGCAATAGGTGAGAGAAGCGAACTGAGCCAGAAGGACTTTTGTTCCTGTTATATAAGGGGGAGAGAGAGGCCCAGAAATGATGGGACTTGCTTGGGATTGTGCTGGGTGTATGTGACAGACCTGCACTGTAACTTAGACCGTTGGGATCTAACATCTTAACTCAGCCACCGTACCGTATCGGTTCTCCCCTGAGGCTTCAACAGTGGCTGACAGTTTTAAATCTTCCGGCTATCAGCATCTATTTTGCTATTGGTAGAGCTGGGAAATGTTTCTCTGGGATTCTTCTCCTCTCTTCACCCACCCCAGGGCTTGCTGTGTGCAGTTACGGATCCCGAAAGTTTTCCTTGGAAACTCAGCTTCATTCAGCTCCGTGGATGCGTGGTTCGCAGCGGAGCTGACACATTTCATTAAGCTCAGCGCATTGCGTAGAGGCTTGGCAAAGGGTGCCTGAGCTTTATTCATCCCAGACACACCGTATGACCAGCTGGGTTGTAAAATTAGGATAAAACCATAAAATACACTCGAGGGAAAGTAAAAAAAAAATTGTCCTTCTCTGGGGACAGCATTTTCAGCTGTGACAAAAACACATCAGACACAGACACACACAAAAGCTTTGTCCAAAACTCAGCTGGTTTCATTTTTTGTGCTTGAGCATTATACCATGGGTAGGTGCTGCTGTATAAAGGGTTCACCTTGTTCCAGCTTCAGCACAAAGTTCTGCTTTTAACTTTGCTGTCTGGAGGACATAGGGTTTTTGGTGCAGCAGCGTATCCTTTTAAGCAGGCTACAGGATTAAAAAAAAACTTGTAAGAACATTGCATCTTGCTGTGCCAGGGTAGGGAACAGCGTAAGAGTGGAGAGTTGTGCAGCCCTGTTTCATAAGGAGCTAAAATCTGCTTGTATGAGTTAGATGTTCAAGAAACGTGGTCGATGGTGGTGCTTAGGGACATGGGTTAGTGAGTTAGGTGGTGTTGGGTTGATGGTTGGACTTGATGATCCTTGAGGTCTTTTCCAACCTTCATGATTTGATGATTCTGCGAAACCTTAGGTTGTGGTTTTTTGAGGGCTCCTCTGCCCTCAGGACTGTTAAGTGGCCCAACCCCAAGCAATGCAAAGCTGTGACCTCTCCTCTTGACTCCACGTAAGAAATGTAGCTGCGTGGCTATCGCAGAGCATTTAATGCATGGGCTGCTGGACCAGGAGAGGGGGATCTGCACGGCAAGTGTTTCAGGCATCTTTTGGGGGGATGCCAGGCAGGAATCAGCTGGGGAATGAAGCTTGTGCTGATTAAACAGATAAAGAATTGTTACAGATTTGAATTCTAGGACTCTACTGCATCTGAGAGCCTACTTGGAGGCACTGAGGGATTAATTTGTTGAGTATCTGTGTTTTTCCTCTCGATGTCAGACAAAGATCTTGATTGTCTGAAACAGGGCTCCCCAAATCAGTGGATGTGAGGAGACTGTGGTCTAAGTGAATTGGCACAAAAGCACTGATAGGTGACTACCGTAGATGCTAACAAAATTAGTTGATCAACAGTGATGAAATTATATCATCATCCAGTAAGCGAAGCATGCAACACCGCGGCTGGAATCCGTTCAACGCCTGCTGTTTACCTTGATTGGTGCCAATTTATAAAATGGGTTAAGCTATTTCCATTCCAGCATCACGTTCTCCGTGTGGGAGAAGGCTTGCCTAATGAAATGCTTCCAAGTGAAAAATTCTGTTGTGAGGCTCATTAATTTCTTTCCTCTGTGATAAGGAGAGTGCAGCTCTATGTCCACGCTGAATCCTGACCCCTCTGGAGCAGAGACGGGAGCAAAAATGTGTACCGTATGGAAATTAAATGCTTGTTAAATTCTCATTTGCTTGTGTTTGAGCCACGCGTGTGACCTTGGACAGAAGAACAGCTCCTTGAGGGTGTTAATGGGCATCTGCAGTTTTTCCGTGCAATGCTATCCATTGCATTCATCTCTTAAAGTTGGGTCGGTATGTTGAGAAGGCAACAAGATGAGGCTGCTGAGGTGTGTCAGCACAGTCAATGAAGCTTTGGGTTCAGGTCTGTTCTCTGTTGGGCTCAAGTCACATCAGGTCCCTGTTCTGCGCACTGACAGCCCAGGTACTGGAGATGGAAAGCACCCACATGCTTCTTGATAGCACTGGTTCTGCTCTGGGTGGATTTGGGCCTGGAAAAGACCCTGGTTTCTGTAGGTATCCTGCATTTTGATCTTCCTAAGCATAGGACAGATGCTTCGACTCTGATTTACAGCAGAGCTTGTTAGGGTAATCCTGCGTGATTCCCTGCCTGGGAACAGATGTGCCTTTCCTGCAGCAGCATTTTGTTCATAAACGCGTAACCCCCACACCCCACCCAGACAGCGGGAAGCAGCACACTGGTATCTGGATTCAAATAGGGCATCCTGAATGCCAGTGTGGGGCTGATAATATGAGGAAAGCTAAATTACGATCTTGGGGTTCTAGCTGCCTTGTTCATGAGGAGGTGGCAATGTTCAGCATCCCACAGAACTCACCCAGGAAAGGATAGCTGGCATTTCCCTTTATTTCTACTGTGTTTCCATAAATCGTCAAGACAAGACTTTTAGGGTTTTTTATAAAGGCTTTTATTTTTTTTAAAGGCTTTTATGAAAATGAATGTCAGGTGCAGCCCTTCTGCAAGTCATGAGGCACACTGACACGCACACAGACACTTTTCCCCGAGGAGCTATGGGATTTCACAGCCCCGGTTTTGTTTTGTTTGGGTTTTTTTGGGTGTGGGGGTTTTTGTTGTTTTTTTTTTTTTCTTGTTTTTTGTTGTTCTCCCTATTCCAGCTGGGGATCTGAGGAACAAGGCTGTTTGTCAGGCAGCGTTTTTGTCTGAAGTGGAATGTGCCCAGCCTTCCCGATGAAAGGCTTTCACCCAGGCTGCCTGGGGGATCTTACAGCAAACTCACACTCGCCGCAAGAGCAAAAGAGTGGCTCCGATGTCGCGGACCTGGCAAGGCAGACGCACGGGAGCAAAGGCGTCTCGAGGGAGAGAAGCCAGCTGGAGTGTCCTCTTGACTGAGCAAATCGTAAAGGGAGTCCTTATTCTGCTGGGAAGATGTGGGATTGGCTTTAGTCCCAGCCTCTGGTGAGAGGGACGTGTCCACGCCAGCGAGAGGGTTTTGTCCCTAGTCATGATGCGATACGGCTGCGATGGGGATGCCTTGGCCCTGTAAGGGGACCAGGGGAGACAGGCTTCAAGTGAGAGCACTCCTAAAATTGTTTCAGTGGCAACATGAGCTCAATCGAGCCCCAAATCTGGGGAGGATGGATGTACCTTTGTGCTACTTTTCCTTCTCTACTTCACTTGTTCTTTCCTCTCCCAGCGTTTGCAGAAAAAGCCTCAGGCTCTGTGTCCTGCTGCTCTTTGTTTCTGCAGGCGGGTATTTGTATTGATTCTGATCTATCGAGTGGTTATTGTCATCCTCAGACCTGCTATTAGGCATTTTTCAGTGCATAAAACTCTCTGCCCGATGCGTGCAGTACTGCATCGCCTGTAGACTGAGGCGTTGTGTTTGCAGCATCTTCCCCAAATAGGTAATAAATGCATGCTTCCCTTTGAACAAATAATACCTTAAAGAAAAAAGGAAAACGCTAGTGCTGCTGTTCCCTTGGGGTTTTATATCCTGAAGGGCCCCTCCCCAACAAATAAACTACTACCAGGCTGGGCAGAAAGGTTGGATCTGCAGAAATGCGCTGGCTTAGGCCTTTCTAATGCAAATCAGTGTTTCTGGGAGCTCCTTTAATGGGAAGAGCTGGTATGAAAGCAACATCTTGAAGTGCATGCAGTTTTTAAAATCTGTAAACTTGAAGGGTAGTTTAGCTTTGGCAATTGGCTGTTGATATGACCATTATTACATTTTCCATGGTAATAGCAATTTTTTTCAGACTGAAAAAAGAAAAAAAGTAACCATGAGCTACATCCATCATTCAGCTTACTGTTTCTGTGCCTCATTCTTCACATCTACGATTTGGGAACAAGTAGCTCTGCACTTCTCAAAACTGTTGTGAAACTTCATGGATGAGAATTTATAGAATGATTTGAGGTCCTCTGGCAGTGGGGTAGCATATTATTAGAGTCAGAACTGGGCCAGATATTGAGTTCATGCATGGACCCCAGGGACCATAGCTTGACTCAGATGCTGTAGGTAAATTTAAATCTATGCCACAGTCGCTGTGTCTCCAGAGAATGGCTGTTTTCCTTTTAATCTGCTGTTCTTCAATGGGTTTCCAGCCTTTGCTAGCCTGTCTTTGTGAAATGAATTTTCCCCATTCAAAAGCAGCAGTGTTTTATTTTTGTTTTAGCTGTGCTTGGGAATGCAGAGCAATTCAATCAAGAGGAAAATACACCATGAAAAGCTCTGAAAGCCCTGAGGTCAAGGATCTGAAGTTACCCACAATATTAATGACAAACCAGTGGTTGCACCATGGCAACGGACAGAAGAATATGTGGCGTGGAAACCATAAGTAGAGTGGGGCTTTGAAAGAGCACAACCGGGAGAAAAATGGAAATTACATGATGTTCTCTCTGTTCTGTGCTAGGACAGCCATGTACAGTCTAATCCCTAATGTTGGCGGGTCCAAGACTTTCAAGAGGGCCCCATAAGAGACAGAGAAAAGAGTTGGAGCTGGAATTAAACCGCTGAAAAGTTTTATTTAAAGGGGGAAAGGTTTGGGTGGGAGCAAGTTAAATGAAGTTCCTTTTTAAAAAAAAGGATGCTGATGCTATGGGATCTCCATGCCTGGATTCTCCTCTGAGGTTCCCTGCTGCGGCCAAGTGAGTCACTCAAAAACCAAACATTGGTGGTGGACTTGATTAGAAATATGAACCTCGGTTCCTTTGCCAGAGCTGGGAATTAGTGGCAATAGATTGTGCTGTTGTCTTCAGAAGATGTTGACTTTCCTAATTAAGAAGTGAAGGTATTGCTTCCAAGAATGCCTCTAGATAGAATAGCTTGTTATTATTTGCTTTTACTAAAAGGTTATGTTTCGGTGACCATCTCTGCTGGCTTGTGGTACGTGAGACAATAAACAGCTGAACTGCCCGGCTCTTGCATTGCGTGGCAGCGCTGGGGAGCAGGGAGCGAGGCAGGGAAAAAGATGCAGCTTTCTTCTCCTCTGGGGCCTGGGGAAAACTGCAGTTCCTGTGATTTTAAGTGGGAGAATTCTATCAGAAAAAAAAGCCAAATAACATCTCTACTGATGGCGTTGCAGTCGTCCTGGACCTGCTGTCACCTCCATTCTTACCAGCAGATGAGGCACTGATGGGAGAACTCTCTGAAATACGTTCTGCCTTGCAGAAACCTGCTCCTGCTGCCTGAGCTGTGTGGCACCCATGGTTAGTTCACACCAGTTTGTACTGGTCTAGTTCAGGCTTCGGCAAACATTTGTCATTCGGCAGCAACGACCGCGGCAAGTAGTTGGTGGTGGTGGAACCAAGCTCTGCAAGCGATGATCCCCATTACCGCGGCTTGGCTGCCCCAGTGCAGAGTGTGTTTTTGTCGACGTATCGCAATGTGTGCTGAACCCTCAGCCTAATCCTCACGTGCCATATGTCAGCGTTATGCCTTGAAATCCATGCTGACAGTTGCAACTGTGTATTATTCTGCACAAATGCTTTTTTTTTTTTTTTTCTCTTTGGCTGTATGAGCACTTCAGCCATATAACTCTGCACGGAGCTTTGTATACGTGTGGGTTTTTTTCTTCTTTTTTTAAACCAAGCTCCTGCTTTTCAGAACACCAGTGATACAGACAGCGACTCAAAACCGGGTCATGGTAAACTGGATCACTCAACAGCCCGCGGTTCTGTGTTGCTTGACATCTGTTGCTGTAGCGTTTGTTGTTTCCGCTTGCGATCAGTTGACCTAATTCTCTTTGTGTGGACAGGGAGCGCACTTGGGCAGGGAGAGGGTGAGATTTCCCCGTGCAGGGATCTGTCCATTGAATCTAGTTGACTGGAGGAACTCAATTGCAACAACTGAATGAGAAGAGAGATGTAAGCATTTAAGGCTTAGGGGGAAAAGAAAGGAGGGTAACTTCACTTGGAAATGAGGATATCGTAGAATCTTGAGGTTGGAAAAGACCCCAAGGATGAGCAACAGAGGAGGGAAGCATGACTTTGTGGAAGAACATTAAACATAAATGAGGGAGCGGGCAAGGGAAGGAAAACCATCTGAAATCGGACAAGAAAATTTTTAAAATAAAAACCAAAGGTCCCTGGATAAAGATGAGAACTGGAGAAGCAGTGAACTTGTTGCAGTGAATGCTGCTAAGGATTGCTAAGCACCTAAAATATGCGCATAAGACCCTTTTGATGGTATGAAAAGCAGTAGGTCAGGAACAGGAGGGCTGTGCAGCTTGTGGGCACTCTGGTGAGCTGTCTCCTTTGAAGAGCTCTGATGACTTGGGAAAGGCTGGGATTGAATGACAGAAGGGAACAGAAAGTTCAGCTGGGACATGTGGCTGAGAAATGTGACTGTGTTTTCTTCAGTTGCTTGGCATTTCTTGGGTACCTTTTAATTTCTTGTTCAGCATATTGTTCAGTGGCTACTCAGCTGACCTGGAGTGTTTTACTTTTGAAGATGTGAGAGTTGCATCATTCTGCACCTTCTAATGCTTGCAGCACTGGAGGTCCGACTGTACGGGAAACAGAAATGAGATGGAACTGGCTAGGGTTCCTTCTCCCCTTCAATGTCTGGCCTGGACGGGCTGGCAGAAGTGTGGTGCCATGGAAGATCCGCGGGAATTTGGCATCTGCCTTACGGGGAATGAGCAGGACAAGACTGTTGGCCAGGTTTGGGGCAGAAGTGTTGTCTCTGTGTCTCTGCTGTTTACTGATGGAGGAACCTGTGTGGATTTGGGGCTTTTGTTGCTTCCAAAAACTTTTAACAAAGGAATCTTCTAGGAGCATCTGCTCCCGTGCAGGGAAGCTGGTGTCAGAGGTGGGGAGGAGGAGCCAGGTCCATCCATGCAAGGCTGGTCTCTGTCCCATTGAACATGGCTAGCGTGATGGGTGTCCCTATCCTTTGGACACCCTTATGATAGTCTTAAACTCTTTGAGAGGTACGCGGACATCCCTGCAAAGCTGGGAGTTGTACAAGTAGGTGGCTACATTGAGGGCTAAACGCAATGCTGATGGGATAGAGAGAGGAAGGCAGCAATAGTGGGTGCCCCATCTTGTCTGACTCTCTAGGCAGCTGTAGCAGGCAAAGTGAGGAGGAGGTTTGTCCTCTTGTGCTAGTGCTTTCTCTGAGGGCTATTTTGCAGGTCAAACCAGATATCGAAAACTCTGAGCTACTCTCCCCTCTTGCACTTGGACTAAAGAACTACAAATGTGCCTCTCTCTGGCTGCTTTCTTGACTCCCTTCATTAATTTCTCAAGATGGTGGTGTGGCTCTTGCAGCCACAGCTGGCTCAGAAGTACGAGTCCTCACACACTTGAGACAGGGGGGTTAGAAGTTAAAAAGGCATCCAAGAGTTGTGGAGTTTTTCCGCATCCCACTGACTATGTCACATAACCAGCAGTGGGGACCTGAGGTGCTCTGGGGGCTTCTCCACGACTTCAGATCTATCTGAAAGTAAACCAGGAGGGGGCTAAGCCAACACACACTAGAGCCGTGACACCCCAGTGGAGCTGCGATCCTCGCCTGACATATTCCCAGGCTTGCAGGTTGCTATGGTGGGTCTTGTGGATTTTTGGCTGCGCCAAACTTTCAGTACGCGCAGGAGGGTTGGCCACTGCTCCTCCAGCTGTTCGTGAAGTGATACGTGTCAGCGGTAACCCTGCGTGTAACATCAGAAACAGCAGCTACAGATGGAAAATCACCAAAGAGCAAGTCGTACTGACGTGCTCGATGCCTGACATCAGATTCCTCGGAAAAGATCCTGAGGAATCTGGGAACCGTGGCACATGATGGATTATTTCTGGTTTGGCCTGTCTCCTCCATGCAGCTTATTTCTGTCAGTCTCTGCTCCTTTTGGCAGCTGGAAGGTTGTGGAAATGCAGCTCATCTCTTGCTGCCTTTACTATTCCTGCTCTGCTAACAGGCTGGCGTAAGCCTGAGTGGGACACATGCGAGTGTTGATCATATGTCCTAAGGTGACAAAGTCCTGGAGTACAGTCTGCTCTGTTCTTTCCAGCAAGGATGCAAAAAATAATCGCACATGTTTGCTGGAAACAGAAGACATGCTGAAACTCCAGCCGTTCTGTTCCTTCAGAGTTTGTAAGCAATTATGCACCGAGAAAAACAACTTACCAAGGGTTACAGGGAAGAGGCAGATTTAAAGCCTATTGCTGTCTTCTGATCCCTGCTAATAACACCTGCAAAGGTTGCTTCCAGATCTTGCTAGCTCACCGAGGGGCATATTATGGGCTCTTCCATGACGGTTTTTCCGCTGACCCTGTTGTTGCAGAATCAGATGCTAAGTCTGCAGTGTTGGGCAGGAAATTGTAGAGCACAGTGTCCCCTGGATGCCAAGCCCTCTGCAAGGCTTTCAGTACTGTGCAAGGGTGGGATGAGATACAGGGATTTACCCTGTCCAACGCTAAATGCTCCCAGCTCCTCGGTGGGATTCAGGATATTCGGTACCCTGAGCACGGCGTGGCTTGCTCAGATCTGGCAAGAGAGGTTTTTACTCCAGGTTTGGGTGATCCCACTTCAATGTGGGAAGGATGTCTTAGGCAGCTTCTTTTCTTTCAGCCTGTTTCCAAAAGTCTCGAAGAACAACTCCAGGAAATTCTTGATATTTCCTCTAAGGATGTCTAACAACAGGAAATAACCTGTCTAAACCTCACCCTGAAGCACAGATTCAAAAGAAAGCAGAATCCAGGCAAAGCTGCTAGATGATTCCATGTCTGCAATGGGTCAAAAACCAGGGCTGAAGCCAAGTTTGTAGTGGCATTTCCCCTCTGGATCCGATTTTCTTATGGGGTCTTATGTTGATATAACCTGAGGGTGTTGGTGGCTATACTCATACAGGCTCTGCAGCAATATGTGACTGAGCAGCTCTTTAGCATAGTTAATGCTGGTGTCAATATTGACTGCTCAAGCACTGAACTCTCATTTTACTCCCCCTAGTAATGTACTTCAAGGTCTAGGGCTCAGTCAAACCCACCTTTGGGCTCATTTTCTACAGGGTGGTGCTTTTCTACTAGAGATCCCAGGGAAATGACGGCACTTGTGGGAAGGGTGATTTCACCCTGAGGACTGTTTGAGTCCCACTCACACAGGTAAAGGAGCAGAGTGAAAGCTTTGGTGGTTTCCTGCTTTGGAAAAGGAGGGGAGCTCACTGCAGATACCGCTATTTTCTGGGCATCGGGGCCAAATTTGTTCTGTTAGCGAATCTGCTCTTGTAACGCACGAGACCTTCTTAGGTATGCAATAGGGGCAAGATGAGCCATTAGCTCTTGCAACAGTTCCAAAAAAAAGAGCAGAAGTCCTGTACTGCTTGGTCACAGCCTTCCTGCTGTTTGCACAGGGGAAGTCTAATGCCATTCCCCTGCCATATTGTTTCCCATGAATATCTGCCAAAGAATGCCTGATGCAAAAAATAAACTGTGGCAAGTGCTGTCTGTTTCCATTACTGTATGGGGAATGACTGGCTTATGTAACGTGCAGCGTGAAACCACTGCAGAGATCAAATATAAATATTGCTCTGTTGTGGAATGTACTGGGAGCATAGCTGACATTTTTGTGGCTGATGAAAAATCAAAGCTCACTATGACTCCTGAGATTTACCCTCTCTGTGCGTGTTTGTGTGTGGGTCTGTCTGTTTCTGAATATTAAAGGTTCTGGGTCGAATCCTGATATTCTGAGTCTATTTTTACTCAGTTGCTACTCAGGCAAAACTTTCATTGACACTAATTGGAAAGCTGCCTAAGTAAAGGGCACGGAGGGAATTGAGAAGCTGGCTGTAGCTCAGCTTGATTTTTATTTCTGAAATTCCCTTTCTCGAAATTTTGCTTTATATTATATGTACTTGTTAATGCAAGTCTAAAGCTGGTGCAAATTTAAGTTGGTTGATTTTATGCGGCTGGGATCTTTTTTGCTCTGCACTTGGGATAGGTCTGTACTTTGGGTCTGGACTTTGTAGGACTTTCCCCATGGAAGGGGAGAGGGTCTTTGGGTGAAAACAAACAGATGGCAGCAGAGCTGTGCTGACTTGCACTAGCTGTGGATCTGGCATGCAGAATATTTATCTATTTCCTTTTTTTTTCTTTTTCCCCATCATTACTGGAAGCATTTGGAGTTTGAGGGCAGGGATTCAAATGAGTCACCTCCAATCTCGAAGCTCTTTTTTTCCTTCTAACCTGCTGCTTCCAAGCTTCTTCTCTCTGAACCACCACCACCACCATCTTGCAGGTTGTCATCTCCATTTGGCATGGAGGGCTTCATGTAAAAGACACCTGGGGACCTGGCTTGTGGCGTGAAATGCATATCCAGCAGATGAAACAATCCTCTGGCAGTGCGTTGAAAATGTTTGCCAGGTGGGAACTCTGAACCAGTGGCAGTCAGAAAGGAAGATATATTTCCTTTTATCATTAGTCTGTTTTTTTTTATTTATTTATTTTTATTTTAGACTTGCTAAAATTGTGCACTTGCTTCTCAGGAAGAATTTGGTTTGAGGAAAAACAGACAAGTCCATCCTGGACAGATGGTGCCGCAAAAAAAGCATGAAAGGAAACGGAGATGTGGGTGTGAAATGAGGATGGGGAGAGGGAGTATGTCTGCAGGCTCAAGCAAGTCTGGGACAAATGATGTAAACCAGCCTCCAAAGTGAGTAGGGGAGCTTGTAGTATGTGAAAATTGTGTCAACAAGAAGAAACTGGTGAGTGCACAGGGGCTTTCTGTTTCCTTCAGGGGCATTAACGAGAGTTGCCAAGTTGCAGCTACCTACTGGCCACAGCCGAAGGCTTTGTTCTCATCTCTGTGTCTGTGCTCCACCTTCCTGGTACTACCCCTCAAACTAGTTTGGGAACTTGAGAGCAACCCACCCGATTCCTTTGTTACCACCCTATGAACCAGTCTCTGTTTTAACTAAATGGGTCATTTTCTGCCTATTCCTGGAGAGTATGGGTGAGACTGTGCATGGGCCACAGTGCTGGTCATGGAAAATTCACAATGTTCTGATTAATGCTGATTAAAGCAGTGGTGGGAGAGTTGCTGAGGGCTTTGTATTGGGTTTGTGTGGCAAGGTTTTGGTAGCTGGGGGGCTACAGGGGTGGCTTACATTGACAATGTGAGTAGAACAAGAAATTTCCTTTTTGTCAGTCAGCTTTAAGGTCAGACTTCAGGTTTCTTACCCTCTGATATGACAGGCTAACCCCACTATTGGCCAAGACAGCTGATTCAGCTCCAAAAAGATAAATTTGGCTTCAAATGGATCCCTGAACTTCTGGGGAAATCCTGCTGCCTTTCTTGCAATACCTGGAGAAGCAGTAAAATGCAGAAATCAGTTGTATTACAAACCTTTTTCATGAGTTGTTGATTATTTCAGAAACAAAAGGCTTTTGCATAAGCCACCTCTCATGTTTCTCAGCTGCATTCATTACTATGCTTAATATGTAATTACAGTTATAGAGAATACCATTAGCCATTAATTCCCTGTTACTGATGAAGATGGAATTGAGTTACCACCTGTAAGTGTCTTATTTCACGCCTCAGTGCCTGAGCCTCCAGAGGAGCATCTCTGAAATATCTTTGTAGAGCAGTCAAAGCGTGGCTTTCCCAGAGCTGGGCTGGAGTTGTGAATGCAACCTGAACAATCAGCATTTAGGATTTTAATTCAGTTTCTCATGTTTCACAATATTTGAAAGTGTTTAGGAGACCTCCCAAAGGCTCCCAGGATTTACTGGACTGCCCAGCCAGGTGGTCTGCCTGGTGTGGGGATGGACAGTATGACTTTATATGTAGCTGAGCAGCTCTGAGGGCTTTCACCAGTACATCTTCCTGCTCCCCAGTTCAAGGAGGGAAAGGTGGGCACTCCCGCAACAGAGAGCTGAAGCGTTTCACCTGGGATGATGTGCACATGGCAAGGTCTCTGCTGTAATCCTTGGCCTCCTCCCTTGCCTTTCCAGGGCGTATCTGTGCAGATGGGAACAGACAGAGCTGATCTCTGCTTCCCGATCTCCCAGCTGGCCAGACCCAAGCTGGTCGCGGTCCAGATGCCGTGTAGGTGCATTTGCAGCATGCAGATTTTCATGTCCCTGAGGAAATGCAAGGGAAGATGTGCTTTGCATTGTGGGGCAATGACCACATTAATCACCTCCCAAAAATGACTTCACCTTCTTAAATTACCCTGTTAAAAGGGATCTTCAAGAACTTCAAGGGTTCTTCAAGAAAATCATTCTTGCTAGAATGCCAGGGAGAATCTTGCTGACTGCTGCTAGAGGAAGGGACTCTGTCTATGTGCATACATCCATCACATACTTTACACATTCAGGTGTAAGGAGCCTCACAGAGATTCAGTCTCCAGCGAGTCTGAGTGCCTGTGAGCTCCCATTCCTTCTGATTTGTGTCCACAGCGTCATTATGATCTACTTGACGCGCGTTACTACAAACCACAGCTGCAAGCCTCAATGTACACAGCAGCTTCCTCCGGGTCTATCGTTCAGACAGACTAACCCAGCTCTGCTGCAAGGTCCCAGCTACTCAGGAAGCTACATTAACTTCAACCTGACACTTGAAATGAATGAATTCACTTCCTCCAGTACTGGGAAAAAAAAATTCACCAGCTGTCTTTGGAAAATGAGGTGTGCTTGTGACTGCATCTCTGCTCTTTCCTGGTCTGCTTGCCTTGGTTTTCTGTTCCTTCCATTCTGGAAGAGAAGGTGGGCCCCTTTGTTTTGAAAAGAGCTGGTGACATCATGGGGACCAGCTCCCAGGACTAAATGAAATGATTCATAGGCCATTAGATGTTAAGGCCAGAAGGGACCATTACGATCAAATCCTCTGACCTGCATAACACAGGCCACAGAATCAGATCCAAAAATTCCTGGAGCAAGTCCTCAATTTGTATGGGAGCTATGAGGTTATCTTTTAGAAGGGTCTTAATTTCAGTAACCACGAGTGAGGGCAAGTCTCTCTGATTATAGTAATTGCCATGAAGCCATGACATCCCTCTTCCCCCAGCCAGAGGGCTCATGTCTCAGCTATAATGTGATCGTTTGCACACCCTTTCGGGAGATGAAGTTCAAAGGAGATAACAACAGCAGAGTTTCAGAGAGGAGATGGCTATGAATTGGCTGTAGCCCAAGAAATCAATGCAAACTGTTAAAGGAAGGAAAGGAGATGGATTAAGCCAGACTTTACCGAGATTCAGGAGCCTATTTCCCGTTATCTAAGCTCTGCTATAAGCAGAATATCCTCCTGTTGGTCTTGAGCTGCACAGGGGGCACTTTGAGATTGCTGCAGCCCAGCCCACAGTCTAGCAGGTGATCCAAAGGGGTGCACGAAGAGTAAATGCAAAGCATAGCTCTCTGCACCAGCAGAAAAAAGGCCTGAGGGTGTTCTGTCCTGGAGTGAGGTTGATCATTTTTCAAACAGATGTGTGATGTGTTTAAAGGCAAAGGGAGCACTGGACATTAAGTGCTCCAGAGCCTGACCCTGCCAGGGCATCTGTTCCTGCAAAATACTGGATGTTCCCAACTCACTAATGAGTGTGAGAGCCAGAGCTCTCCAGCACACTGCAACATCAGCTCCTTAATAAGAGTAGTGGTGTGTGTCGGGCAAACTTCCCCTGCCTGAGCCAAAAAGAAAAGCAAGCATCTTCCCTGGGCATTTCTTCTACTCTGAAACACTCATTCTGTATTTCTGTGTTTGATCCTCTGGACAAGAAGCTTCAGACTTAAAAGAACCAGAGCATAAGCTCCAGCAGTGTCTCTGTTCGCAGCCCGGTTGCTTTGCAAAGCCCTCGTTCCCCTCACAGGCTGCTCAGAAGTGTGGCTTTTCTGATAGCTCGTTTACCAGGAGTGTCCCTGACCTTCAAAGGGTTCACATTCAGTCACCCCTCTGTGCCGCTTTCTGGTCACCAAGCAAATATCTCAAACAGCCAAGAAGGCAGTGCAGCTGGTGAGGATGTTTCCAGCCATATCGCTTAGCAGGAGGGGAAAAAAGAGAGACAGGAGGTGCTCAGAAAGCCATCTGCAAAGTAAGAAGTGATCTCTTTAGGAGTATCCATTCATACCTCCCCTCCACATTACCTCTAGTTCATAACAACACCCCTTTCAAAAAAGTTTCTGTTACCACTACTATTGTGATTTGGTGATCTAGCAATAACGGAGTCTCTAGGGTAAAATAAATATAAATATACCCATCAACCCCATTGACTGTCTTTATATGTAGCTTGCAGAGATATTGCATGAATAATTGATGGCATATTGTGCCATTGCTTAGCTAGCCGCTGACTGAACCGTCCACCCAATCCTTTGAAGATGAAGTGCTGAATATTTATTGTCATCATCATAATTCTGGCTTTCAGTTCCATGGAGAAGGGCCAGTGCTGAAACTCCAGCTCCAGCCACCCCAAACATGGGTGTTTGTTTGGAAGCTGATCTGCGGTCGGGTTCCAAGTTTTAACAAATCTTTATCATGGAATGAATAAAACCCCAGGTGTGACCGTCTTCGGGTCAATCTCTGGCCTCGCTGGAATCAGTGGGACTTTTGCCAGTGGCTAGAGTTGCAGCCAGGAGTGCGGACTTGTAA
>WKFP01015465.1:796975-848574 GCA_011057875.1 Pterocles orientalis
GGCTTCATGTAAAAGACACCTGGGGACCTGGCTTGTGGCGTGAAATGCATATCCAGCAGATGAAACAATCCTCTGGCAGTGCGTTGAAAATGTTTGCCAGGTGGGAACTCTGAACCAGTGGCAGTCAGAAAGGAAGATATATTTCCTTTTATCATTAGTCTGTTTTTTTTTATTTATTTATTTTTATTTTAGACTTGCTAAAATTGTGCACTTGCTTCTCAGGAAGAATTTGGTTTGAGGAAAAACAGACAAGTCCATCCTGGACAGATGGTGCCGCAAAAAAAGCATGAAAGGAAACGGAGATGTGGGTGTGAAATGAGGATGGGGAGAGGGAGTATGTCTGCAGGCTCAAGCAAGTCTGGGACAAATGATGTAAACCAGCCTCCAAAGTGAGTAGGGGAGCTTGTAGTATGTGAAAATTGTGTCCACAAGAAGAAACTGGTGAGTGCATAGGGGCTTTCTGTTTCCTTCAGGGGCATTAACGAGAGTTGCCAAGTTGCAGCTACCTACTGGCCACAGCCAAAGGCTTTGTTCTCATCTCTGTGTCTGTGCTCCACCTTCCTGGTGCTACCCTCAAACTAGTTTGGGAACTTGAGAGCAACCCACCCGATTCCTTTCTTACCACCCTATGATCCAGTCTCCGTTTTAACTAAATGGGTCATTTTCTGCCTATTCCTGGAGAGTATGGGTGAGACCGTGCATGGGCCACAGTGCTGGTCATGGAAAATACGCAATGTTCTGATTTATGCTGTTTTGTGATTAGGAAAGCTGTGGTGGGAGAGTTGCTGAGGGCTTTGTTTTGGGTTTGCGTGGCAAGGTTTTGGTAGCTGGGGGGCTACAGGGGTGGCTTACATTGACGATGTCAGTAGAACAAGAAATTTCCTTTTTGTCAGTCAGCTTTAAGATCAGACTTCAGGTTTCTTACCCTCTGATATGACAGGCTAACCCCACTATTGGCCAAGACAGCTGATTCAGCTCCAAAAAGATAAATTTGGCTTCAAATGGATCCCTGAACTTCTGGGGAAATCCTGCTGCCTTTCTTGCAATACCTGGAGAAGCAGTAAAATGCAGAAATCAGTTGTATTACAAACCTTTTTCATGAGTTGTTGATTATTTCAGAAACAAAAGGACTGAGTAATTTGGATAATTTTGCATAAGCCACCTCTCATGTTTCTCAGCTGCATTCATTACAATGCTTAATATGTAATTACAGTTATAGAGAATACCATTAGCCATTAATTCCCTGTTACTGATGAAGATGGAATTGAGTTACCACCTGTAAGTGTCTTATTTCACGCCTCAGTGCCTGAGCCTCCAGAGGAACATCTCTGAAATATCTTTGTAGAGCAGTCAAAGCGTGGCTTTCCCAGAGCTGGGCTGGAGTTGTGAATGCAACCTGAACAATCAGCATTTAGGATTTTAATTCAGTTTCTCATGTTTCACAATATTTGAAAGTGTTTAGGAGACCTCCAAAAGGCTCCCAGGATTTACTGGACTGCCTGGTGTGGGGATGGCCAGTATGACTTTATATGTAGCTGAGCAGCTCTAAGGGCTTTCACCAGTACATCTTCCTGCTCCCCAGTTCAAGGAGGGAAAGGTGGGCACTCCCGCAACAGAGAGCTGAAGCGTTTCACCTGGGATGATGCGCACGTGGCAAGGTCTCTGCTGTAATCCTTGGCCTCCTCCCTTGCCTTTCCAGGGCGTATCTGTGCAGATGGGAACAGACAGAGCTGAGCTCTGCTTCCCGATCTCCCAGCTGGCCAGACCCAAGCTGGTCGCGGTCCAGGTGCCGTGTAGGTGCATTCGCAGTGTGCAGTGCCAGCACCAATAGTGCCTGTGGCACAAGGATGGGTAAAGAGAGAGTGCCCATAGACACAGGCTACCTGACCCCTTTGCAAGACACAGAACCACTGGACGAGAAGGGACATTGAGGAGTGTGGATAGCCCAGGAACACACCCAGAGCTAACCCCACTCTATGATTTTATTTCAGAGTCCCAAATCATTTGGTGTGTGAAAGCACTAGCAAATAAGAAGGCTTCCAGAGTTGAGTTTCTTTGCTTCCCTTTAAGTTCTGGTTTATTATGTTCTACCTTACAGTGGTATTGTGAAGCTTTGCTTCTTAATATTTGCTGGTTGGGACAAGATCCCAAAAGGAAGGTGTTAGGAACGCCTGTATGTGACTCCAGCTTCCAATCCAGATTTTCAAGTCCCTGAGGAAATGTAAGGGAAGATGTGCTTTGCCTTGTGGGGCAATGACCACATTAATCACCTCCCAAAAATGACTTCACCTTCTTAAATTACCCTGTTAAAAGGGTTCTTCAAGAACTTCAAGGATTCTTCCAGAAAATCATTCTTGCTAGAATGGCAGGGAGAATCTTGCTGACTGCTGCTAGAGGAAGGGATTCCATCTATGTGTATACATCCATCACGTACTTTACACATTCAGGTGTAAGGAGCCTCACAGAGATTCAGTCTCCAGCGAGTCTGAGTGCCTGTGAGCTCCCATTCCTTCTGATTTGTGTCCACAGCGTCATTATGATCTACTTGACGCGCGTTACTACAAACCACAGCTGCAAGCCTCAATGTACACATCAGCTTCCTCCGGGTCTGTCGTTCAGACAGACCAACCCAGCTCTGCTGCAAGGTCCCAGCTACTCAGGAAGCTACATTAACTTCAACCTGACACTTGAAATGAATGAATTCACTTCCTCCAGTACTGGAAAAAAAAATTCACCAGCTGTCTTTGGATAATGAGGTGTGCTTGTGACTGCATCTCTGCTCTTTCCTGGTCTGCTTGCCTTGGTTTTCTGTTCCTTCCATTCTGGAAGGGAAGGTGGGCCCCTTTGTTTTGAAAAGAGCTGGTGACATCATGAGGACCAGCTCCCAGGACTAAATGAAATGATTCATAGGCCATTAGATGTTAAGGCCAGAAGGGACCATTACGATCAAATCCTCTGACCTGCATAACACAGGCCACAGAATCAGATCCAAAAATTCCTGGAGCAAGTCCTCAATTTGTATGGGAGCTATGAGGTTATCTTTTAGAAGGGTCTTAATTTCAGTAACCACGAGTGAGGGCAAGTCTCTCTGATTATAGTAATTGCCATGAAGCCATGACATCCCTCTTCCCCCAGCCAGAGGGCTCATGTCTCAGCTATAATGTGATTGTTTGCACACCCTTTCGGGAGATGAAGTTCAAAGGAGATAACAACAGCAGAGTTTCAGAGAGCAGATGGCTATGAATTGACTGTAGCCCAAGAAATCAATGCAAACTGTTAAAGGAAGGAAAGGAGATGGATTAAGCCAGATTTTACTGAGATTCAGGAGCCTATTTCCAGTTATCTAAGCTCTGCTATAAGCAGAATATCCTCCTGTTGGTCTTGAGCTGCACAGGGGGCACTTTGAGATTGCTGCAGCCCAGCCCACAGTCTAGCAGGTGATCCAAAGGGGTGCACGAAGAGTAAATGCAAAGCACAGCTCTCTGCACCCAGCAGAAAAAAGGCCTGAGGGTGTTCTGTCCTGGAGTGAGGTTGATCCTTTTTCAAACAGATGTGTGACGTGTTTAAAGGCAAAGGGAGCACTGGACATTGAGTGCTCCAGAGCCTGACCCTGCCAGGGCATCTGTTCCTGCAAAATACTGGATGTTCCCAACTCACTGACGAGTGTGAGAGCCAGAGCTCTCCAGCACACAGCAACATCAGCTCCTTAATAAGAGTAGTGGTGTGTGTCTGGCAAACTTCCCCTGCCTGAGCCAAAAAGGAAAGCAAGCATCTTCCCTGGGCATTTCTTCTACCCTGAGACACTCATTCTGTATTTCTGTGTTTGATCCTCTGGACAAGAAGCTTCAGACTTAAAAGAACCAGAGCATAAGCTCCGGCAGTGTCTCTGTTCGCAGCCCGGTTGCTTTGCAAAGCCCTCGTTCCCCTCACAGGCTGCTCAGAAGTGTGGCTTTTCTGATAGCTCGTTTACCAGGAGTGTGCCTGACCTTCAAAGGGTTCACATTCAGTCACCCTTTCTGGTCACCAAGCAAATATCTCAAACAGCCAAGAAGGCAGTACAGCTGATGAGGATGTTTCCAGTCGTATCCCTTAGCAGGAGGGGAAAAAGGAGAGACAGGAGGTGCTCAGAAAGCCATCTGCAAAGTAAGAAGTGATCTCTTTAGGAGTATCCATTCATACCTCCCCTCCACCTTGCCTCTAGGTCATAACAACATCCCTTTCAAAAAAGTTTCTGTTACCACTACTATTGTGATTTGGTGATCTAGCAATAATGGAGTCTCTAGGGTAAAATAAATATAAATATACCCATCAACCCCATTGACTGTCTTTATATGTAGCTTGCAGAGATATTGCATGAATAATTGATGGCATATTGTGCCATTGCTTAGCTAGCCGCTGACTGAACCGTCCACCCAATCCTTTGAAGATGAAGTGCTGAATATTTATTGTCATCATCATAATTCTGGCTTTCAGTTCCATGGAGAAGGGCCAGTGCTGAAACTCCAGCTCCAGCCACCCCAAACATGGATGTTGTTTGGAAGCTGATCTGCGGTTGGGTTCCAAGTTTTAGCAAATCTTTATCATGGAATGAATAAAACCCCAGGTGTGACCGTCTTCGGGTCAATCTCTGGCCTCGCTGGAATCAGTGGGACTTTTGCCAGTGGCTAGAGTTGCAGCCAGGAGTGCGGACTTGTAAGGTTCAAGATAGGATCGTATGTACAACTTGATCTTACCTCCTTACTTAAGCTTGGGCAGGAGGAGAAAGTGTTCCTCAGTTTGTACCCTTTCCTAAGGAGCTAAGTAGAAGCAGCTAATTAAAATGGACATATCTTGTATCCTGTTCCCAGGCAATGGGGAAAACGTTACGATCTCCTGCCCCATCTTCTAGCCCTGTGGTGTGCACATCCCTTTCGTTGGATGTTCTTACTACAAGCAGTTTAGCATGCTAGCCCAGCATTTCTGGAAACTTGTAATGAATTTTATTCTCTGAAGGGCATTTATTCCTGATGCCAAAAAATGTCCCTCAGACAGCAGACTTTCACTCTTTTGGGAGATGTGTGATTTCAGATGAGGGTGGGAGCCCTTTATGGGGCTGTGTTACTTTGAAGACTTCAGCCAGAACCAACAGTCAGCCTTATCCAACATCCTTGTCCTGACTAAGGACGAGGCAGGTTTCTCCGTCAGAAGAAGAACCTCGTACGAAGGCAGTGCATTGTTCTTTGTGTCGATACACAGAGGTTGGAGGTGCAAAGGAAAAGTGTGCTTCGTGCAACAACCCCTGTTCCTTTTGCATCTGCACTGTGGCCAAACTTGTGTGCCTGTGAGCCACGCACGCTGCCGAAACGCCCTCTGCGTGCTTGGGGACCCAGGGAGCTGAGAGCCAGCCCTGCACCGGGCTGTCCCGTTGTGGTGATGCTCGCTGAGACTGCAGCTCTGGGTTCTGGCACCCAGCTTGCTCTCTGCAGCGTTGAACCCCAGTAATCCTCCCCTTTCCAACTTTGTATGCCATTTCAATGGTTTTTAACTTCTGATGGATGAATTCCCAGACTGAGAGGCAGTTTCTGTGGGCATAGGTGAAGGAGAAGTAATACACTGAGAAATCCGTGTGTTAAGGAAATGTCTGTGCTACCTTTGGGGAGGATGGATTGCCAGTAGGTGGAGGTAGACAGAGGATGTTCTCCTGGAACAGAACGGGATGTTGGGCAGATACTGGCAAGCAAAACAGGTAGGGGACAAGGAAGAGTCAGTGGTCTATATTTTACTCTGGCAAACTCTACCAAGCCCTATCAGTCTGTCTCATTGCGTGCTTTACTTTTTCCTTTCTCTAAATGGGTCTTTGGATTTAACATTGTAAGCATGGGGAAATGAATACTTAACGCTCAGATTTCAGTGTCTCTGCGCACAGCATCCATTGGCACATGCACTAGACCCAGTGAGCCGAGGGTCTTATGCAAACTTTCAGGATTAAGGTTCTAATGTGGGCAAACGCTGCACAGATTTCCCTTGAGCAGCTCTCCCCGTGTTGCTGTGAAATGCAAACCTTCCTGCATAGCTGCAGTGCTGAGAGAAGTAATTACACTCAAATAGTTGTCGGCCAGATGAAAAGAAACCCAACTCTGCCGAACCCAGAAGCCACCCCTGCGGTCTGGGGTGATAAGCCTTCGTGGGTGAGCAGAGAGGCGGGCAGTGATGCTAGGCTTTGCTTAGTGCTGAAGAGTTTTTCTAAGATTCGTATCATCTGATTACTTCTCTTTGAGATTCAGTGTTTAAGGCATCTGTAGTCAGCAGATAAATGTACGCGCTTTATCGGGGTCCCATCTGAAGCGATGTGTTTAAGATGGGGATTACCTGCCCGCTGACTCTCTTACCTGCATAATGTTCAGTGGGTTTGGTCCAGCCTGTTTCAATTTTGACAAACTCAGGGGCTTTAGACACCAGTCAAGTTACTGCACATTGATTGTGCTCACAGCTCACATTTTCCCTCGTATCAGTGAAAGGCAAAGATTTATGTACTTCGGCTGATGTGCAGTAGCTCAGGAAACTGAAGCAACTCAGTTGAGTGTCTGAGAATGAGAAATGCAGTTAACTGTGATTTATAAAATTGCCAAGGATGTATCTCCAAGTGTTGATAGATTGTTACTTTCAGGAGGTGACTAGTCAATATTTCTCGTGTCTAGTTAGCAAATCGTGGAGTGGGAAGGGAACACTGAAAGCTGTCTCATCCATCCTCCGCTGTAGCTACCCGTGTGTAGATATTTGCGCCTTTAAAGATCTATTATTGGAGGCATGCTGCCCTAATGCTTTATTATCTCTGTAGGTTGAAAGCTCAATTTCCCATGTCTTTTTGGATGCTTGTTAGCATTTCAACACAGATAAAATTAAACTAGCAAATTAATGGACAACAAAATAAACTAAAAATTGCCAATTCCCAGAGATGTTCGAGTGTGCAAGAGAGGAGAAGGGAGCTGATAGTCCATCTGCAGACATAGCTAGATTTTGGTAAGATCGGGATGGTGCAGTATTAAAGAGATGTCTTAGGAGGTGCTTTGTTTGTGGAAGTAAGGTTGAAGCCTTTACTTTTTTTTTTTTTTAATCTAGTTTGCTTGAAAAAAACTGCAAAGGACTTTGAAGGGCTCTCCTAGCTCAAGTTAACGAAATATATTTGATTAATAGTGATTTGAAAAGTACACAGGATGTCAGCAAGATCTTTTTTGCACCTGCACAAGAGTTTCTCTGGTACTTTTTTTAGCCTTACGACCTGGTATTTGTTCAGATAGAGTGATAGTCCCCTGGTGTTATAGATGGGAAGGAAGTTGTTTTAATGCTCATTCACAGCCAGAGTTTTCTGGGAGGGTGCAAATTCTTCAAAAGCTCATTAAATTATTACCTTCATCCCCGACTGCATGCTGTAAAACGTTTCCCCTTGGTCTTAATGTCACCGTTCCCTTCAGGCTTATTATTACAGAGCAGATCACAAGACGTAATGTACTGGTAACATCGCTGCCGCAGGCTCGGAACAGACCGTCACAAATATGGAAAGCTCAGGGCCCACATACCTATTATGGTTCTCGTTACTCCCAAGCGCTTTGCTGCCAGCTCAGAGTTTCCAGGCAGCTCAGCGGAGGGTCCATCCACCAGTGTCTGTCTCTGGTGGCACAGGGCAGTATTGAACACCCAGCAGGTTGGTTCTCAGTATTAGCCAGGATCTCCAAGCAGAGAAACCTCTTTGTCTGTTATTTCAGGGTGGTTTTTTTTTTTTGCTTAGCACGCAGATACATAAATAGATCTCGCCTTAAGATATCAAAGCTGGTTTGGGTCCTATTTGTGGCAGAAGCTAGCTACTAATGGAATAAAAATCCATAAATTCAATCTCTTGAGCCTGTAGCTTTTTTCACCCAAGTGTTTAAGAAAGCTTTACTACAGAACACGCTCAATTGTTAATTGTAATTATCCTGGTAGCATAAATTAGAAGACTGAGATACAGGAGAGTAAAATGCCACTTAAACTAGCAGCACATGTAAATGTAAGCTTTGCCTTGCCTCTCCCAAGCTTTATTTTCCAACAGCTGGACTGTGCTCCTCTGAAGTGTGCAGCAGTGCCAACATCTTTCAGGGTCGTATCAAAGCTTTTGGTAAACAGTTTCAATAGCGATTTGGCATATATCATGTGCCATGACTTCTCATTGTTTCTGAATCGGAGGGGCTTTGAGTCTAATATGAACCACACACTGCTAATAAAGGGAAACAATCGGTCTGTTTGTGGCCGCAGGCGCAAGAGAGGTTCGGGTAATTTCGAGTGTACAGATGCCTGAAAAGCCAAGGCACGTGATGGTTACTCTCAGCGTGTTGGTATGAGACTGAGAGGCAGCACGTGGGCTGTATACCCACGGGCAGGCTCTTGACCCACACTTGCAAAACTGACACACGCACTTCTTGCACTCAGGAGCCCAGCGTTTCCATGCACGAACTGAGTGGTGGCATGAGAGCAAGAACATACCGTCTTTCCCCCTCGTCCAGGCTGGAAATGAAAAAGCAAGATTTCCTAGAATGATATTTCTTTCTGGTGTTGTAATCTTTCGTACATATACTTGCATGTAATCAGATTTCTGAGCTAGTCTGGAGGATCTGGGCTCGCCACCTAAGGGTGAGATCTCCCTGCATGGCAGAGGATACGAGCACTCCAAATTAGAGCCCGAGCCTGGAAGGATGTTCCTCATTATTAGGGAGAAGGGACTGGCCAAGAAGAGATGAAAGGATAATGGATGGTGATACAATCTAGGGGTTACAGAGTTTAAATAAGGAAAATGTTTTTTCTACTGCCACTGTGTCTGTAGCTTTGCATGAGATACATAGAGCTCCTTGTGTCTCAGTTTCCTCAGATGGACCCCAAGGGGAATGCAACCCGAGTTGTAAAGGGAGATCTGTGGATTTTTTTTTAGCCAAGTATCCCCAAAGTCTTTCACAAATAGAAAGTCAGGTTCAAAACAAGCTCAGGAAACACACAGGAATAGCGTCCCCTGCTCCTGGAATGTCCTCGTGTCTGGGACTGAATGTTACAGCAGCGCTTTTCCCCAGCCTGGCATGGCACTTCACGGCAGGGTAGAGAGATGAGGCACTGCATACCTTTGAAGAAGCAATGGAAATGCGAATTTGAAGAATGTAATTTATCCAGGCTGGAGCTGGGACATGGTCTGCATAATGAGTTTTATTCCTTCTGTCTGCACCCATGTTTGACAGCCCCCCTCTCAGAGGGTTTTGTGCCGTGGTGCTATGGTGGCAGAAGACTGATTCCAGAGATGCCAACGCAATGCAGCTCCCAAAGCAGCTGTGAGCAGTGTCTGCCTGCAGCCGGCTGTTGTCTGCACATGGGCATCACAGCTACTGCATTGCCTGGCTGCATGCATCTCGGGACCTTCCAGCCAGGGGAAATACTGAGACAAACCTGCTTGGAAGTGTGCATCCCCCAAAAGGTCTGATGCCATGTTTCTAACCTTGCTGTTTAAATGGGAACATGCACTTGAATCTGGCCTCAAAAGGTAGAAGTGGTCTTGCTGTGGCATCATAGGACAGAGGTTCTTGTGGTACCTATGGCTGCAGCACACAGCATCAAGAGCATATTCAAACACTAATTTTCTTTTTTAAAATTAAAGTCAGACTCAGCAAAACCTTGGAAGTTCATGTCTTCCTTTCCTCTAGACTGGACAATTCTAAGTCTGGATCTTCTTGGGGGTTAAGAATAAATTAGCCGCTCTCTAAATGGTAAATAATTGTGCTATTGGATCCTACGTCTGAGGAGGATTAGATCTAGAGATATGGTAAGTATAGTAGCCTGTAGTCAAAAAAAGAACCCAACAAGTCCTCAAGCCCAAAGCTGTCAGGGTTAATCTGCTGGCAGCACTTTCTATTAAATATAGAAACCAGTCTTCCATCTCACAAGCCAGTTATAAATAAATATCTTTTTTTTTTTTTTTCAGGAAGGCTTGGCATGGCCCCAAATGAACCTGATCAGCCTCTGGTGCAGAGCTGTAACAGGCAGCTGCAAACCTACTTAACACGTGGAAAGGCTTGACAAGCTGCAGAGCAGGGACACAAGTTTTTCCCCCTTGTTTCTCTGTTCCTGCTGGTGAGATGCTCTGAGCAGGGCTGCAAAGGCTAAGGATGAGCTCTGCCCAGGACTTTAGTGTTTGTCCCCTTCGACTGCCTGTGGAGGAAAATACACTGATGGGGAAAAGAAACGAGAGGGACCTTGGTGCTTTGCTTGGGGTGGGGGAGAAAAAGGAGAAAAGTCACGACTGAAATGGAACTGAAGCTGCTGAAAAAGTTGTTGCTGGTGGTTTTTAGTGAGGAGAGTTTGTCAGAAGTGGGGATTGCACAAATAAGTGGTACTGTGAGCAAGAGTTTGCGGGTGTGCAGGCTGGCAGCTGGCTGCACAGCCCAGGGAAGGAGCATGTGAGCAGATGGTAATTGATGGGGAGAAATGAAAACTCGGTATTTGCACTGTCCTGCAGTTTGAAGGAGACTGAGTCTGGATCCATAATCTGCCTTTCTGAGCCTAATAACTCTAGAATCAGGCCTCTAATGTAATATTTATCTTCTTTCCAGAATGCTACTTAACAAATCTGCTCGAGGAAGCCCATAAATTGCTGGAGGATCCTTGGAGGCATTACAGAGGGAGAAAATATCATTCTCCTGTTACTAATACGTGTTCCCTGCTACACAACCCACAAACAGATTCTGCTCTTGAAAGGTAATCTAGAACAATTCTGTATGTCTGTTCGACAGCAGTTGCAATGTGTTCCTTCCCCAGGTGGCCAAGGGTTGACGTTCTTCCAGGACACTAGCAAGGAAAGCATGCCTCCTAGCACAGGGGTGTACTGGGGACAAGTGACCCTCACACTGGCCACAGCAGGACACCCCCCCATCTGGTTAGGGAGGCTGTAGCTGATTTCCTGTCCAAGAAAGCTTCTGCTTGAGTTTTTTCTCTGATCATCTCAGTCTTAGAAGTACAAAGCACACTATTAAGTCAATCTCAAAATCTGTGGAGTTGGGTTGAGCTTGGTGCATCCCATGGTTTCCAAAAGGTCTAAATGCTGCCAGTTCTGCACTGGGATGTTTGGGGATTAAAATGCATTTGCATTATAATTATGTGCAGATTGCGTACATGTTTGGCAAGTCTTGAGACAGGACACGCAAAGTGCATCTGCCTTGTTAGACGAGGTGCCCCTGAAGGTCTATAGCTACAATTATCCTGTTATAAAGCCTGTTTCTGGTAACGAATGTGTCCGTGCTTAGCCTTCACAGTCGTTTTTAAGCCCTGTGTTTTCTGCTAAGGCTTGTGGGCTTGGGCCAAGCTTGGGGACATTTCTCATGGTGATCTCTGGGACACCTGTCAAGCAGGAGCTGGACTGAGACCAACAACTCCTTCCAGATGCCACCGAGCAATCCTTAGCTTCTAATGACTCCTAGCTCTGGATACAACTATAACTGATAACTTGGGAGCGAAGGGGTTCCTTCCTTCCTTGACTGATTTCCTCTGCTATTTAGATCTGACCAAATCACTCTGACTCCATACCTTATTTTGCTAAACAATATTGTTTGGAATTCCCAGATCCTTTCTCCAGAAAGATTCAGCTTTTCTGGAAGGAGTTCAGACAGGAACTATTTGCTAAGAAACCAAATTCAAAGATTCCTAATACAGAGTGGCAAAAGGCAAGAACGAAACAGTTGCCTGAGGAAATATCCTAACCAACCAGAAGGACGTTCCACAATGATCATTTGTGAGTCACTTCATAAAATCACTTCGGCACAGCTGTGCCCTAAGGAATAACCATCTAGATTTAATTCCTCTTAAGTAAGAGGCATTTATCTGTGGGGAAGGGGTGCTGGATGCGAGTTTTGTTCCTCTTCCTTGGAGGCAATGATACAGCTCCACATATATTCAGTGGTGCCCAACATTCTGCAAAACTGAGTGTTTTTGAAAGATGATTTTTTTTTTTTAACAGCTACAAAAAGCATTCAGTAAAAGCATCACTGCTTAACTGTAGGAAATCATTCCCAGGCAGAACTGAATGGCAGAAATGATGCTCCTGTTACTTTTGGAGCTGCTCTATCCCAGCAGAAAGATTTCCTGCTGTCATCTCCATCATACTCAAAGCACTGAAATAAAAAAACCCAAAAAACCAGAGGTGAGAGCTACCAGTCATAAGGCTGTGTCCTGTATCAAGACACTTCTTCAGGTGTAACATATTCTTGAATGGTTTTGCAAGTTGTCTGGAAGTAGTCTGACATGTGCTACAGGGAACTAATTTCAGTGCTTAGCATAAATAGCTTAGCATCTTGTTTCTTTGCAAAGGTGCAGTTTTGCTAAATTAAGCATGCTGAGATGACTGAGAATAATCATTCATCATGATATTTTATTGAATTTTCACGAGTCAGGAAGATGACTCCCTTTTAAGTGCTAAATGTTTCATTAGCAGAACAGAGCATAGCTGGTGTTGCCGTTAGTAAATTTGGGAGATGAAGCAGACTGAGCAGCTATTTCTTGGTAGCTAGGAAAACTTTTTTTTTTTTCCTCCTCTTCTTACTCAGTAGCCTTAGCTGTCAGCGATGGTGAGAAATGGCATCTGCAGGGGCAGCAAGGAACAGGGATGTTCCAGGAGGAGGGGAAAAGGCTGTGCTACGTGTCACCGCTGGAGAGAGCTGATAGTTCTTAGTCAAAATAATGGAAGAGCTTGGAGGTGACTCATGAATGAAAATAACTGGGTAATTAGCAGCAGTGAACATTTATTTAGGAAAAACGGGTCCCTTCAAATTAACCTAGTATCCAGCTGTGTTGACAGTTTACAGGCAGCAATCTGTAGGTCGGGTGACGCTGTAACACACTGACAGTCTCCTGCTGTACACGCAACACCCAACGTTTCAGCTATGAGAACCCACGGGCTGATGTGCCAGCCTTTAGAGGTCTAGGAGGGATAAAATGGTGCCTGGATTGACAGACCAGGTCTTCTCCTGGTGCAGACGGGTTCAGTTCTCTCTGGGTTCAGCGCCGCTGCCCAATACCGGGCACCGTTCAGCAACACACTGGAAGTGTGTTAGTTAGTTGGGGGGAGTTTTGAGGGGAGCCACATAAGTGAGGGAAGCTGATCTGCTTGCCTACAGGTGAGGGACTCGAGGAGAACCACACGAAGGCAAAGGGCAACGTGGAGATGAGCTTACGTAGTCATAAAGGTGGAACTGCATTCAGGGGCTGGAAGCTGAAACTGGTCAAATTTAACCTCCTAAAGAAGTCATACCGGGTGAGTTCTGAACTCTGGTGGCTGATTCTCCTCCATCGCTCGCTGGCTTTTTGTAGGTCAAGTACTTTTCTAACAGAAATGCTGTAGTTCAACCAGGAGTTCATCTGAAGGTGTACTGCGTCCTTTGATTCACTCAGGACAACGATCCCTTCTGGCCTTGCAAGGTGTCAGCCAGAGATGGGCTGAAACCACAGGGTTCCAGTCTGGTATCTGAGCCTTGTACTCATGCTGGTGAGGTTTGGGTTAAATATAATCTAAAAAAAAATGCATTCTAATGTGTTTGTTCCTCTACTTCTGCCTCAGGATGCCAACTGTGGGAAAGTACAAATGGCTTCTTCCTGGGCTCAGGCAGTAGCCCACATCTCGGAGATGGGATGGCATATGAAACATTTCCTGTTTTCAAGCATTCCCTGTTGGGGTACCAGGTGCATCTTTCCTGTGGTCATATAGAGCTGTGCCACTCCTTCAGCATGGGTAGCGGTCTCGCAGCGCAGGGCTTGAGGAAGGACAGACTCCCCCATGTATGTCTGCGTTTCCCATACTATATTGCTCATGATACCTGCGAAAGCCCAGCGATGTCAGCACGCCCAGAGGAGGAAAACGTGCCCTTGGTCTCATTTGCCATCCTGCTTTGGGAGCGCTGTGAAGCGTTCCCACTCTGTGTTCCTAGTTTCCGTGGGAAGGGGGCTGTTTGTGACAATAACCACGTAAGCTGCGGGCTTGGGTGCGCGTCCTTGGAATGAGGCAGCTGGATCCCATCCCTGGCTCGGGCTGGCATTTTCTGTTACGTGGAGGTATTGGCACCATGAAATGTCAGGTCTCAAAATGGAAATGGCCCCGCATTGTTTAGGACCAATTCCAGGAAATGCCTCTTGGATAGAAGCTCTCTCTCTTGCTGCCCCTTCTCCATGGCCACGTGAGGAGCAGTATCTAAAATAGGTCATTGTTATGCACGGAGAGAACCCTGTTCCCTAAGCTCCCTTGGTTTCCAAGTAAACGAGCTTTGGAGGTAAGTTAGTAAAAGAGGCTGATTCATTAGCAGCGAGGGAAATCTGTGCGCTGGAGAGATGCCCAGCTGCCCAAAGGGATTTACGTAGTGACATGCTCCTCAAATATTAACAGAACAAGCTGAGCGATACACACACGGGCTTGAACTATATCACAGTCACATGCTTCCTAGGCTCAGTTCTTATCTCATGGGTTTCTCTGGAGAGTATCTGTTGCCTCCTGTCCCTCATAGGATTTTAAATTTGTACGGGAAGGAGCCACAGTGGGGTATCTTCTAATGTGAGAAAATTCTGTCTCTCTTTTCTTTTCCAAATTAGGTCACCTTGTAAGGCAGTTCTGGATGGAGTCTGTCCCTGCAGTTGCAGAGGCTGTAAATAACATACGTGTTACAACATATTTGATGGGATTTCATTGCACCATCACTAGTCTATCTGACTATCATATCCCAAATTAATAACGAATTAATTTTATCTGCTGAAAGACCCCAACTGTCACCTTCCTGTCTCGAATGAGATCATTTTGGGCAGTTACTTGCTTACAGGAGGAACAAGGCCAACACATTCTTCTGGCTTCATTACCGAGGGCAGGCTTGTGCGCAGAGATGAGTGCTCCCCTTTGTCGAATCATCTGGAGTGCAGGGAGGAGAATTCAGGCTTTTTGGAGCATCTTCCGCCTCTTTGTTGGTGTGTCAAGCGGGGGTGCCAATTAGTGCTAGTGATGAGATGGGCACTCGTCCACAAGATCAGAAATGGAAACCCACAAACCCCTCTCGCACAGGGCGCCGAGCAGCTGTCGGATTATAAAGATCTCTGGCCCCTCCTGACCTGGGCCAGCTTTGAACCATTGACCTAGAAGTGAAAAGCTTGAAATCCCTGCGCAAGCCATGGGATAAATAGGATTTACAGAGCTGCGTGCCCTCGTTCCACATTCAGTTGCTGCCATCTAATGGCAGATGGGGACTGGAAAGTCCTCGTGCAATATAAATACCTTGTCCTTGGGACTCCAGTGTGCGGGAGAACCAGTGTAAATAATTCTCATCAGCCCCGAAGAGTGCAGGGGAAGCATGGTGATGGAGGCTGGCTTTGTTGTGCTGCAAGCTGAGGTGTGTCCTGCTCCGAAACCCGCATCTTTGTGCTGCTTTTGCTCTCCTGTGCTGGGTTGTTTCCATAGATGAAACCTGAGTGAAAGTCTGTGGTTGTAACTTGGTTTAACAACTGTCCTACGGGCAACGGTAACTGAGTGGTGGGTGCCTGTGGCAAGGGGAGGTGACACGAGAAAGCAGGTAGGAAATGGCACTTGGAATTTCTCTGGGCATTGCTTGTGTACGCGAAACATCTGCACTTTGAAGAACTTCGATAGAAAGAGAAGGAGGTGGAGACTAGAGCAAAATTAACTCAACTATCTGGAAATTACTGGGTCCGAAGGCTAAGAGATAATAAATCTCACTTTCCTTCAAATAATAGATAAAGGAAAAAGCCAAGGAGAAGGAAACATATCTCATTCTCTCCCTTGCCCCACTCCAGGAGGTTTCTGCTGTGTTTTCTGTCTCTGAAAGCACAGTTATACAAGACAGTAAGTATTCATCGCATATCAGTTTTGCACTCCCTGTTTCTGTCCGCACACAGACCTTTTAAGCCACGCTAGCTAACACTGTCGCATGGAGGAGAAAGGTTCGAGATCGAATATTTCTTTATGCAAGCCTGCACTGCACCTGTTGGGTGTCCAGGGAGATGTCCCATGGTGGGACTGCAGGCCAGTGAGCCATGGAGCCGTCCCCAGCAGCCTTCGTACAGCCCCAGTGGTGACATGGGAGCGTGCATGGCCCAGCAGTCGAACTGAAGTGGTGAAGTCGCCATCCCTGGGACATGGGTTAGTGGGTTGGGTGGTGCTGGGTTGATGGTTGGACTTTTGATGATCCTTGAGGTCTTTTTCAACCTTTATGATTCCATGAGTCTGTCACCGAGGCTATCTGAAGTAATAAATCAAGGTTTATATTTGAGAAATGTGTCCAGTAGCCCCTAGTCACCAAAAAAAAGACATTTTATAATAGGAACCTGTGGGAAGAAAAAGAAGTCAGATCTCTGGACAGAATACTGGGAAAAGCTGTAAAATTTCCTTCTGCTTGTCTGAGAGATGTTGGAAAGAAAGGCAAGGAGCAAAGCAACACAGAGGAGAGGGAGGGAATAACAAATTTATTTTCCTGGTGGAAGAAACAAACTTTAAAAGCACTGCGGAGAGAAACAGGAATGAGCACAACAGGTCCTCAAATGCTCTTGTAACTGCTGGTGCTACCTGCGCATCTGTGAGAGAGCAGAGAAAAGCCGCACACGTGAATTGTGTCTCAGTGGGGGGATAAAGCATTTTAGCATGAAGCTGCACAGCTTCGTGCCAACAAGCAGTGAGCAGCTGAGCCTGTCCTATCTAAAGGGTCACAGGAGCTCTGTTTGCAATCAGGGTCCGGCCACCGTTCCCTTACGTCAAAGCCAGGATCTATCTAAACATTGCTGCTGCACTTCCCAGAAAGTGCAGCTTTGTGCCGCTGCTCACAGTCAGCCTTCTCAAGTCAGCCCGCGGGTAATACACCAGGGACTTCAGAGGGTACATGGGCCAGGCGGTTCTGTCACCTCTGCGCACAGAATGAGGTTTGGCAGGGTGCTGGGAGCTCCTGTTGTAGCTGATGGTTGGACCCAGGTGGGAGATGCCTTGAGGAATGGTGACATTCCTGAACGGGAACCAAAATGCCCTTGTCAGTCAAGTTCCCTGGGAGACTTTCCGCTTGCTCTGTAGATATTTTTCTTTGAAGCTCAGTGGTAAAGTGATAGCAGAATACATTTAACAGGTCTAAAAATGTCTTGGCAAGGTTGATTATTTTTTTTTTTTTAATCTGTGTCCCTTCCCCTCTTATTTCCCGTAGGAAAACACCATCTTCTGACTGCTCTCAGGGAAGCATCCCTTGCAAAGTGAAGACATAAAATTACACCAAGTGAGCTGAAATTTAAGCCTCCCCGTTACAGCAGTGACATTCGATGGTTAACGCGCACCCTCAACATGCAGCAGCTGCAGGGTTTCGTTACTGTCACTTAAAAAAAAACCCTTCACCTCCCTTTGGTGTGCCCTGCTTGGAGCCAGAGCTCCAAGGCCCCAAGACACCATTTTATCAGTAAGAGTCCTTTAGCGCAGCATGACATCTGAGAGACTTCAGCAGGATCTAAGATTGCTCTGGTGCTGAGGTATGATTTAATATCCTCATTTGTTCTGGAAATTTGAGCTGCACGATTTCAGGAGACTTGCATGAGTACGGCTACTTCAGTGCTCGATAGGATTTATGTGCTTAAATGTGATGGACGCTGTAATCACATTTCTAACATGGTGATTTGATAGGGGAGGGGGGAAAAAATAAAATCACCAGTTTTGCTGTGATTGCAGCAGAGGGAGGCTTTTGCACAGCAAGCTTGCAATCAGAGCTTTTGCAAATGCCAAAATAAGAAAAAAAAACAACAAACAAACAAAAACCAAACCAAAACCAAACAAAAAGCCAACAGCGAGGAAACATCTTTCCTCGGCTCTTAATTGCAGCCTCCTGTTCGCTCTGCCCGCTCTGGAAGTTGTCCCCCTTTCCGATAACATCCCCCGGGGGCTCTGGGGGCAGCAGGAGCCCCGCAGGCTCGGGCACGTCCCGCAGCAGGGGGGACTCCCGGCACCCCGGTACCCCCAGCGCTTCCTTCCGGGGGGGCTGCTTCCCAAGCCAGCAACAGCCGTCCTGGCTGGGGGCTCCCCGACAGCCCCCCTGGCTCTCCCCTTGGGCTGCTGGGGGAAAGATAATAATAATAATAATAATAATAATAATAATAATAATAATAATAATAATAATAATAATAGTTGCAGAGGGCGGGTGGCGGCCAGCAGGGCGGCCCGGGGTGTGCTCCGGTTCAGCCCAGCGCCGGGGCCGGCCCCGCGGCTGCCACTCACGGCACCGCACCGCCTCCGCCGCCGCGCGGGCGGGAGCCGGGCTCGAACCCGCGGCCGCCGCGCTGGGCGGGCTCCGGACCGCGCCCCCGATGTGTCGGGCGGCTCCAACGTTCGCATCGTCCCGGCTGCGCCCGCGGGCACAGCCCCGCGCAGGGCAGAGCCCCGGGCAGGGCAAGGAGCAGGTAAGAGCTGGGGAGGGGGTTGGGAACGGGGGCCGGGTTTCCTCTTCCCGCAGACGGGGACTTTTTTTTTTTTTTTTGTCTGCATCCTTCCTCCCTCCCCGCCCCCAGCTGTGACTGGGGGCTCCTGGCAGTGTCTGCTGCTCCCCAGATGTTGGGCACGAAGAGGATGGATTCTGCCCGGGGTGGTGCAGGGGTTTAGGGCATCGGGGGGCCCATCCTGAAAATGAAAGCAGCGGAAAAGCTCTGCCAGCGGTTAACCCGGATGAGCGCTGGCAGGAGGTGATGGGGGAAGGATTTGAGGCACTGCCTGGGCCAGCAGTGGGGCTGGCGGGATGAATGAGTCCTAGCAAGTAATGAGATGTGGTGGCAGGAAAAGGATAACTGGTAACAATTTTGCATGTTTGGGTTTTTTTTTTTTTTTTCTTAGAAAATGTTGTGGGGTTGTGGCAGCTTCTCTGTAGATAGATGAGTCACGTAGTGCATGCGTGTCAGCTAAGGCGTAAAAGGAAGAAAAAGTATCTAGATTAGATAGAAGATCACAAAATTATCCTGTTCCAGAGGAGTGGTGGGCAGCTAGATCTACTACACTAGGTGTGAATTATACCGCTTGCTGGGCTGTAGGATGCTGGAATATGAGCTGCTGCCATTTCATGGGTAGGGGTCAGACCCTAAAAAGGGTTGGATTCTGCTGGTTATCCTCAGTTCTCGTGACTCCCAGTGCGAGAGCTGGTGAGTCCTGAATTCAGGCTGCGTGCAGCATCCTCTGCGTCCTTCCGAGGCGTTCCCAGGGTGAGAGGCAGGATGCACAGCAAGCACTCCAGCGTGAGCATAGGCCTGGGAAGAGAGATGCGGTTAGAGAGAGAGAGATCGATTTGACGCTATATGAAGCTGAAGGTAAATGAAGTACTATTTTTTGGGTCACTAGAGCATCTAAAGTTTTGGGAGTAGGCTTTCAAGTTAGTGGAGGGGACAAAATACCAAAGGGTTTCCTGTTTCTGACCCATCTGATGCCCCATTTTGTTATCTCATTGTTTCTGACTTTGTTTTTCAGAAAAACTTTGTGATTCAAGAAAGCCACCATGAAAGGTGAGGAAGTTCGGCAGAGGAAAAAAGAAGGCAGGACCAGAAATGGAGAGCGATCCAGGCACAAAGCAAAGGGCAAGGGTAAACACAGAGAGAGCCGGCTTGGCAGCCAGGAGGCAGAGGATGTCTCTCTGGCTGCCCAGCAGAAGCTGTTGGCTGAGGACAAAGTGGCCATGGCAAAGTCGAGGGAAGAGTCGGCCGTGGCGATTTGCCTGCAAGTGCTCCTGCCGTACCTCCTGGCTGGGCTTGGCATGGTCTTGGCAGGCATGGTTTTGGATTACGTTCAGGTAAGGAAAGAAACTGCTGGGATGTATCTGGAGTGGGATAGGTGGGGAACCCTCCTTCAGAGGTGGGGGATTTGCTCTGGGGATAGCAAAGTGAAGGAGGATTTGGAGCAGTTTCACATGCCAATATGTCTTTCAAAGTCGGCTGTTACCTACTTTTTGTCTCAGGAGACAAGGTGTGGTGGTTTTCTGGCCGTTTTTCCACCTTGTAGATAAAAGACAATGTGGTGCTACAGAGCACGCGAAGGAACTGAGGCATCTCTGTATGAAGGTGCGGTCTTGTGCAAACCTTGGTCGTGGGAAGAGGGTAGCTGAGCTGCAGCCCCGAGGGCTGTGATGGCACGGTGCTTTCCTGCGGTAGACACAACTCTGGCAAGTCCTGCATCCCCTGCTTCGCCGCACAAGGAGCTAACCAGCCCAGCGCCGTTAGCACCTGACACAACCAGCCCAGCCCCGCCTGCGCACCGCATCCTTTTCTGAGGCCTCGTAGCGGACGACTCAAATCCTTGAGGGTTCTTCCAGTCTAATTTCTGATTCTCTGGTGGTCAGGACCAGAGCTTTCCTCCTGCAGTACCGCAATAGAGAGCTTTAAGGTAGTGATGAGCGCCAAATTTTAGACCGTTTAAAGCCGCAGTTGATTTCCAGGCTATAAATTCCTACGCCTTTGCACCCTAGGTGACCCTCACTGCTGTGTGCCTGTTTGTTAACCCATGTTCTTTGACTAGCTGGCTGTTGGGTCAGACTGCTCTGACCTATTTGATACAGTGACACTGAAACGACTTTGCTCGCACTGACCGCCTTCACAAATCTGGAGCTTTGTTCTTTTGCTCTTAGCCCTGGGCTGATCTCCCTAAGCTGGAAGAGCCATAAAGGCTTAAGAGTGACACAGTGTCCTTAACTGACCTTAGCTCGTACTCCATACCCAGCAGAACACCTAGGCAGATCAGAAGACACCAAGGAGAATCCAGAACCTGTTGGCAAACTGCTTTTGGTCTCCTTAGACATCATTCTGAGAGTCTTGAGCCTTGAGCATCCACCTCAATTTTTATTTTTCGGACTGCTCAGACCTGCACATTCCTATGGATCTCTGATATAAATGCCTGTTACCTGGTATTGTGAGATATTAAAGCATGAAGTAGGTTGCAGATGGTGATATTGGAGGAGTGCTTTTCTTTCAATGTTTTTCCTTTAGCATATTTTTTTTGCTAGGAAGGACTAGGACACTAATATAAAGAGAATGCGAAGCAAACCTCATACTCTTCTGAAACTGCAAAAGTCTGTTTTCTGCTTAATGCAAATGGATAGCCCACAAAGAGCTTTTGTAATAGTGCTCACAGCCTGGGAAATCAACCCATGCAACACCCCATAGGAAAAGCAGACCTTTGGCAATTAGCACAGTGACTTTTCATGCGTGATCACGGACTGCTTGAGCTTGTCTCATGGTGAACTCGCTGCTCCTGGGAACTGCCCTTCCTCTCTAAGCCAGTCCTGGCCTCTGCCCCTGCTGCTGTTTCCGTGGGGCAACAGGAGATGCTGCGAGGCTTTGGGCTCCAGGCTCTCTGCACCTGCTTGCTCTCAGTCTCTCCTCATAAGCTCTCTTCCCTGCCCTTTCCTAAAGTGGGGAGGAGAGGAGCAAGGTAAGAAACAGCAAAAATGCACAGAGTGATCTGACAGAGAGCTGGCAGAGTCTGGAGTGACAGTGCTCTGACAGCTGGGACATATGGTCCCCAAAAAGCATTATCCTCCCGTGGCTCTGAGGTGCTAGAGTAAGGCTGGCTGTCGCTAACACTGCTGTGTTGTAGGAGCACTCATTGGTATCTCTGTCCCTTTGCAGGGACGATAAGGTACCTCTGAAACAGTGTTTTTTGGCATTTGTCATCTTTCTGTTCTTTTTTTTGTTCCGTGGCAGCAGGTGGAGGCCCTAGATCACCCTCAGCCCTCACCTGAGAGACTGTTTCTGCTTTGGTTTCTCCAGGCCAATGCTTCCTGTTGGCCAGTTTGCAAGCAACAGGGATACGGTTTGGTTTTTGTGCAGACAAGGGCAGCAGTGCACCTCCCCAGGTTTTGCCATGATGAGCAGTAGAGCCATGAGATGCTTTTTTTTTTTTTTTTTCCCCAACTACCTATGATCTTTTTCCTGCTGTTCAGCAACGTTCTCTTTCTTCTGAAACCTGATGCATCTCTTTGCAGACAAATATGGTACATCTCCCTGCCGGGAAAATATGATGCATCTCTTTGCTGCGAAATGTGGTGCAGATCTTTATCAGCGGCTCCTTAAATGTGTAATAAAATGACCCAGTGTACACACGCAGGTCACCTGGCCCAATTACCTTCTCTGCATACTGATTCATCGGTTGAAGGCTTTTTATGATGCTTGCTTAGAAACAGAGGGAGCCGAAGCGTGATAAACTCGTAAACCCTGCCAGGCTGACGCTTTGGTACAGGATGTGTTGCTGCTGTGTTTTTTAATGGCATTTGAGTCATTCAGGCTTATTAATATTTCCTTTACATTAATGTTTCTGCCTGTCAGCAATCCAGTTGGCAGATACAATGACATGTAGAACTAGGTATGTGCATTATCAGACCTTTGAGAACCTGTGGTAGTTACCCAGAAATTGTCCTGTATTTTCTTGAACCCTCCACGAGTTTCTAACTAGAGCTGAGCCTTCTTGCTGTCACTCCTCAGCTCCTGGCAGGTAGAAAGAGATCGGGTCAGGCATGATTATTACAGGATTTTTATTAACTTCCCTCTTCCAGCTATTGTTGGCTTTTTTTTTTTTTTCCAGTTAGATTAGCTGAAATATACTCCCTTGTTAGCTTTCAGCTAACTGAACCATTGCTAGGTGGAGGACACACTCACACCAAGCCATCCGGGAGCAGAGGAGGCTTTGGGGACTGTACAGAAATATCAGCCTAGAAAGCAGCAAAGGACAGAGCCTCCCATCGGCAGCTAGGGCTTGTTTTCCACCCGGCCGCGCGTGCAGAGGGATCTGCTCTGCCAGCTCAGCCCATCAGGCTTCGTGCTTTGGTTTGTGTGAGTTCAGACCAAAGGAAACACCCCATCCAGGACTTGCTCAGCTCATCTTGTTCTGTCCAGTGCATTTAGCTCCACGCTGGGGACGCTGTCACCAGGACGGAGTCCCATAGCCGTTAATCTTTACATCGCTCTGCAGAGAGGGTCAGGGAAGGGGTTGATCAGTACAAAAACTGTTAGCAAGGCGACGTCATTTAAACATTGAACTAGACTGAGAAACCCGAATCTTTCATGCCTGATGCTGAATACTTGCTTTCACTTGTTTGCCTTCAGCGGGGCATGGCTGGGTTTGAACCTGTGGGGGAACAGTCCAAAAGCTTAGTTGCCAGCGTACTAAACCCATCCTGTACCCTGTCATCCTAAATTGTGCTTTTAAAGCTTTTTTGATCCTCTGATCTAATTAGTTTGCCCAAATTAATTATCAGAAAGGAGCCCCAACAGAATACCCTGACTGCACGCGTGACTTTCAGCTGAAGGATACGCTTCGCTCTTGACTGAGCAGGATACAAATTCTTCAGCTGTGTGTGGCCATGGTGCAGCTCATGTTGGATGTTTGACCACGGAGACTCTGGCGTGAGACCCCCTCTCTCAAGGGCAGCACCTTCCTGGGAGCGTGCAGCAGCAGTGTTCTGCTGCAGGACAGGAAGGGAGAGCAGCTCACAGCGTGCCGTGGAAACATTCACCCTTTCTCTGCCTCGCCTGCGGTGCAGGGAAATTACAGAGCTACCTTAAATGAGCTCTGGCTATGACTCTTATCTTGGCCTTTGCAAACTAGCAGAAAGTTGAAGTGATGACAGCAGATAAGGCTGTTCGCTTTTGAAGCTTATTGGCTGGTTCTCTGCATTATTTTTTTTTTTTCCCCCTGAAAGCCAGTCATTCAGGGGTGTAGCTGGCATAGACCGATCGTTACATCCCGCGGAGACCATGGAGGGGCCGAGAGGGGCTGGGGTCTAGAAGGGCAGATCTCTCACCAGCCGGCTTAGCTGTGTCGCTTGCCTGGGGACGAGTCCTGCGTAATATCGTCAGCAATGAGAAACACGGACTCATGTTTTCCTTGACCTTTCTTCACCTTGAAGGAGAGCGAAGCGGATCCTAGTTGTTAACTCCCCACCTCCTCAGCCTTGGGACAGTGAGAAAAGTTCAACGTTGCTTCTGGTGGGAGTGAGGGAACCGGGGCCGGTTCACAGCAGGCTTACATATTAAACCATCGCATCAAAGGCGAGCCGCGGTCTGACAAGAAGTGTAACCTGAGGAGAAAGGACACTAGTGCGTTTGAGCATGCTGAGGGATTCTTGCATGACCTGTTACTCTTTCAGTGCTGTAGCCCGAGCAGGTCTTACTGGTTTTTACCAAGGTTGGTGGGAGCTGAATGGGGTGTGGGCTCGTTTCTATTCATCCACGGACATCTCCGCGATCTTCTCTTCTCTTTTTTAATTCCCCCCTTGATATAACTCGGAGGAGTAGTGTTTGTCAAGTTTGCTGCCACCTGGGCTCAACCCAGCTGAATCAACTTTGGAGGATACCCTTGCTGCAGCCCTCTGGACGTCCTCCTAGGAGGAGAAGAAGAAGCTGAAGCAGTTTGGCATCATTGCTGTAGTTTGAGGAAAACCATTTCTTTGATTTCAGAGAGAGCTACCAGGAGGATCTGTGGGATGTCCTGATCTCCCCCCATTTGCCCTGCTGAGCATGGGGTAACGGTGTTTGACCATGGTGGTCACCCAGTTACAGTTGGAACTGTGCTTCCATGGCAAGAAGCTGAGAGGTTTCACCTGCAAGTTGACCAGGTCAGCCAGTGGATTTCTCCCAGAGACTTCGTTCTCCATTGCCTCCCAGATCTTTGTGCCGTTCCTTCTGGCTGGTTTGGGCACGGTGGCTGCTGGCCTCTTGATGGATGCTGTGCAAGTAGGTACATGTGGTTAGGTGTCCTGGCAGTGAGGGGGTGGGCTGCTTTACTGACCTTGAGTATTTCTGCGGGTTTGTTTTCAATGTGTGTCATCCTAGCAGCTAGTCAGCAGGATGTCTGTAGGCTTTTCCTGTGCTAGAGAGACAATGTCCATCTTCTTTAGGTCAGTAGATGGGCTCCTTCTAAAGTGCAATGGGCTGCCTGACGCTGCCCCGGGTGCATTCTGCTGGGTGCTGCCTTTGCTGTGTCTAGCTGAACGCTGTGGTGGTGGCTGCTGTGAAGCAACGGGGATCAGACTCTGGCACATTCCCCTATTGCATGGGATTATTTCTTTCCTTCAAAAATCTCTGATGAGGAGATCTAGGTCAGGGTTGTTACGAGCTACCTGGCTCACTTAGAGGCAAGTTGATGCTTTGGGTTCTTTGCAAACAACCTAATGTAATCTTTGGTCTAGAAGGCATTTAGATCCTGTGATGAGAGGCATGCCAGCGTAAAAAGATTAGCGTCACCTACAAACTGAGTGCTTCTTGGCCAGATTCTGAGGTGGGTGTAAATTTGGAATAACATCCATTGACTTCCAAAGGGAGGGGCTGGATTTACACCACAGTGCCCACAACCAGGATTTATCCCTTCTGTCTTTCCTTTGTACGAGTGGCATAAATAGAAATGCAAAATTTGATCTACTTTGGGCATCTCATGCCAGTGGATTTACAAATCAAAGGCTGGCAGAGTTTCCCAGTGATATATCCTGCACGCTGAGCTCACTGGGGTACATTGGCTTCTCTGGCATTAGTACCACAGCAGGAGCTAAATATGGATACTTGAGTGTTTGGAAAGACAATACCTTGCTGTTTTGTTGTGCATTGGAAGAAACAAAGAAGGCAGAGAAGTTGGATTAAAAGGAATACGAGGAACAGCAAAGAAGGGTTAACTGGGCACACACTGTTGCTGCGCTGTGTTTGTCGTCTCCACCTTGTGCTGTGCTTAGGCACAGACCTGTCTTGCAGCATTTCAGAAGTTCTCAAACTACCCAAGATGTTATGTTAATATTTAGCAGTTATCTTTGGCCAGGCGTCTCAGAGAAGGATAAAGGCACAGCACGCACCCGCTCCATTCCCTTGGCAGGTGGATAGGGCTTTTTCTAAGAGAAATCAAATGTACTCGCTAAGAACTGGGCTCTGCTCAGAAATGTAACTGCGTCCAAACTGATGGAAAACACAAGTAATGGTTACCTACATGTGTCCTTCAAATGCTCTGTGCATTTGTTCACTAGAATCTTAGAAATGGGGTCACGCGTGGGGTGCAGTAATAGTGTATTTTTTAGTGGAGGTGTTTCCAGCTGTGTTGAAACAGAAGCCATCAGCCAGGGGGTTCAGCTCCCAGAGGAGGGAGCTAGTGCACCGAGAGTCACAGCTGGTGTGGGAGAGATGTCAGTGAGCGGGGATATCAGTGACCCCCCATTTAAAACAAAAACCAGTAGCTGGGAAAATCCAGACATCTTAGCCTTTAAAGGTTTGGATTATTATTCTCTGCCTTTTTGTCTTTGAGCTGCTTATTTTCAGCTTTTCTTCCTGCAAGCATGAGAGCTAGAAATTCACTGTCCTGCCCAACTAAAACCTGAGACTAAGTTTCTTTGCTTGAGGACAGGTACCATAAGACTCATTATTGGTAATTGTGGGTTTTTCTAGTCCAGGCGTCTGTGATTTTCCCGTTTTTTAGAGGATGGTCTGACTGAGGAACACTTTGCCCTGTTTGCAGTCACTGCAAAATGTTCATAGAATCACTCGTAGGAAACTCCGTGTTTGCCTTTGGCAGGGAGATGTATGGGAAAGCTCAAGGATGGTCTCTAGAGCATACGTGTGAGTTTGGTGCTGCCCTTGGTTTGTTACGCACAAAATATCTCGAAATAACGTGGTTCTGTGCTGGGAGTCCAGCTGGCGCTCTCATTTGCAGGGGTGATGTTGTTGGAAAGAGGAGAACAAAATGGAAATTGCTTGTTGGTGTCCTGTGAAACTTTTTTGGGATTTTATCAGTTTCTGATCTGTCCTGGGGTGAAACCAAAAACTTCATGTGACTGTTAAAAATAAAAAAATTTAAAAAATCAACAAGAGATATTTGTCTAGCCCAGTTGACTCCAAGGCTCACACTTGGGTGTCTCATACTGTAGTAAAAGGATGCCCAAAGAAATAGCTATTTGGCTATTTGCCATTTTCTCTTCTTGGTGGTGTGACGATCTAGTCTCTGTGCAGGGCTGGGAGCATGGCAAGGGTCATTTCTTGCTGGACATTTCTGCCTCTGCTCCAGTGATCCTTGGCTGGCTGGTCCATCTGGATTCCAGGGTGGCTGGCATGGCTGGAGACCTTGCAGGGCCTGGCCAGTGGTTGGCCCACTCTTTCACAGCAAGGTAAAGAATCAGATTGGAGCTGGACAACCAGACTTCAAACTAGAGGATTCAGGAGGAAAGCTTCCCTTTCATTCTCACCTTCCACACCGCTGCGGTAGGACGCAGTCCAAATGAAAGTCACAGACAAAAGGCATCCCTGTCCTTTGTTGATAAAAGCCCATGGGATGATTAGTATTGGAAAGGATTTTAAATTGGCTTGTGTTTTATAGTCCAGGATATTTTGGTCTTTCTGTTGACTAGTTGAGGGCAATGGAGAACCTCTGAGGTTTCTTAGGTGCTGCCATGGAGGAGGATGGATGCTCTGGAGAGGTAACAGGACATGCTTGGGACTGTGCAGACAGTGTAAGGAGGGACAGCGGGGCCAGACTGCGGCTGGGGAGACTGTCTTGGTGCATCCCAGCCTCTCTTCCTCTATGGGACCCCATGAGCAGGTTCATTTGGCGTGAAGACCAGCTGCAGCGGATCGTGGGGTAACCAACCAAGTGTCTTCAGAGCCGAGCTGTAGGGCTGTAACTCCGAGGTGCAAAGTGGGAAAGAGTCTCTTTCTGATTCAGTGTCCCCGTGTGGGTTTGCAGTGCTGCACGGGATGTTTCTGTTCCTTCTAGGACAGTTTTCATCTCAAAGGACAGAGATGCTTCCTAGACTTAATCCAGCTGTCTTTATTCAGGCAGCTCCTTTGCCTTCACACCTCTAACCTGCCATGTTCCCCAGCCCCTCCAGCTGACAGTCCTGCAGGGCGATGGCACAGGGATCATAGAAACATTGAATCATGGAATGGTTTGGGTTGGAAAGGACCTTAAAGATCATCCAGTTCCAACCCCCCTGCCATGGGCAGGGACACCTCCCACTAGCCCAGGTTGCTCAAAGCCTCAATCATCTGTTCTGTATGTCTGCAGTCCCTCACACAGTGGAGTCCTGGCTGCTGTGGTACAAATCATTATGAATCTGTCCTCAGGCTCTTGGTGAGTCACTAGTGACACTCAAATGGAGGCAATTAAATCAGGTTTTTTTATTAGTACAGTTGTGTGATTCTTTATTAATTGTTCAAAGCCTTTCAGTGTAATTATATGTAAGGCAGAGTCCCAAAAAATCATCCTTCCCATCCTGAAACTTCTGTTATGATGGCTTGAGACCTGCAGAATTCATTGAACACAAAGATTGGAGCTTACGTTGATGTCACAAAGTCATGTTTCTCAAAGGTGACCTGCACAGAAAAAACAAACAGTTGAGTTTTCCTGTTGCTTTTCATTTCTATGTGCAAAATATGCAAGGTACTGAATATGAATGTCTGCACGCCTTTGTATTTTAAATGACTGTTTTTTTTTCACATCGTGACTATGAAGTCTGTTTTGTCTCCTCTTTCTTTTGAAGGTGTCAAAGATGTGTTTGGATCTTTATTCTTAATTAAACAGAGAGGAGAGAGAGGGATTTGAGTCTTTAAGAGATGTACACCCCTAGCTTTTCTCAGCTATTGAAGTTCCACGTTCACAAATTCAAACGAGATTGTCGCGTGTCAAATAAGGTGACTCTTCTCGTGTTGTCCGTTATTTGCTCAACAGTAGCTTACATTTAACATTTTGAAATGTGCCAGTTTCCAGGTCACCACTGCCAGGAAATGTGCCTTTTTCTATTGATAGTAACGTTTTTGTCTGTTATCAGCGCCTCCGAGGGGTGTCTCGCGCCGCGTGCTCAGCACTGGCTCAGCGCCAGTTTCATTCATCCTGACTCAGAAGGAAGCTGTGAGGTCTTCCCAGTGAGACAGCCACACCACTGCCTTCCCACAGCTTCCCATGGCCCAGCCAGAGCGAAACACCCAGCCGGTACACCCTGTAGCTATTTCCCAACAGGCTGACGGATGAATGTGTCGTCATTTACCGAGTCTGTCCAACCTCCTGGATCTTCAGGTTGATAGAACCCCAATGGATGTGGAGAAGATGGGCAGGGATCTGTCATTCATTTTGTCCTCTAGAGCCAGAATTCGGAACCGTTGTATGATACTAGCTGGTAACAAGTTAGAATTAATGAACACGTGGCATGTAGCTAAACTATGGAAATTTTTGCCCCAGGATGGCACAGGGGTTGGATGGGGGGAGATTGGATGAATACCTGAAAGAGAAATCCTCGGAATGCCGGTAAGTGTGCAGCTCAGTACCCTGTGGCAGGCAGTCGTAGGCTGGAAAATACACAGGTGATTATTCCATCTGCTTGTTGTAGATTCTTGTTTTATATGTCTGAATTTGATTGCTGGTGGAGGTGAGCGTAGGTTAGATGGACCTTTGGTCTGACTCGTTGTAGCTGTTCTTTTTTTCTTGTATTCTGCTCTTAAATGTTGAGCTGGTTGGTTTTACTTCATGGTGAGCTGCTCCGTTCTGTGATTTCACCAGGATGGGAGCCTCTCCGGCTACCGTGGGACTTTGCCAGCATCCTTGAATGCACAGGGGGTGAATGAATTATGATCCGAGGAACTGTATGGTAGATAAATTAGAGAAGATGTGTTAATCAATAAAGTTTCTTAGGGTTTCCGAGAATTTCTAGTGTTGGCAGCTGATTGAACAGCTTTGTACAGTTTAGCTTTAGAGGAGCAATGATAATCAAGATATTGGCCCAGCAGTTCAGGCTTATGGGATATCTTAATTCAGAATCTTTTTTTTTTCCAGCTATATTGGGAGCATGCTTGGTAACAGGAAGATTTAGGAACTGCCTGTGGAGAAGAGACGCAAAAATCTTCCCACCCACCACCAGTCTTAGATGCTTAGTTAGAAGTTTGGTAAAAAAAGACAGACACAACTTTTTGTTGTTAGGTTGTTTCCAGCTTTTTGTGTTTGTTCTTAGAGTATGATAGCAATAGGCATCCCTGCATCGAGTGTCAGTACAAAGGATGGCGAGCATGCTCTGTTTCATTTGGCTTGTGAACCCTCGTTATTTTTCATGTTGTTCTTGGCTAATACTAAAGGCACATTTTAATTTGTGGCTTTCCAAAATCTTCCGCTGCCCTTAGGAGGAAGGTTCCTTCTCCGTTAGGATAGTGCTTTGCTGTGCATGAGCTCAGAAAGCATATTGCAACCTAAAAATTCCCCAAATGCAGCCAGCTCAGGGCAGCGCCTGTCCCCAGGGGCACGACAGACACCGACAGAGCAGGTGCTGAGGTGGGAACTTGCTCCCCTTCAAGGCAGCAGCGTTGGACCGCTCAGCATCACAAACTGAGGTTGTTGCTTTTGTTTTCTTCCAGCACTGGGACGTGTTTCGGACAATTACAGAAGTTTTTATCCTGGTTCCTGCCTTGGTTGGCCTGAAGGGTAATCTGGAGATGACGCTGGCATCCAGGCTCTCCACTGCTGTGAGTTAACAGGGCGATGGTGTGTGTGGGGAGGGTGGGGGTTAGCCGGAGACATCGGGAGACTCTGCTTTCGTATAACCATGCGTGTATGAGACGGGCCCTTTTCTGCTAAGTAGAAGCTAGTGGTGTGTGAGTGTTAAAATAATGTGTTTGTCCTCATTTTGTAACTGGAACAGAGAATTTCCATCTGCGCTTTGAAGGTGAATTAATCCCTGGGCTTAGATTTGGGGCCCTGTGACACATGAAGGAGACAAAGCCAGGGCTCCACAGCTGTCAGCTTCAGTGTTGGATCGTTTTTCTGTGGCTATTGATCCTTGAGAGACCCAGGGCTTCCCGGCGAGCAGACCGAGGCTTCTTGGGACCTGCAGTAGCTTTTGCTGCTCTGGGTTTGACCTCTCCTATCTCCCTAAGCAGTTAATTTAACTTTGGCCTGTTTGTATTCCATTTCTTGGGAGAAATTGAAGTTTAACAGAGCTATTTAGGGGAATAAAAGAGGAAAAAATGGTTTAGTTTGTTCAGCTTTTGGTTTGTGCAGGATGTGGTGGTTGTGCCCCCTCCACCTGCAGCTGGGTGCCCTGCAATGCCTCTGCACCTCGTTTGAGCCTCGAGTGCCCCTGGGACATGGGGTTGGAGCATGATGGAGACGTGCCAAGAATGAAGGACAGGGAAGGCTGGGAGGTGCTGACCTGTGCTCGCTTCTCGCTGGCTTTAGTAACCCCTTTCCCACAGGGACCAGGTGAAACCGCCTTCAGCATCTGCCTGTGCCACAGCAACAGGTTTTCAGGGTGTCTCTCTTGGCTCCTAGGCTAACACCGGTCAGATGGATGATGCCCAGAAGCAATGGAAAATGGCCACCTGCAATTTAGCCCTTATCCAGGTGAGTCGCTTCAGCTGGGAGAGGGAAAAGGCTCTTGTGCTGTGCTGCAGCCCGACAGCGTCTGTTCCCAGCAATACTGGATCCAGAGCTTTTGATTTGGGGAAGGTATTCTCAACAGAGCCGAGCAGAGCCCAGGACTTGACCTCCAATAAAGCTCTGTGTGCCCCCAGAGCTTGCAGTTTAACTGCAAAACACATCTAGACATTCATTGCCTTTGCGGACAAGCTGAAATAATGAAAAACCCTGGCTTTGCAGGGGGAACTGCGGCACAATCCCTGTTTCACAACAGCCCCTCGATAAAGCCTGTTGTTTACTGGCAGCGTTTGGGATTAGCCTTGGGCAGGAGGGGAGAGGTGGGAGAAATGTGCCTCTTGTAGCTCTTTCTGCTTGTTAAAATCCAGCAACCAGCCTAGAGGTTGCAGATGGCAGGGCCACAGGGCTTGCAACGAGTGTCTGTGTGCTTTCCCTTATCACCCTCCACAGCCTTCAGCTTGCTAGGGGGGCTGTGCTGATGGGGAGCCCCTTTTTGTACTGACCAGGGCTATTCCTCTGCTGATGGACTCAGCATCCTTTGCTAAAATGTTATCTGCCCTTTGCAGGCCTCCAGAGTTTTTCTCCAAACTTTGTCAGGATTTTTTTTTTTTTAAACGTAGTGGAGCCTTACAGGGATGCTGCTTAAATACAGAAGCAATCAGCATCTCTGCAAGGCTTTGTCCTCCCAGCCGTGTGGCAATGCTGCAGCCGCGTGGAGCCAGGACTGCCTGGAGCAGAGGCAGATGGTTGCTCACCAGCTGTCTTTTGCCCCCCAGGTCCAAGCCACCGTGGTGGGACTTCTGGCTGCTGTTGCTGCTGTGATCCTGGGAGCCATCTCCAAGGGCTCTGTGGAGCTGAGCCAGGCTGCCGTGCTGTGTGCCAGCAGCGTGACCACAGCCTTCATAGCTGCCCTTTCTCTCGGTGAGTCCTTTTGGGTGCTTAGATCAAACATGCAGCACTCAGGCGTGGAAAAAAACTGTCCCTTCTGCCAGGGAAGCCCAGCTGACATCCCTTCGGTGTGGCACAGGGAGGAGGGATGCAGAGAGCATTAGTCCTACGTCTGCTGCTTTCATCCCTTCTGCATCCTGCCTTTGCTTCTCTTCTCCCAGCATCTGTTCCTCGCTGGGATCTTGGCATCCACAGCAGCAATGGAAATGTTCCACTTCACCTGACACATGAAAAATGCCACATGCCACGCGTGGGTGTACACACACCTGCGCGCACTTTCTCCATGTGTCTTGTGGGACACTTGAGCCATCTACACTGGTCCTTTCCTAGGGGAGGATGAACTAATGCCCTGCACACAGCAGGATGTAGAGTCTGTTAGCAGACAGCTCCAGACCATGCTGGAGATGGACACGGGTCACCCAGTGCCCTGCAGAGGGCTGTGGCCAGCCCGGTGGCTCGCCTGCTGTGAGCTCAGAGCCTGGCTGTCCCCTCGCCCGGCTGTTCCCCTTGCAAGGGCAACGTGCTGGGGTGGACAAGGAGGAGCTGCTCCGTGTCACCTAGAGGTGCTCAGTTTGTAGGTCTGCCATAGGAGGGCAGCACGATACCCTGAATAGAGGGAGCTGGCGGAGTCGGATGCAGCAAGTTTTCCAAACAAAAAGGACAAGTCAGAGCAAGTGCATATCCTCAAGCTGGAGTCAAGGGGTGATTGCAGATGCCTTTGATGAAAAAACATGGGATAAAGCAGTTGTTAAAAGAGAAAAGCAGCAGCCCAGCTTTCTTTAAACTCTTCCCTTCAGTCTCCCTGCTCAGCGTGATACAGAGAGGCTTTGCTGCTGCACCAACAGCCTTTCAGCTGGCATTGGTTTGTTCCCTGGACGTGGTCTCAGTGGCCCGTGTGTGGGTGCACACGATGGGAAGAGGCTGTTTTATGGCCAGGAAGGGCGGCAGCATGAACTGTGCTGTGGGGAGGGGAGCGTGGGTATCCAGGAGGGTTTTTCTGGAGAATGCCAAGTTGTGTGAGGATGTATTTCTGATGTTGTGACAGGGAAAGGGGCATGCGTGGCATTCCCAGGGGCTGTGAGCTGCAGGGAACTGCTGTTTCTCGGGCTGTCTTTGGTGCATCCTGTCAGCCACGGAAGGACTTTGAAGAGATGTCCTGTGCCTCATCCCACGGCTGCCCTCGCCATGCACAAGGCAGGGTTTGTTCCAGGTGGCTCTTCCACATGGCTGAGGGATTCCCACATGTTCATCGGGGTTTGGGGTTTGTGCTTATTAACTTACCTGGGCAAGCAAAACATCCCTGCTCTGCAGCAATCCTGACGAACAGATGAATTCTCCAGGTGCAGCTCAGAGCAGCGGGGAGGAGAGGTGATGTGGGCCATCTCCGTAACCTCTTGACTCTGGAGCTGCTCACGGCATCAACATCCACCCAAATCAAAGCAGCCCCAGAGACCCTGGAACGGGAGGAGTTAGTCTGACGGCCAGGCTGAAGGGCTCACCCAGGCTACTGTAAGAAAGCTCGTTGCTCCTTGGTGGTACAAACTCAGAGAAATTTTGGTCTAATATGGAAAATATCTTTGAGCTGTGGAATCCGGAGCAGGGGATGGCACCAGGAGGCTGCCACATGCCTGCTGTGTGCTTATCTATGAGTGTGCTCCGTGCCTGGTCCTGCTTCGAGGCAGCAAAGATTAGGCTGCTCAGGGGGGGAGCTTCTAAATTTGGGCTGCCCGCTGGTGTCTCCTTTGATCCCTGGAATTTGCTTGTGTGGCTCTGCGCCTTTAGTGCAGTTCATAAGGGCAAAGTCGTGCCCTTCGGGTTGGTGAAAGCAAGAGGACAAATTCCTGGGGATGTCCAGTCTCCAGCTGTGTGGTACCACTGCGGGCAAGCTGCTTCTTGCTTTTCCCAGACCCCGCGTCCCCCTGGGAAGCAGAAGAGCAGCTCTGGGGTGAAACGCAGCAGGATGCATTCTCTGTGTCTTCTCTAGGTCTGGTGATGATCGGCGTGATCATCGGAGCAAGGAAAGTTGGGATCAATCCAGACAATGTCGCCACACCCATAGCAGCGAGCCTTGGAGACTTGATAACCCTTTCCCTGCTGGCGGGAATCAGCAGTACGCTCTTCAAATACATAGGTACGGTGTTTAGCAGGGGTTTGCAGCTCAGCAAGGGAGGGGTGAGTCATTGGGAAATTATCGTGTTTCTGGGATGTTTCAGAATGGAGGCTCTCATGCCACTGGGGTAGAAAAATGGCCAAAGAAGCTTTTTCCAGGCTCTGTTTTAGTAGCAAACTGGGATTTGTCAAAGAAATGACCAACGTGTATCGCACAGCTTTGGAACAGAAGGTTGACAGATGTGACACTGAGTCTGTTCCTGCATCTCCCTGGCTGTGCATGGGTGATGGCAGGTCCTTCCTCACCGAGCTGTTCCAGGGGTTTGGCTTTTGTAAAATATTCTATTTCTTCTCACGTGGAGAGCTGCGGATGAACGAGATATGAGCGCTTTGGAGGGAGGGAGGCAGTGCTGCACTGTTTCGTGCTCACAGGACTCTGAGTAGGAGTTGTGGCCATGCTGCTGGTTGGCAAAGACTTGGGCACCTGTTGACACTGAAAAGCTCAAAACATGTTACAACTTGGTGATATATGCCTGACCGGTGTTTGTCAAGTGCTAGGCTATTTAGCGCGAGCCTAACCTAGAACAGAAACAGGAAAATAAAAAGATTCAGCAAACTCAGTACCATTTGAAACCCAAACGGTTGCCTCAGGCTGTGAGCAGTGAGGCAGCTGTTTAACTTACTCCATATGCCAGCAAGCGAGGGAGCGAAGGAGCTCACGTTGAGGGACAGACCCAGGAATCGCTTCCGTACAGCCCTCCGTGCGCTCCAGAGGTGCGTTTTTTTACCAGGCTTTTTCCATGACGCCATCACACCTGCCTCTGTGAAGCTGGTTTGTCTCTCGATTGCTACACCTCTGATAACATCTCCCAACAGCACATTGCAGAACAACATATCATCTGTGGCTGTGACCAGAGAGCATTTGTGATGTTTTCAGAGCAGCTTAAATACCCCCTTGAGGTGGAAAATACTCCGCACAGACATCATTGGGAGCATGATGTGAAGCAGGAAGGAGGAAGGTCCTGTTGATGGGGGCTGAATAAATCCATTTCCCTTCCCAGTGCGTAGTAAGGGACCGGTCACGCTGTGACAACTTCTGGGTCCCACCAAAATGTATCCTTCAAAAACACCAGTGAGTCTGTGAAGTTTGGGGTACCGCGTGCTAGCTGATGCAGCACCATCTCCTCACGTGGAATATTTGCCAATGAAGACTTTTAATTTTTTTTTTAAATCAACCCTAGTCCTTCCCAGTTGGGCATAGTGGAGATACCAACTGTGCCAAAGAGTTTCAGCTTGCTTACGGGCTGTGTGTGAAGGAATGCGGCAGAACTGGAACGTGGGGACTGAAATCCATTCATCCTACCAGGAGTTTTTCCGTGGACTTTGATAAGGTTCGGTAGACTCCACTGCTCGTGTCTGCATTATTTAAGAAGGAATTAATTGCCCATAACAACCAGGACTTGGAGGTAGGAGATCCAGTACAGCAGCTCCGTCTGTCATACCACCCATCTGTCCTAAATGACCCCGGGTGGTAAAGCGCACTACAGCACAGCAGCTGTTCACACACAGAGATGATTGCGGTTTGGTGCCGAATGAAGCCACACGTCAGGAGTGCACCTCTTTCTCCAAGAGCCCTGGCCTCATGGAAGATATCACATAAGCGCTATCTCATCCAGGTCGCCCAAGGCCCTGGCAATGTCATTTTGAAAAATGCAAGCTTTGAGCCTGCTTCATCTCCCAGATTACCTGCAAAGTTTGCCTTGCAGCCCGCTGGCTTTGGCCCCAGCGCAGAGACCAGATGGAGAGCTTTGTTGAAGAAGCATTTTTCTATCAAAAGGGTTGGCATCATCCCCGTTGCTTGAAGGTGTTTCTCATGCTTCTGAGTCATGTTTATTTTCTTTTAGTGCTGCACACTACTTATTTTTTAATTCCTTTGCTTCTAAAGGTCACTTGAAGGTTATGCCCCTGCAAAATGGAAAAAGCACCTAATGGAAACACATGTGAGCTAGCGGGAAAGAAACCCTGGATCTTAACTGGCTTATACGTGCAAGGGAGTGTTGGTTCCTGTAGAGCAGAGCAGCTGTCAGCAATTCTGCTTGCTTGCCACCAAAAGTACCTATTGCCTCTTGTTTTAGGTGGAGGCATGAGGTGTCAGTGGTGTGATGCAGCTTGCGCACAGGAGTTTTCCCCTTGCCCTGCTGTTTGATTTGTACCCTGAAGCCAGAAGTTTTGTAACTTTTTGTCTTGCTTAGTTGGAGATGGAATTGGAGACTTGCTCATCTTCAAATACAGTTTGCTTTGAGTCCTGCTGATTTTCAAATAACGTCCTCTAGCAGTGAGTTTCAGGGTTAATTGTGGATTTCTGTCGTGGAGTGAGGTGACTTGGGGAGTATCTTGGTTCATGTGATTTTCCTGCTGATGTAACTCAGTCTGAGCAACAGCCCTGCTGCGTTTCTTCTAGATTTTCTACAATATGATTTTGGCAACCTGTGCATCCAGGGGCATTTAATTCAAAATTTCTTTTCCTTGCCAGATGTGAAATACCTTTCTCCTCTGATCTGTGCTGTCTTCATTGTCATGATCCCTCTCTGGGTTGCTATCGCCAAGCAAAGTCCTTCCCTTGCCGAAGTCCTGAAATCCGGCTGGCAGCCAGTCATCGTTGCGATGAGCATCAGCAGGTAAACCGAGGAGCTGCTCCTGAGCCCACGCGTGGGCTCGCTGCAGAGAGGCCCCGTGCTCGTTTAGAAAGCCATCAGAAGTGAAGCTGGAAGGGACAGCAGAAGGGTAATTGTCCGGTGCTGATGGCCCTCCAACAGGCTCTGGCATAGTAGATGAGTCCCAAAATGACTGGAAAAAGCAAACCATCATTTTAAGTCTCACTTGCGCATTCATGCACCATGTGGGTGCAAGCCAGGAGACTGAAAAGGGAGACGACAGCCATCTCAAGTAGCCAGACTTCAGCCTCATTTTTATCCAGCTGTAAAGACAGGAGACTGATGAACGTAGAGACAGATAGTTCATCCCCCCTGTGCTGCATCTTCCAGACCCAGCTGGGGTCTAGGAGAGAGTTTAAAATAAACCTGCTAAGACCAGTATAGAAGTGTAGCAAAAATTTGGGGAGGATGATGAGGCTTCCCTGATCGCTATCAAGGGTTTTGCTCAAGGCGGGGCAAGGAGGTCTTCCTGATCTAGGGTAGGCATTGCCCTGGGGAGAGAGGTTGATCCACCCTCATTGCCTGTCCTTTTTCAACAGCATTGGTGGGCTCATCTTGGACAAAACTGTAACTGACCCAAACTTTGAAGGCATGGCGGTTTTCACACCTGTGATTAATGGTAGGTTGGGCAGGGGGGTTATATGCATGCTTTTGTCTATACCTCCCCCCCCAGGGTTATGGTATCCTCTGTTGTCTCTGCACAGAAGTCAGTGTTCAAGTCCTTGCTCCCATCACGAGTGGAAGTGAAGCGACTCGTCCCCATCACATCCCTGTTTACTCATACCTTGAAGCATCTCTGGATAAAATAACAGGCAGGGCTGAAAAATACTGGCAGAGCTGTGGGAAAGGTTAACAGCATCTGATTGTTGCCTCTGAGAGCTACGTCGACACCTTTCCTTTCACAACATCAAACCAGCTAAGGATGTCACAATAAATCCATTTTCCCTGTCTCTGCACTCAGCAATTTGAGCTGTGCAATCATCCCCTCTGCAGATTGTTGATAAAGGTTAATATAGTAACTTTATATATATGCATGTGTGTGTGTGTATATATATAAAAGATTCTATAGAGAGATTATATATAAGGATTTTTAATATATGTATGTCAACATCTTTTGTGTGTATATTTATATTTGTTTGAAGCCCCACAGCACTGTTATACACACACATACCAGTACAAACTGCTGGAGATCCTGGCATCGCTGCGGACCCACCGTTTTATTTTTCTGCTATTGTAATGTTCTTGCAGGCCAGGCCCATTCCAGGGGACACCCCCATTACTAGGGCAGGCTTAGCCTTGTGCCACCCTCAAATCGTGGCGTCCTCTTGCAGTGTCAGAGGGTGTCACCCAGCTGTCACCTTCCTGGATCTGCATGAAGACAGCCACCTTGCTGACAACCTCTTTCCAGCACGGTTAGCCAAAGAGCCCGATTGGGAAAGCACTCAACAGCAGTTGAGCTGAACAACGATTGACCCAGGCTTCCCTCCGTGGGGGTGTACAGCCCTTTGGCAGAGCTGGTGGCAGAGTTACCAAGAGCTCTGTGTCTTTGCACGGGTAGGAGAGTCCTGCAAAGAGCAGCAGTGCAGAATTCAGAAAGCTCCCATCTTGAGCTCTGTTGAGCTCATCTTTGTCTTTTCACCTTGATTCCGCTCTGGCAAATCTCACATTTAATGATGGAGGGGAAAACAGGAGAAGCCTGTAGGATCTGGCTCACAGTTATCTTTTCTGTGGCATTTCTACCCTGCAAATACTCAAGGTAGTGGAAGTTTGCTCCATAGAGCATCATCCCTCTATTTTCTGCTGGAAAATGTAGCTGCTTTTTCATGTTTGCTAGAATTAATCAGTCTGGAAGAAATTAATTGCCTTTTAATTACTTAACGTATTTGGGCTCTGATTCATTCTCATATGATTCCTTCTCACTTAACGAGTGTGTTAAGATGCCTTCAGACAGACATATAATCACTTTCTGTGGTGTTTGTTGTCTTTTAAACAATAATGGCTCTCTGGGTGAGGAAATGCAGAAGTGGCTGTGAGCAGCATCTGCCATTGCCTGCGGGGCTTTCCCCAGGTGTTGCTCACAGGCTGCGTCAAACCAGGTGCAAATACATCATCTTCAGAGGCCACGTGGCATTTACAGCCGGTGCTGGGAAGCGAGGGAAAATGGTTCCAATAATGAAGGAGATGATCACTGGAGCCTTCCTGATTTTTAAGCGTTGTTCCTGCCAAGTGAATAGCGCAGCATCACCATGAGATGTGGGATCAGGTTTTTCTCTTTCTCTTAAGTGCTCTCAGTGAGCTTGTAAGTGAATGTGGAGCTCACCTCGGGCTGGGTTTTAGACTGATGTTTCCTGCTGCAGTGAAGGTGGTTTACAGGTTTACTGTGTTTTGTCCTCGTAGGTGTTGGAGGGAATCTGGTCGCCATCCAGGCCAGCCGCATTTCCACATTCCTGCACTTCTGGAGCATGCCTGGAGTTTTGCCATACAAGATGAGGCAGAATTGGCCCAACCCATGCACCACATTCTTCTCATCAGGTAGACCTTGAACCCTAGGTGTCCGTGTCCCAAGGCACGTCATCACAGATAGCTCCTTTGTCAAGCCTGGTTCGCGAAGGACTAGGTGGGTTTCAAAGGCAGAACTCCCTTTCCCCCTTCCAGGGACGATACTCAGATTGGAGGGGAAGCATCTTTGCAGTGGGCAGCTGGGAAAAAAAAAAAAAAAAAAGCTTGTGGTATACTTGCTTACTGACATGCAAAGAAACTGGCCTTCAGGGAACACTAAAGAAAAGTCATTGAAAAAGAATCTCAGATTTGATCCAATAGGAAGTTATTTTAACCATGGCTAGCCTAGAGCTATCACTTGCCCTAGAGGGTGAACAGAGCATAACCTTGCTGAAAACCAGCAATTCCTCCCTCTTCAGCCATGGGTAAGCCTAAGCATCAGCAAAACTGTCTTTTTAGATTGCAGATTCCCCTTGATTTTCACGCTAGGTTGGGAGTTACTGCTGGAGCAAACTGAAAAGTGGGAAAGTGCTTGCAGCGAGGCAGAGCAGAAGCAGTGGGAGGCGAGAGCAGCTGAGAGGAGTGTTTGGAAGAAGAGGAGTGGAGCAAGTCTTTGGCACATCGTATCCGTGCTAGACAAAGCTGCTGGGCTGACACTGCAGATGCTCCAGATTGCTGCACGATCTAGAAAAGGCGTTAGCAATGTGGTTGGTGGGAGGGGACAGCCCCATGTCTGTGCACCAGCGGTAAAATATGCGGCTGTCCTGGTCTCCCCCCACAGTGTACAGCCGCTGTCATCCCTGTTTCTCTGTCTTCTGCAGAGGTGAATTCCAAGTCAGCCCGAGTCCTGTTCCTCCTGGTTATCCCAGGGCACCTTGTGTTCCTCTACACCATCCACCTGCTGCAGGGAGGCCACACGTCTCTGTCCTTCACCTTTGTGATGTTCTATCTGACTGCTGCTTTGCTGCAGGTAAACCCCAACCTCTCATCCAAAAGGAACCTCTCAGATACTGTGGAAACAAAACAGTCTCCAGGTTAAACAGCAGCCACGGTAAAACTTCCAGCAGCAGCCCACGTTTCCAATAATTTCAGGTTTGCTTCCTACAAAGCATCATGTATCTTCTGTGGGTCCACTAGTACTTAATTGCCAGGGTCTGGTGTCCCACGTGAGCACGACTGCCCTTAAGGGTGAGCGAGGAGCCAGATGAGATGGGGAACAAGTTCTCATCATCCGCTGAGCTGCAGTAAGCGTGCGGACACACACTTGGCAAGGAGGGACCTCTGGCTGTAGGTGACACCTTGTTTTACCCTGTTCACTCCTGGAGTCCCTAAGCCCCGAGTATTTCCAGGCTGCCACTGGTTATGGCAGTAACGGGCAGGTGAGAGGCCAGCAGGTTTCCCCACTCATTTTGAAAATCCATTTCGCATATCATGGTGAAAACCTGGGGATCCCTCTGGGCAGGGCTATATGGGTCAAAAGCCTGGGAGAACCCAGGACTGAGAAGTTCATCTTCAGAAGTAAAAGTTCCGGGTAGGCAATGGGCAAGTTCATCCAGTGGGTTCTGTCTGTTCCCTTCCGCTCTTCTGCCTGCCCTGTAGACTTTGTCATCTCACTTGGAAATGCATGTGTTGCTTAAACTCACCGAGGCTCTGACTTCGCTTGCCCTTTTAAACCCGTGATTCATCGATGTGCGGGTTGGGGTAGCTGACTTCTCGCTTTGCCTTACAAGTGGCCTCATGTCTGGGGGTGATTTCCTCGCATGTGCAAACAATTGGGTTTTCTTGACCTTTGCATAACCCTAAGCCCAGCAGCACAGCCTCGGTTGTAAAAGAAAATATTTATTCTTCTCTTTATGCATCGGGGTAACTCCTCAACCAGAGCCAAGCATGAAAATAGGCAGAATAAATGACGGCGTTAAGAGCAGGATCCCAGCAACGCCACTGACCCCAGAAGATTCCCATGGAGGCCAGCGGAGGAGAATGCACTTTGCTTGGTTCTTTCTTCCCCTCCGTTATACTTTATACAGAAAGAACGAGAGGGGGAAGTTTGGGTCAGCTGGAGGAAGCCCAAAGAGAAAGATCAGAAGCCTAGAAAACATGACCTCAGAGGAGTGATTGAATGGATGGGGGTTAGCTCGTCCAAAGAAGGGAGGCTTGAGAAAAATCTGGTTAACAGGCTTTAAACTACCAAGTGTCTCTAGGGAGGGACAGAATATATATATTTTTTTTTTCCTGTGGTCACTAGGGATGAAACATGAAATCATGGGTTTCAAATGAAAAAAAAAAAAGCAGATTTATGTTAGACCTTGGTAAAAAAACAAAAACAGAAAAAAAAAGCCCTGGGACTAATTGCTTAAAGTGTGGCATCTCCATCTTGGAGGGTTGTTTGGCATAGGTTAAACCAAGGACCATCAGGAAAGGTGTGGGCATATTTGATCTTACGTTGAGGCAGAGAAATGCTCTATAAAAACCTCTTGAGTTTCCATACTGCTTTAGTTTCTGCAATTCTGTTATTTCATTTGCTTCCCTCGTCCCTCCTCCTCCCTGTCCCCCCCCCAGCTTGCCGTTTTCACCTTTAGAAATGCCGCCTCTGCCTTTGGTTCCCGTTGTGCTGCGGTCTCCCATGGAGGGACCACAGACGTGGGGTGCAAACTCTCTCTCCCTTCTTAATTCAATTAACTAGACAGCCTTTAATCTTTAACCGAAGTATTTTTTTCCTCCATCTGTTTATCAGAATCGGGAATGAAATAGGAATTAAAAGAAGTCACAACAAAGATTTTAAAACTGTTGAGATGAAAAAAAAAAAAAGTTTGTTTTTTTTTTTAACATGTCAGTGCTGCTTGGGATAACTTTGATGTAAAAACTGCCTCAAACTTCAGTTGCCCACTGAGACTTTTAGGCAAAACAAAGCAGACACAATCTGAATTTCTAATGGAGAAAAAGAAAGATGAGGAGAAAAATATCTGGCTGCAAACTTACCCTTTGGGGCTGCAGCAGCCCTATTGCTGCTGGAGTGAATGGGAGCTTCCCGTTCAGGGTGCGGGAGGTGGGAACCCTGCCTTTGAGAGATGCTTTTGGTGTGGAGAGACTCCAGGCGATGCTGTGCCCACGGGCAGCTCTGGGGAAGGCGTTCATTCTCAGGATCCCCGCTAGCTCTTGGCCGTGGCCACGTTATTTTGTCTGCGAGCCGAGGGAGGCTGTGCGTTACCTTCTCCCTGCCTCACCAGGACCTGTCCTGCCTCTCCTCAGGTGGGAATCCTGCTCTACGTCGCTGACCTAATCGTGCGCCTGATGTGGAGGAAGGCGCTGGATCCGGATAATTTCTCCATCCCCTACCTCACAGCCCTGGGGGATCTCCTGGGCACCGGGTTCCTGGCTGTCTGTTTCCGCCTGGTTTGGCTCGTCCACGGTGCAGACATGAACCTGGGGAACTGAGAGACCACGTGCTGCTCCACGTCGCTCGTGCTGCACGGTGCTTTCCTCTGGGACAACGGGGTACCTGGCGATGAGCGCTGGGTCACCCAGCTGGATTGGGCTTCCCCTGCTGCCCCCGGTGCCCCATCTCTCCTCCCCGTCGTGCCTTACAGCTGGGCTCGCCCGCCCCGAGGATTCGGCACCCCCAGACTCGTGCCCTTGAAGTGAACAAGCCGGTTATAAGCAGCGCCTGCTGCTCACGCCTGCGCCTGGCGAACGAGGCATTAAGGAGCATTTTGGGCTGTTTGTAGCGGCTGGGTTTCAGTCCCCGGCACTGGAAGAGCCCAGGAAGCCTGCAGAGATCGCTGCATCCAAGCGGATGTCGGGATATCTCCGTTGGGCGCTGACGTTCCGTTGAGGGAAATTCTTTGTTCACCCTTTTCTCTCCCATCGCAACCCTGGAGGAGGAGAGCAACCAAGGCTTTAACCTTGTCTCCTCTCCATCGCTCAGACACTCGGGATCTGAGGCAGTGAGCTGGCTGGCTTGCGCCCGGCGGGAGGTTATCCGGGGAGACCACCTACCTGCGCTGGCAGCCTTGCTGCTGTCCGACCGACAAGCTGGATTGAGTGCGTTTTGGGGGTAGGAAGGTTTGTTTTTATGGTTTATGAGATGTCCAGTGGTTCAAATGTTTATAGAAACACACACACAAATAAAGTGACTTAAAAAAAAAAAGGTAATGCTATGGCTTTGGGGGTTGTTTTTTTCTTGCTATGGCTCTGCCTGTTCCTAGTTCAGACTTGTCAGGCAGAAATCTTGCTCGCTTCTTTCTCACCCATCCAGGGCTGGACAACACAATTTTAACAGGGCTTCAGGAAAATCAGTGTCATAACCAGGAGCAGCCTTTTGCAGCCCATGTGTTTCAGGTTGGAATTAAAGCTCATTCCCTCTCCCACCGTTGCCATCCACTCATTGACAATTGCTCTGCGATGAGTCTAGAATCTGCATCTGTGCGTAAGGACCGTGTTGGGCTGGGTGAGGATTTGGCATGAGGAGGGTGGCTATCTTGTGCTACCAGGAACATGTCAGGTGAGGCTTGTGGGGCCAGATAATAGGATGCCCAAGAGTCAGGAGTTGAGGATGTGGATCAAACCTTTGAAAAATGCCACTGAGCCTCAACTTTAATAATAATCTGCCTTTGTAGGTGCTGGAGGAGGGGAAGGGAGAGGTCAATCTCCCCGCCTGCTGGCAGACAGATGCCTTGTTCAAGGATGCACCAGCTCTTAAACACTTACTTTTGAGCCGTGCTGGTGTTTCTTTGCTCCAGTGCTGCTCCAATCTCCCAGAGCTGCTGCAGAGCTGAGACCCCTGCACAGGACTGACACGTGGCTGAAGGTCCCCAGCAGCAAAAGCTGTTCCACTCCGGGCTGCCAGGCATGGGGAAAAGCACTCCCTGAAAAAAAAATACGTCTAAGCTGTGACTTCCCCACTCTCCAAGCCTCCTCCTCCTTTCTTACAAAGGATGAATTACCCCACGCTGGCTGAGCTGGAGAGCGTGCACACACCAGCTTCGTGGTGGGGGACATTTCAGCATCGGAGGCGCGCGCTCCCCCACCGTGTGCCTCGCCACGTTATCTCTCGCTGCAGCCTGTGTGATAATTGCAGCAGCAGCAGCTGAGGGGACTTGCAGGGAAGGCAAAGCAACAGCAAGCATCTGATTGTTGGTCCCAGTTTGAGGACGCTGCTTTAGGAGATACGTACATATATATATTCTAATAATCTGAACCTATCATTTTATTTTGTAAACCTTTATTAGCTCCTGTTTGGCAGTGGCTTGAGCAGTCCTGGCAAATAACTCCTCCTGTCTCAACACTTTCCTCCTCCTTGCTGCACGTGCCCGCTGCCTTGGAGATACCCTCTCTGACCTTGATGCTTTTGCTACTGGTGTGAATCAGGTAAGGCTGGTCCTAAGGCAAGGCTGGTCCTAACACCAGGCTGCTGAGGGCACCCGACCCCTCTGCAGGGTCCCGGACATCTGAAACTCTTAATAACACAGATTTGCTCCTGCTGCCTCTCATCCCCCCAAAAGCCCCAGACTGGAGCCTGTGGCTGGTGCAGTCTACAAGGGACCCCAGTCCCCCTCCTCCAGGATCAATTCCCAGTTCCCAACACGTCTGCTTCTCTGCCACGTGATTGCAACAAAGCCCTGGCACTGGTGCGGCCCCTCGTCAGGGGATTCTGGGCAGAGCTGGGTTTGTTCTGGTTGTCACTGTTGACAGAGGACACGGATGGGAACATGTAATAGATGCCATCTGTGTCCTACTTGTGGGACCCCGCTGGGTGGGGGTGACCTGTGCTGCACCTTACCCACGCTGGCCTTGGGTGCTCCCCCCTTGCAGGGGGTGCTGGGACAATGAGCTGACGTGGGGAGATGACAAAGGGACGTGCTGCTCTCCAGGGTACCCCTTGGTGGGCAGCCAAGCAGCAGCCTCATGTCCGTGCACTTAGTGCAGGGAATGCACTTAAGACTGAAAATTGCTTCCAGCTTCGAGAGAAATGATATAACCAAAGGAAATGGTTTCAATAAAAGAGGATTTTTGTTTTTCTTTGAGGGCAGCAAAAGGCTAGTTATTTGGCTGTGCAGCCTGTTTACTCTTCCCTCCTTTTCTTTCTTTCTCTGTGCAAATGAGAAAGGGCATTTGCTAACAAAGGTTATGTGTAACCCTGGGGCACAGCTTGGATTAGGGTTCCAGTAACTCCATCTGAACCTGCTCCTCCAAGAAACCACCCCCAGCCCTCCCAGCGAGCGGCAGTGCTCTGCGGGCAGCACGGCCCCCTCCCCGCGCACCAGCTGCCTTGGTGGCACCGAGCAAAGCCCCGCATTGTCCCCCTCCCCTTGTCTTAAAAGCAGAGATGTGGTGCTTGAGTGCCTGCAGGATCCTCAGCTTTTAAGAGCTCTCAGTACGTCACAGCAGGTCCTACCTGGTTTTCTGCTCCCTGGGGTCTTGGAGTGATTTTGTTGGGGTGGAGATTTGGGGAGGGGGCTCCTTCCCCCCCTTTGCCTTTACAAAATTCACGTGGCTTCAGAGCAAACCTGCGTGGGTAGCAGAGCTCAGACAGGCTGTGGACATTTCATAGTGATTTCTGTCCTTCTAACCCAGCAGGAAGGTCACTGCCAGTGGGGGCACTGGCTTTTCCGCAGCCGTGTCCTTGTCATTCCTGTGCCCAGCTTTTCCCTGGGTTGTGACCACCCCAGCACAGTCACCAGCACCTCCTTTTGAGACGAGAGTGACTTTTATTTCTATTTAGTCCTCACAGCTCCCAAATAACCAACATCCCTGAAGAGGTGGGAGAAGAGAGCTCCGTTCTTGCTGCTCCATAGCCCGTGGCCACTGACCTGACCATTTGGGCCACCACTTGCCCTGGGCTGAGAAACCCACCGAGTGCTATGAGATCCCCATCGAAGGTTTGTCTTGCATGAATCTCAGGGGGAATAAAGGCAAGTGTGGAGTGGCAGCAGGAGAATGAGACTGGCTGGTTTTTAATAAAGCAGAAATACCAAAACCCCTGCTTCGTGCTGGCTCGTCCAAGCCCTGTGCAGCCAGCAGCCGGCTCGTTCAGGCTGTAGTAGGAGGCAGTGAAAAAAAAGGTAAAATTTGGGGTTTTTTAATCTCCCCTGTTTTTGCTTCACACCGTATTAGCGGCGCAGCTTAGGCTCACTCCTGAGATCGGCCACAGCTGTCCCCCAGTAAACCAAACCCCAGGTTCACGTCAGTGCTGTGGGATGGGGCTGAGGACGAGCGATGGAGTTTGGGAGGGGGCGGGTGCTTGCCCTGCACCACCGCGAGGCCGGTGTGTTGGGGTGCTGGGGACCTCGGGGAGATCCCAGCTGCAGCGGGGAGGAAGGTCGGTCAGGGGTCCCCCCATCCCCAGGGGTCCCCCCATCCCCAGGTGCTGAAGGGTTTCCCTTTGCAAGCAAAGAAGGGGCTGGCACCAGCTGTAGACAGATTGGAACAGGGGGTTGTTTTCAGGGCTAGTCAAAGAATTTATTTTTCTCCCCCCCCCACTTTCTGTTCACTGCCTCCACCCTAACACAGTATTTTTCCAGAAACTCTACTTTGTGCGAGTTGCAGCATCCTTACTGTGGACAAGTGATGTTCCAGCCAGCAAACACAAGCAAGTCTGAAAAGCCTCCTTCAAGCGAGACACCGCTTCCAAGACATACTTGAAAACACTTTTTTTTTTTTTTCCCTTCAGTACAAGTCTATTTAATCCTCCGGCTGGTAAACAACCCAATCCGTGGTGCACAGCAAGCTCTGGAAGGAAACCTCCCTATCAGTGAAGCTCTGTTTTGTTTCACTGAGTAAGGCTTGTATTTAAGGGCACCGAAAGCAGTCCATGCACAGATAGAAATGTCCCTTGGGGTTATCCCTTTGCTCTTTCTCCAGGTGACAGCAGCTGTGCTCCATCCTGGTGGGGTGGTTGGTCCTGTCGTCACCTCGTTGGTCGCAGGGCTGCTCGAGAGGAGTCTTCGCCTGTTTGTCACCAAACCTTGGCCAAAGCCCAGCGCAGGACATGGTATGTGGCCCCGCAGGCAGCTGCACCAAAGCCTCTTTGCCACTAAGAAGCAGGGCTGTGCTTTGATCCCGCTGGGGATCCCGGTGGCGCATTCATGCCCTTCATCACGGTACCAGCATCCTCCTCCCAGAAACAACCCCGCTCACAGTGGGGTGCTTGGGCAGGGCTGGGGGGGGTGATGCCCTGCTCTGTTCTCCTGGGGGGCAGTCCCCAGGAATCTCCTTGCTTTCCAAGCCCTTGTTCCACATCAGGAGATGCCACATTCCCAGTCTGAAGTACAGAAAAAAAGAAATCCAGTTACATTTCAGAGGTGGCCTAGATTGCCTTCCTATTTTCTCCTCTGGCAAGAAAAAAGGGATGAAGTGAAACAGCTAAAAACAAAACAAAACAAAAAAGAAAACCCAAACCAACCCCTAACCCAGCTAGAAGCCCCTCAGAGAAATGGTTCCCAGCACCCGAAGCCGCAGAGGAAATTCAGACGTTTGCAGTTGGGATCACCAGTCGCACGGTGTCCTCATAGCTCCGCTCTGCTCCGCTCCGGCAGCGTTTTCCATTTGCTGTGTGCATGGGCAGGTTTTGCTTCGGAATCACTGTTTGGGCAGGGAGAAAGCCAAGGGTATGAGCTCAATGTGTCGGATTGTGGCTGTTGGTTGGGGTTTTTTTTTAGAAAAAGCCCAAAGGTGGGTATTTCCAAAGGTCCTAAATGACCCCAGTTCCAGACGAAATCTCAGCAGAAAATTACCCTGAGCAGACCACGGCTGGGGGGGGGGGCTGTGTTTGCCCCACACTCGTGTGGCTTTGCTGCTTTTTGGGACCATGGGTCAGGGCTGATGGGGATGCAGGGGGACAGGCTGCCGGCAAAGAGCCATGCCAACCGGGATTGTCTCCAAATTGCCATCATTGCAGGAAAGTTTAGAGAGCAGCTGGTTAAAAGACAAATCCCAAAGCATGCTGTTCCCTGGCTTTCACTCCAAAGAGAACCCAAAGGGGCTCCCGACCAGCCAGATATTGCCTAAACCCCCCCCCTAGACAGCACAGCGGGGAGAGAGTCTGTGTGTCTGTCCTTGCCACTCACTGTGCCTTCAGCTGTTAGGAAGGGAACAGTATTTAGGAAAAGAAAAAAAAAAATCCTTCCAAAAATCCATCCCTTTGTGACTCTGAATCTGACCCCAAATTATGATTCATGACCAAAGGCAATGAAAAGAGCTTGTGGCGACTTGAACAATGATTTTTTCCAAGCAGAGGCAGCTCCAGGCAGGGAACACAAGACTCCTGAGAAAGCAGGAGGAATGCACTCCAACGCTGCAGATGAAATTTGTTGCATCATATAATCTGCTTTCGTGCTTTGAGTTTCAGCTAGCCGGGGAGATGCTAAGCATGAGAAAGGCCATTTCTGCAAGATCCCCAGTCCAGACTGGGAGAATCAGACTGCAAGGATCACCAGCAATTTTATTTACTTTTTTGTTGCTTTGCTAAACCCAGTCTCCAAACAGAGCAACCAAGGAGGGAGTGGCAGCGCATAGGTGCCGATCAGAGGTGGAGAGGAAGAAGGTTCAGATATAACAGCCGAAAGTTGTTAGATGAAAACATTATTTTTTTAAAGAGCCTGAGAGCACTGGGGTTTTATAAAACCTCCCATTGTATTGCACTAATAAGTCAAGTGTTGGCAGCCGAGCCAGCAGACACACTCCACAGCATCCATTACCCGCGTGTTTATTTACAAAGGCAGCCACCCAGCCAAAGCCAAGCAGAAAAGAGGAAAGACTGAAATATGGTTTTAAAGAAACACAGCTCCCTGGACTGCTTTTAATTTAAAATCCTAGGACTGGGTTTGTAATTTTCTTTTGTGTTTCACCCCCCTCATTTCTTCTTCAAGGAATGAACTGTCCAAAGCCAGCCAGGCAAAGGGGAATTTTCCTCTAGGTGTCTCTGTCCCCATTTTTATTCTCGTTTTTTTTTCTCATACCCACACACGCATACACACACATATAGACACTCTTCTTCTCCAGCCTTCCCAGCCCAGCATCACTTTTTCATGCCCACAGCACTGTCCCACAGCCCAGCACAGTGCTCCCTGAAGCTCGTCTTCATCACTCAAACCTCCCCAGCACCTTTCTCCATCCCCTGGTGCAATGCAGCCACCCCAGGTGGGAGGCACCGGCCGCACGGGGAAGCAGCACATGGTGGCAGGGGACAAGAAGCCGACACTGGCAGCTGGGTCCTGCCAGCCCAGCGGGGCGGTGGCCAGGACACCGTGGAGGATGTGGTTTCATCTGAGCAGACACCTGCACCCAGGCTGTACATATGGCTGTGCAAAACATGTATCACCTGCTCTTCAAAAACAAGAACTGCAGGGTCTGGATTTATGGGATTTGACCAGAGACACGCACACCCAGAGGCACCGAGTGTGCTGCTGGTGTAGCTCAGGAGAAAGCGCCGCGTCTCTATCAGCCCATACCTGCTTGCAAACCTGCTCCCCTCCCTCCCTTCAGAGTATTTTGCATCCCAGCCGAGAGCACGTGGAAGGAGAGGAGCAGAACAGCCCTCCCGGCTTTGTCAGGGAGAAACGCGTGGTCACAGCACGGGGGCGGCACGGGAAGCTGGGGGAGGAGAACGAGGCGAAAAGAAAAGGTGGGAGCAATTTTAAACAAAAGGAAAAAACTTACATTAAATTATTGCTTTATTTCTGGTTCTATGCTCCACCCTGCCCCCCCGAGATGCCATGTCCACCCCCAAACAGCCCAGTAAGGAGGAGAAAGACCCAAAGGGATCCTGCCTGCAAAAGGAGCCTTTCTACGACTTGGATCTACAGAGGAGTCTCATAGTTGAACGAAAGTCTCCAGCCAAGGCAATCCCTCCTACCCAACAGTGTCCAGTCCCACCACCATCCCCTGCAGATGTTGAAGGGAGGGAAAGGGAAGGAAAAGCTTCATCCCCTGTGTTTTGAGAGGTGTCCCCCCTCCAGATCATGCATCGGGATGTGCAGCAGACCACAATGGAGAGGGCACAGGAGAAGTCAACCAAGAGGTGAGCACAGGACGGGAGGAGAGGAATTGTGGCAAAATGAGAGTTACCCAGCTCTCCCTCGCCTCTCCCCCCAGCCCCTGCCTCATCGGATGCGGAGGTATGAGGGAATGGAGTAATTGAAGAGCAAATAGTCCATTTTGTATAAATTAAAGAGTCTCCTTTGGTAGAAAGGGCTAATGTCCTGGAAGAACTGGGCCGTCATGTCATCTGTTGTCCTGGTGGTCTTGGATGAAGATGGGAACTTGACGCTCGTGTCGGCCCCAACCAGCTGAAGGATGTAGTTGGCGTCTTCGGTCAAGGTCTCGTACTTGCCCACCACGTCGTAGTGGACGATGCATGGGTGACAGAGCGAGTGCACCCGCTCCCAGTGCTCGTTGAAGGGCTCCTCCCGCTGCGTCCGTGGATCCAGCAGGTAGTAGACGAACTCCTCGAAGCGCACGTCATCCCCACGCTCCAGGGCCTTGTCGCTGGGCTCCTGCCGGTGCCGCCGGATGATCTTGGTCCCGTAGCGCTTGTGGAAGGCCGTGTTGTAGCTGCGGGTGAACTTGTTGCGATAGGCTGAGACCAGGCGCTCGAAGGGCTCCCGCACGAAGATGAACTTGAGGTAGCTGCGCAGGCGGTGGTTGATCTCGGGGATGCTGTACTCGGAGAGGGTGCGCAGGTTGGACGAGACATGGGCCTCGTTGGCGGGGATTTCCAGTGGGTCCCGGTACTTGCCTTGTCCCGTCAGGACCATCATCACCCGCTTCCAGTTTGTGCAGGCCACTTTGGGCACGTAGCAGTAGAGCAGCCCGTGGGTGTCATCCACCACCAAGTGCCGCAAGTCATCCGGCCGCAGGAGACGCCGCTTGCGGGTGTAACGGTTGCAGATGTTGCTCAACAGCTCCCGTCTCTGCTGGTGAAC
>WKFP01015465.1:864687-886783 GCA_011057875.1 Pterocles orientalis
AAAAAAAAAAAAAAAAAAAAAAAAAAAAGGGGGAAGAGAAAAAAAGGATTAAAAAAAAGGATAGAAAAAAAAGAATTAAAAAAGGATTAAAAAAAAAAAAAGGGAAAAAAAAGCTGCCAGGCTGCTCCCGTGCGGCTGGAGGAAGCTGGGAGCGCTGAGCTGGCGGGGAGAAGCTGCCAGCACTCCACACACTGCATCCTCCCAGCTCCTGCTCTCCAAAGCCATGACACCATCCCCTGCCCGGGGCGCTCGCCAAACCCTTCGGAGCGAGCGTCTGGCCCAACGGCAGGTTTTTCCAAGGCTCCAACTGCAGGAAGTCTCCCCCCTCAGAAACCGTCTGCTCGCACTAACACGGTGTCCCAAGGAGAAAAGCGAACGGGCTCCTGGCCGGGCCACGAGGATGGCTTTTGGATGGTGTCCGACCCTGCGCAGAGGGGCAGATGCAGCGGCTGCGGCCACGGGCGCTCAGCACAGCACCAGCACCATGCTGGCACCGCTGCCTGCGCAGGGCAGCAGCCGGTCCGTCTGCCCGTGGGACCAACCCATCCGTCCTCCGCAGGGCTGAGCTCAGAGCGGCTGCAAACGGAGACAAGTCTCGGCTGCCTGTGCCCAAGGCATCCCTAAAATTTTGGGGATCATCACAGTGGCTGTCACCGCTGGAGGCAGGCCAGGGCTGATGCCACCTTCCTGAGCAGTGGATGGTGATTTAACAGAGTTCAGCCCCACTAAGACCGGGCTTTGCCACCTAACACAGCTCTGCCCCACGACCACAAGGTGTGGCCATCCCCTGTTCACCATCCCTCAGCTCCAACTCCTCCAGCATCTCTGCTGCCGCACTCCTTTCCCCGTCCTCACCTGTCACCAGTTGCCAGGTCCTCCTCATGAACACAGCTCTACGAACGCAGCTCAGCCCTCGTCTGAACACAAAACTCCTCTTCCCCGGCTGCTCCATCCCAACCACCTCATCGTGCAATCCCACAGCGTGCTCCCATCCTGGGGTCTCTCCCCATCCTGTCCCCTAATTGCTGTCCCCATCCCGTCCTCACCTTCACCACCCTCCCCAAGCAGGCACGGTTGGAAAGCTGAGCTCAGGGGCTCCACAGCTGGCTGAGCTGCACATCTGGAGAGGAAACCGAACACGGACGGGGAGCCGGGGAAAGGCTCAGTGCTTGATCTGTGCCTGTTTCTTCCATCAGATCTGGGATACAGCCTGGACCGTGAGAAGGAGGAGAGAGGAGGGGGGCAGATGGGCAACGGCATTTACACATCCCTCTTCTTCCCCTCATTGTGTTGAGAGGGAGTCCATCACCCCATGCCCTGCACCACTGGCTTACCCATCCCTGGGGTGCTCCTGGGATGCTCCTGGGATTCCAAGAAGTTTGGGAAAGGCAAGGAATACTGAAATATATGACTTGAGGAGGGAGTATCATCAGAGTAAATGAATGGTTCGTGATGCATTTTGGCATCACGGTCCTGAGTACAGCAGGATCTTTCATCATGGGGGAGCTGCCAAAATCTTTGCACCCTGGATTTCCTCCTGACTTTATAGCTTGTTTCTGAGGTTCCCAGATGCAGTGGTAATCATTGGAAATTTAGCATCACCACAATTTACATCCGAAAGCAGGGATGTCACTTAGCCAAGGTATCTTGAGTTCCCAAAGGGGACGAAACACGGACCCTCGGCAACTGCTGCATCACCATTCGGATCACAAGCATCAAGACCCGTGAACCAGATCCAAAATGTTTTTCACTGAGATGGGCAGAAGGAAAGATCACATCTGTCCTTTACATCTTCAAGGGATAAGGCAAGGGAACAGAAGTGATGCAGAGCAAGAGACCCAACAGCCCATGAGAAGGCAGTAACGCTGGCCAGAAATCACCGAACGGGATGAGCCCAAGAGGCAGCTCAGGCACATTTTGGAGTCTCCTTTCTCAGTCTTTCCTTCAGAGCTTAAAAAGGCATCGTGCTCCCTCCCTGCTTCCCCCCCACAGCCCCTATTTCAGCGCTGTCCCACCAAACCCGAAGCTATTCCCTCGCAGCAGCGTCACACCAACACCGCAGCGGGATCCAGGGTTTCAATGACTCGCCAGCTTTCTTTGGAAAAGGGAGCAGGTTTTACAGCTCTGGATATTTCTGTGGAGTAGTTGATTGCGAAGACAGACAGACATGTGTGAGGTGAGGGAAAGACTAGATCATGCCCATCCCAGACTGCTGGAAGCACCCGTGAAACAATTTTGGCTGCAGAGCCTCGGAATGACAGAGGGAGGTTCTCCGAAACCACAACGGCAAAGCCAGCGCCTGAACCGAAGTGTTTGGCTGGGAAACAGGATTCAGGCAGCGACAAGCCTGCTAGGCTGACATCAGCATTACCGAGGCTTTAGAAAACAGTCTGAAGGAAAGAAAACAATTATAAGATGTGGGTGCAAGCGGGTAGGGAAAGAAAAGCAACACGGCATTTACTAAGCGCAGCTTATGCCCGTACAACCTGATCTGTCAGTAAAATAAACTGGTTCTGTAGTTTAAACATGTGTGGTAGATCTTCACCCAGATATACACAACACGAGACACGACACACCACAGGAAATAAGTGCTTCCAACAGAGAAGATGGAGTTTAAAAGGTGTAAGGGACACAAGCAACTGGAAAGCAGGCGGTGTTTAAATGGGAAATACTGGGCAGAAGGCAAATTCCCAGTAAAATGTCTCTAAGACTGGCTCTGGGATCCATACTTCAGGAATGAATTGACATCAAAATAGAAAGATTCTGATGATGGACAAAGCATTGAGAAAGGCTGCCATGGCAGGGAGAGACTCAAGCACCAAACAGGGAAACTAAAGTTTCGTCCTGGACCAGGGGAGTGGCGATGCAGCACAATTCCATTCTGCAGTGCTGGAATCCAGCAGTTGCTGCTGCTTTGCTGCTGGAAGGGGCAGGAGGTCCCAGATGCATTAGTTCTGGGCTATCAGCTGCCAGTGTGACCATCATAAAAAAAAGCAAACGAAGCCCTGAAACCTAGCAGGTGAGGTATTTGCTATAGCAGAAAAAAAAAAAAAAGCATGAATACTATTCCTCATAGCACTGGCGACCTTCACCTGCAGCACTGCCAGCTCCACTCTCCGGGGACCAGGGCAGATGCAGAGCTGCTGGGAAGGGCTGCGAGGCCACCGGGCGATCCCAGGACTTGCTGCCCCACGGGAGGCTGTGAGGGCTGGATGTGTGTGACCTGAGCTGGGATGTGACTGTCCCCTGGGAACAGGCCAGCAGAGAGGGACGGGAGGGGTTTCACAGGCAGGACATCATCCCCGCTTCCTCAGGTGCCAAATAGGAAGAGGTTTGGAACCCTCATATCAGCAGGAGCCTGGGTGAGATGCAGCAGGAGGAACCCCAACTCCTTTTGGAGGATGGAGCTTTCAGATATTTTCTAGGCTGGACCATGGGGAGCTAAAAGCTCCATAAAAACACTGGAGAGGGTTAACACCTGGAGATTCAGTGGTCTCCAGCCAAGGGGAGTCAAGAGAGAGCACGTGTGCTTGCACGTGAGTACAAGAGACCTCAAGGGACTAATCCTGACCCTACCACTGTCTCCCCACTGCTGCCTCACAGCCCCAGCTTCATTTCCTGTTGTGTCTGCACAAAACCTAAAAAAAAAAAAAAGAGAAAAAATAATTGTGGTGCCTGGCCACCCAAAATGATCGGTCTGGGTGTTAATTACAGCCTGCGAGTCCCCGTGGGTGGGTGGGATGGGTGCTTGTCTGCACTGCAGAAAGACCCGGCTCCCAGGGCAGCCCCCCCTGGGGCTTCTCAGAGATGCTCGCCCTCTGAGACCGACAAACAGCTCCGAACGTGAGGGAGAGGGGTGTGAATCTATCCTGTTTGTGATGGATTCTGGATCCGAACATCAGAAGTGGTGCTGGTGACACAAAGTGAGTGCCTGGCACATAGGGCACGCGCCCAGCTCCGCAGCTGAACGGTATTGAGAGGAGAAAGAGCTGACGGTGGGAAATAAGAACAATAAGAACAATATCACCACTTCATATCGAAAGGGGAAACAACACCTGGAGCTGTACAGTGTAAAGAGATCAGCACTTGCTTAAAGTCAGCCACTCCAGAAGCCAGAAATCAGGACCTGGATGTCTCTGGGGGCACAGCAATGAGCTTTTCCAGACTTTGCTGGTTTTGAGCCCTCCAGCACCTATCACCGGCGATGAACGAGTGCTTTGGTCCTGCCAGTGATGGCTGCCCCGTCCCTGGCTGCAGAACGCAGCCCTGCTTTGTGAAGGCAGGCTCCTTGCTATGGAAATAACTGCACCCAAGAGACACAAGAAGGATTCTGCCGTCTAATTTAAGAAAGGATATCGAGACCGTGCTGTTCAAAGCCAAATCCTACATGCAGCCACTGGCTGCTGAATCTGTCCAATTTTCAATTTTAACATCCAAGAGGAAAAAAAAAAAAAGAGAGAGAAAAAAAGAAAATAGAGCTTGACAGCAGCGGCGATAGATGCAGACAGTTCCTGCAGGCTGAGCTCAGCTTTCCCTCTGGGTTTGACAGCAAAGCCTCGGAAACGCTGCCCAGTTGGCAGCTGGACACTCCGGCTGTGTGAGGATGGTGCAGGGCACAGAGGCCAAGAAATCACCCGTGGGAGCTGCAGTCGAACCCCTGGGCTGTGGCCCGTGGTCTGCATGAAGAGCTGCCCTGCCTGGAGGGACCAGAGCCACGGGGTCCAACAGTGCTGGGCTCAAGGAAGCAACGTTTAAGCCAAGGAACTTTAATCCTTGGGCTTGTCCTGGTGCAGAACACATTTGCTAAGCACAAGGGCTGATTGCTGTTTTGTTGTATTTTTTTTTCCAAAGATATTTTTCAAAACGAGGGTGATGTGAGATCCCAAACACCAGAATCTCCCACCAAACTCCAGACCCAGCGACTTCTAGCACCGCTGAAGGTAGTGACCTCTGTCTGATGGAGAAGAGGACCAAATCAGCGAGCATTTGCTTCCTTGCATGCTGCATGCAGCTGTGAAAAAGTGTGGCAGTTCTGGTGTTCACATCCTTATGCATCTTCACAGCTAAGGGAGCACCTCTGGGAATTTAAAAAAAAAAAATCCCATTTTTGCTCTTACAGGAAGGTTTTGATTTGGGAATGCAATTTTTTTGGCTTCAGCAAAGAGGCAAATCCAATCTACTTCGATTCCTGTGACTGCTCATTTCTACTGCATCTGAAAAGCTGGGTATACAGACAACAGAGGCTGAATTAAAACCCTAGAGAAGAAAGGAAAAGAAAGCTAACAGAGCCACCTGCTTGATTTGCTGAAATGCATCCTTCAGCTTTGTGAATTCAGACACAAGCACCTCTGCTGGGGAGCTGCAAGTGAAACCAGAAGCAGGAGGTGGAACCAGCCGGGCTTCATCCAGGTGTTTGCTCCAAGAACCTGCTCGATGCATTGCCCTGAAAAACTCCAGTCTGCTTGAGCATCTTCCCTGCCGAGGCTGAAGATCCCTCACATGCAACAGCGATGCGGGGAGGGGGGGGACACATGGTTGAAAATGCCAGAGACCTGGCCGAGGCTGCACAGGAGGAGGGCAGTGCAAACACGGGAGCTGAACCTCCCGCTGGGGGAGAGCCAAGAGCACCGCTCACAGCTAAGAACATCGATCCCTGAGTCTGCAGGACACGGCAGGCGCCGTTCTGCCCCCCAAAAGTGGAACAATAACACGACGACTGCATACAAAGACCTCCGGCAAGTGCTTGTTCCGCGGTGCAGCCCCAACCACTGCCTTTCTGGGCATGCAGGGGGTCTGCAGGAGCACCAGGGGATGCCCGAGGCATTTCAGCCCTTGCCTGGCAGCCTCTGGACCGCTGCTGAGGCATTGCAGGGGCCACTGGGGCTGAGCGGATTCGGAAGGAGCTCTCTTACCGGGTAGCAGGCTGGGTTTTTTCCTAGACCTCCAGAGCTGAGGTTTGTCCCCTAGACGGCTGATGGGTATCTCTGCACTTTGTTCACACGCCAGCAGTCGGCGATTGCAGCCCCTGGGCACGCTCGGAGGCGGCGGGCAGCACCCATGGCCCATTCGGGCAGGTCCACGTGGCAGCGGAGCACATCCAGGACTGAGCATTGTGGAGAGACGGAGCATTGGCAATGGCAAAAAGTAACCAGCCCTACGGAGAACACGCAGAAGAGATGTTTTCTGATCTTTCCCCAGGCCCGCCCATGCACAGCACTGCTCCCCAGGCAGTTGCGTTACAGAAAGGGGAGACCCCAGGTATGGACCTGCCACAGCCCCAGCTGAACCCACCTCGCTGAGCTTCCACACGGCGGACGACAACACATCCCTTTGGTGCCAACGCTGTGTTTGCCTTCTTTTGTTTATCCTGGGGCCGTGCCAGTGCGTGGTGAGCAGGAGTGATGGAGGGGAGCTGGCATCAACTCACAAACCCCTGTAGCTCTGATATTTACAATACAAACGTATGTTTCTTGTTCCAGACCCACATCCTCCATAGTTTGGGAAATACCCCTGTGGCCCTTCCCACGTTTGCTTCTCTTTGCATGGCATTTTTTCTCCCCGGTTATGGCTTGTTCCATCTGTTTTGCCTTGTGACAACATCCTCTCACGGATGCTCGGAACAGACACGGGTGACCATTTGTTCCCATCAGCAGGGAGGGACTCCCGTGCAGGAGGTTACGGGGACATGGGCAACAGGTTGCCACCTAATGCAGCCCTGTGCAGGGAGGAAAAGGCAGCGTAGAGTCTGTCAGAGATGTCTGTCTCAGCTCACTTGTCAGGGAAAGGGGATGATCCTCCATCCTCCGTCACATCAGCTCCTCTTGCGTTGCCTGCAGCAGAGTGACAACCCAGAGCACCCTGGGGAGCAGCAGGACCTTCCCCCCGCTTGCTCCAGAGCATTTTCAGACGTTATAGCAGAGCCAAGGGGCAGGACAGCAGAGCTGATGGCTAGGGATGGCTGAAAGAACCCACACATCTGCACCAGGACCCAGCCAACACCCTGATCCCATACACCTCCCCCTGGAGGGATAGGCAACGGGAGCATCAGGAACAGGTCTGGAGCTGGCTGTACCCCTGCAACGGTCCTGCAGCAAGTCCTTCCCAGATAACCCAGGCAAGTTAATGCAGGGCATCAGAAGGGCAGGATTAGGCTTACCGGTGTGATCCTGCTTCCTTGAGCAGGTCAGCCCGCAGGCACATCCCTGTCCTCTGCAGAACCACCGTGTGATTTAATGGCATCCCTCCGTGTCACCAGCTGGGCCATAACCCTCAGGCACCAGCATGGACCTGGAAGCTCAGCTGTCCCTCTGAAACCACTGGACAAGCGTCTTCTCTCACCAGCACTGCATTCTACCTCTCAGGCTCAGAAACTGCCTCCAGGCAGCATTTTGGGCCACACAACTCTATTTTCAAGCCACCACCTGGATGTTGTTAGCCCCGTTATCCTCCAAGCAAAGCCCCATCTCCAGCCAGGTGCCATCCTCACAAAGAGCATCACGGCAGCTTGGCAGCTGTCACTGGTGTCACATCTCCCCAGGAGCATGGACAGCCAAAACACGTCTGTTCTTGCAGAATCGACCAAGTACAAGATCATGCCCAGAGATACCTGGGTACCAGCAGCCCAGCCTGGTGGGAAGGGAGGATGCTCCAGTTGGTTCATGTGCTCCTGCCTTAAAGCTGCTTCATTCCGCAGAAATTAAACCAACCGAGGGACTTGAACTTGGCTGGATTAGACAGATCCGAGTCCCAGCAGTCCGGGGATGCTTGAAAGCTTTTTGTCCACTGCTACACATCTTCTACCACCCCCCCTAGCCCTTTTGAAACAGCCAAACCAAACCATTCCCCGCTCACCCCCCCGTCCTCCGCTGCCCTCACCTCCCAGCACTCAGGAACTGCAGAGGGCTCAACAGAGATGTGTTGTGAGGAGGCTACCCACAAAGCCAAGGGAAAAACCACAAATAAAAGCAGCTCGGAGGCAAACCTGAGCAGGGCAAGACAGGACGTGCACATGAGGAGGTTTACACGGAGAAAAGCCCGCACAATGAGCTGCGGCAGGGAAAGACAAATCTCCTCTCCCATCAGCTGGGGCGGATGAACCCACACATGTCTGCATACGGGAGAAGGTGGTTTTGCAGCACCACTGGCATCAGGGTCACCCAGCAGTGATGTTCTAGCCACCATGGTAAAGTATTATTTCAGGGCAAGAGGAGGGAGAGGTGCAGAGGAGGGATGAAGGCTGCACAACCATCTCCCCTCTTCCTCTCCTCCAGTACCTGGCTAAAACATGGGGAGCCTATGGAGGGGTCCTACCAGCCCCTGTCACACAGACCTTCCTCCCCTGGAAATCTTCCCCTTTTCTCCAAATGACTCTTTCAGCTTCCTGGGAAGCTTAAGGCCAACTCCGAGCAGCCACAGAGGGCTCTTGAAGGGTGATGGGGCACCCCATCCCCAGCACCATTCTCAGCCTGTGTCTCTGCTGGTGAAGCACCCCCAGTACCTCCTGCCCTGCCCAGAAGAGGCACCACGAGCAGTGACCAGAGGTGACACTGGGTCAGGAGACCCAGCTGTACACATCCCTTAGGATAACGGAGAGTTTTCCAACCTCCTCCCACCAAACGCACACATTCCACAGCGACCATCCCCTGGGACAAACCCTTCTGCAGCACATCCATCCTCAAACCACGCAGCTCCTCCACGCAGACAGATCTGACGGTGCTGGGGATCCCCTGACCGCCCTGTTACCAGGTGTGCACGGGCTGTCCCCAATGCCCAAGATAAATTCCTCTGGGAAGGAGATGAAAGGAGGTGTCACCCCCTGAAAATAAAACCCTTGTTTGCAGCAATCACCACCTTGCAGCTTCTCTGGAGTCCCCGGGCTGTGTGGCATAACGGGATGGTAGCGGCAGCCGGGCGCCCTGGCACTAGTGACAACCTCCCTCTAGCCAAGACACACACTCGAAAGAGGGGACAATGAGTCACTGTTTTACATGGGATCATTCGACGGACCGCGCTGCCTTTAACAGGAAAAATCATTCACGCTCCTCGGGATGTGCCCTGCTGGCCGACGGCAGCGGTCCATGGGCAAGAGAGGGACAAGAGGGTGTGACGCCTCCAGGAAATGTCAATTGAGGGTGTGGACGCATGTCCTAAGCCACTCTCTATGGAAAGTGATGGATGAGAATAGCCATGCAGAGGGCTGAGCACACGTCCTGCTCTTGTTCCAGCCAGACAGGGAAGGGCCGAGCCTGCCAGAATCAGCAGTGGTTGTGGTGAACGTCTGGGGGTGGAAACACACAGCCTCGGGCAACTGAAGCCGGACCAAAAATCCAAGCACACCTGCCTCCACCTGTCTGTGAGATCCCTGATGTCTGCATGCAGTTGTCTGCTGTCTGGGACCCTGTGCCCGGGGCTCACGGGATGCAGGATGGAGCAGCAGCAGAGCAGCATCACCTCCCTGGCTGATATCGGGGCACTTGCACCATCCACAGAGTGCAAATGACTCCCAGCACGGGGCCCTCCTGCACAGAAATACGAGGGCAGACAGGCATCAGGACAGCCCAGGAGTCCTGAGTATATTAAACGCACTCACACGGTTTCCAGCCTGCTGGCGAAAGGCAGATGGATGCTCCCTGCATCCTCGGTGTTGGGCTGCAATGCCCCTTGTTCGTGACTGTCACCTGCTCCCATTTCCATGCTTGATGCCTTCTGCTGGATCAATAAAACTGCAGACAGCAGATACGGGGCGTTCAGCTGGCCTCCAGCGCAAAGTGCCACTGGCACCAAGTGCCACCAGACTCCAGATTTCTCCATCCGGATCCAGCTCAACACAGACACATCGACTTTCATAGGAAAATGCCTCAGCCCAGCCTCCCAAATGCTGTGGCAACCTTTGCAGGGCAGGCAATGCCACCGTGCCAAGGAACGACGGCAAACGCCTCCCGAAGGGCTGCGAGACAGAGGCAGCAGCCTGGCAGCTGACCTGACCCCTTCCCAACCACAGGGTCCTGCTGACTGTCCCCCTTGTCACCGACTTTTCCGTATCTTCTTTTCTAGCTGAGACATACCCCGATCAAGATCCCAACCAAGAATCCCACCCGAGCAGAGCCTTCCGACAGGTCACACATGGGGCTGGCACTGCCACGACTACAGAAATGTGACAATAAAACCTATTTCATGTCACCACCCCGCTGAAAAGATCCCGGAAAATACCTCTCTAATGGGCGGCTTCTTCATTCTCACTCCTCACGGGCACAGACCGTGGCTGGAGAGAAGATGCTGGGTGAGATCAACCACAGGGGCACCACAGCCTGCCCACCCCGTTAACACCGTGTGGGATGTGGGACGGGAGGGGGGCAGCGGTCCCGTATTCAGAGCTATTTGGGTTCTTCTCCAAACCACCGAAAAAGAGGGGTCTCTGCTGAAAGCGCTCCGAAGAAACACAGCGAGCACTGCTGACAGTGTGATCACCACTGTCCATTTCTCCTAACCCTCTTACAGATTTTGCAGGACCTGGAAGGCACGGTGCTGACTTTTCCCCGGCTGCTGCACAGCGAGCGGGACCCCGCGTGGAGCCCCTCGCCTGCGCCCTTCGGAGAGACACTTCCCGGCAGGCTGCTGGAGCACTTGCGTGTCAGAAGAGACAATGGGCTCGTGTGTGTGTTTTGCTTCTCGTGCCTGGGCGACAAACCCAGCCCACGGAGCTTTGCCTGTGCCGTGCAAACTCAGCACCCTGCAGCTCACGCTGGGGCTGAGCGACGATTCGAGCATCAAGGGGTCTGCAGCCAGCTCCATCCACACAACCGCTCAGGCAGCAGCCACGAAGGCGGCTGGGAGGTTTGAGGGGGTGTTTTCAGATGGATGTATTTTTTAAAGCTGCTACAAGAAAGAACATTCAACTCCTGATGTGAGATTGGTCTGAACATCCTGCACCACTGCAGATTTCAGCTGCATGTGTCACATACTGGGAAGAGGAATAATTATCTTTCTAACTTTGTTTTTTGCCTTTTTTTCCCCCCCCTTTAACAGAAGACTACCCAGCCTTCAACAGCTGCCTGGAAGAGACTCCTTGAACCCCTGCTCTGTCCAGGCTCCAGCACGATGTTTAGGGAGCACTGGCTGTACCCAAGCCAGCACAGGGACTGACGGTCACTGGTTCCAGAAGCAACTGGGATTCAGAGCTCTGGCTGCTGGAGATGCTTTAAAACCACTTGAGCTTTACTTTCGATGCTCAGGATCCTGGGAGGTTTTCTTAGGAAGAAGTTATTGCCATTGCCATTAGGAAAAAGTTATTGCCATTAGGAAAACATTAAAATCACACACAGAAGCTCCTTGTTTTCTCTAAAGCCTCATGAAAGCTCCTTCCTCTCTTGACTCCTGCTTTCTCGCTCAGCTCACTTTGCCTTCACATTCCTGAAGGTAATTTTTCTTCATTTCTCTCCATCACAGTGTCACCAGCCGGACCCAGGCACAGGGGCTGGCACAGGTGGCCCGTGGCTGTGTGGCTCCCTCCTTCCCAGAGATGGGTTGGGGTCTGTTTTTCAAGGCTGGCTTTCTTATTCCAATTTAGTCAATTGGAGTCAAGGATCAGCCAGGGAAACTCTAATGCAGTGATGGAAAAGGGTGACAGCTATAGGATGAGCTCACAATAAATCATGCAGAGAGGGAAAGAAAGAATCCAGCTGCTTCAAGCAACCTGCCAAATGCCACAGCATCGTCTGTGGGGATCGGAGCAGGACCAGAGCCAGTGGCAGCTGCTCTGGACACGCTGTCCTGTTCTCTGCTTCCTCCTAAACCCTCATGGCTCCTTGGTGGCAGAGGCTCCGGTCACCTGGTACCAGCCCGAGCAGATGTTGGGATGGTTTAATGGAAAGATCACAGGCATTTGAGGCGGGGGGATGTATTTCGCTGGGGCAACGTGCCTAGCTCTCTGCCGTCACAAGGACTGCGATTAAGATCTTTATAGGAAACAGAAAATTAACAGTATCCAGCAGGAATACGGCCTCTGTGAGCAAATAAAATATCTCTGGATAAGTACCGCGCAACCTTCTGTTTGCAAATGGTTAATTCCTCCTCCAAGCCAAGCTAGAAGCTTTCCAAGAGCAATTTCTCTTCCCCATTATGCCTGTCGCTCTCCTGGCCCCAGCTGGCTGCCTGCATATATAACGCAAGCCTGACCTGCCAGCATTTCCATTCCTCGCCAATAAACTCCTCCTTTCCAGTCTGCTGCTCAACAGGAATTGCAGCAGAAGGGCTCGCGCTGGCAGTGCCACGGCAGAGATCTCTGCCGGGATGCACAGGGGCTGATTTTCAACCGGCAAGGCTGCACCAGAGACCACAGCTGCAGAACGTCCTCGGGCTCTGCCAGCCACACGGATCCACCGAGCCAGGAGCCCATCTGCACCAACCTGCTGCCTTCTGCTCAGCTGCTGGGGCCACGGCAGCCCAGCGTGCCAGGGGATCAGGCTGGGCTTGCTCAAAACCTGCCCGCAGTCAGGTCTGGTTCAGGCAGATGCTGGTTGTGCCCTCGGCACGTAGGCTATCGACACACACACACACAAGCAAAAATGAAGTCCCTCTAATGTCACATGGCTCACTGACCTGCCTCCTGAATACGTTTCAAGCCATCTCGTCAGCTCCGCGCATCTGGAATTGATGAAAGCCCCAAGAAGCAGATCTTGGAAAAAATGCACACTCAGCAAACCCTTCCCAGCGCACCACCTTGCACACAGCCGCTCCCTCCCCAGCTTCCTCCCATGGCTCTTGAGCTCTGTGCTCAGCGGGGGCAGCTGAGGGTCTGTCTCCTGCCTTTCTACACGACAGCAGGTCAGGCTCACTGCCACAAGTTGCAGCGCAAGAGGTTTTACAACGTGTGGAAGAGACGCACGAGCTTGCAGAGGAGGGCAGGAGCTAATTACAGCCTAATGGAGACTAGGGAGAACCATGGCCAGCACACAGCTTCTCATCACATCGCTCCTTGTGCCTGCTCCTGCTGTATTTAGGAGTGGGCGTTGCCTGAGGCCACCAAAGAGCCCTGTCTTCCCAGCCAGAATATTTAATGGAGGATGCAAACATCTCCAGCATCACTGCAGCACTGAGATGCAGCAGATCCAGCATCACTGGTACCAACTTGTCTGAGCGGCTGCTGGGTTTCTCTCCAGGTTATCCCTGAGGATGCCTGGTAGCAGCGTGTGCTCTGAAGATATTTTTCCCATTTACAGGGCATGAGCAATGTCTAATGGAGACCTCAGGAAAAAAGGGAACCAGGAGTCTTGCATCTACACCCACCCAGCAGCGACCACTCACGGGCACATGAAGCAAAACTCCACCAGCACCACCAGCCTTGTGTCCGTCTCACAGCGCCTGTGTCTGCTGGCCCTATGCAGCTAAAGGGAAATCAATCTCCCCGATACTGCCAGGAGTAAACCTGGAAAAGACCCAGCTGTGAATATGCAACCCCTGCACCCTTGCCAAGAGGAGCAGCCCGGCCCTGCAGAGGTGTGCAGGACCCAACTCGCCGCCTTCCCGTGCCACGGAGAAACACAACCCTGCAGAGATGCTCCCCGCGGCCAGGGGAGGGGGCAGAGCCGCGTGCTTGCAGGGCATGGCAATAGGAACGGGGATGGAACTGCTGAGGAGCTTCTGACCTCCAATTAGTTGGTGCTAATTTCCCAGGTCCCTGCCTCGAAGAAAACCCTCTGCAACAGGGCAGCCAGTCCCAGAGACACCCACACCCGGCTCCAAACAAACATCACCTTTGAACCCCATGTCAACATTACCCGTCTTCCTGCAAGGTCAGTGAAGCAACATCTGGGCAGAGAGCAGCCGGCTTGCATCAGGTTCCACGTTAGCGATGAGGCTGCAAACCCAGAGGGAGAGCAGAGCTCCCGGAGAGACCGCTCCGAGGGACGGCTCGAACCCGCTGCCGCTGCCCCCTCCCCGGGAGGGCTGGGAGAGGAGCCAGGAGATGGAGGGCTATGAGTCAAGTGGCATTTCCAAAGAGAAGAAAAAGCTGGAAGTGCTGTTGTGACAACGGGTCAGGACTCGTGGCTGCAGTGTCCCTCCACACCGCAGGTGACAAGGTGACAGGAAAGGACCTACAGGCCACTACATGCCCTGCGTGCTGCCGTGAAGGTCCAAAACATTCAGTTCAACTGCCCATCCGACATGCCCAGGCTAGAGGCTTGCTGAGCTGCCACTTGAGCCACCGCAGAGACCTTCAGAAGCCACTTTTTGGAGAGAAGGCAGCTGGATAACGCTCTAAGAGAGCCTAGGAAAATTAAGTCCCACGATGAAATAAAGCCGGGTCTCACCAGCATCGGGTGCTGCTCCAGCACAGCAGGTCTCAGCCCCTGCGCTCAGCCACGGTTCATTTATGTGGCCACGGAACAGCTCATCGGAGCACGACACCAGGCTCGGATCCGGGGCAGTGGGGTGTGCAGCATCTCCCAGCTGCACAAACAGCTTTGCAGTGTGACACCCACCACGAGGGCTTGGTGACAGCCACTGGGCAGAGCAGTGCTGCTGGGAACACCGGATGCATTGGTCTCTCATTGCTCCCAGGGAGGACCATCGATCAGGGGAGGGAAAGCAGGGTGTGCTAAGAGAGAGCAGGACCGGAGAGGGCACGGGGCCACGCGTGCGGCTGGGACAGCAAAGGGAGGCAGACACCGAAGCCACACACACTCACACCCTCAAAACCAGGTCCTTGACCATTTTTACTACCAAACGGTTTTCACCTCAGCATAGAGCTGCCAAAGGATGTGGGTTATGCCTCCTGCACGGGGAGATGGTGACGAGCCACCTCGGCTGCAGACGGAGCTGCCGGACCTGCTGCTGAAGTACAAACCCCTGGGGAGAAAAACTGTTTTCTTCTCCCAGGAAAGACCAACTCCCAGCTCTTCCCAGCCAAATTCCCATCAGTCCGCCCGCCCATGAATTTACAACTGTTTTATCTAATCAAAGCTCATCCAAACAGTAAGAGCTCAGGGGCACGATGGGGAAAACAGGAGCTGGCAGGGCAGGCAGGCAGGAATTCCCCCCTGCCTGGCTCAAGGCTGGACACCTCCGTGCCCTAAACCTGCCCAGTGCCATCCCAGCGAGCTAAAGGGAATGGATTCGTGCATGTTGAACAGATTTTTAACTTCTTCTGCAAGGCAAGGATGATCAGATCGATCTAGAAACAAAAATCAGGCTTCTGCAGATCTTTGAGCGAAAGGTGGGGGCTGGAAAGGGTGACAGGGACGTTCAGAAAGCATTCCCCCCCAGCCACCCCAGTAACAGCTGCTGCAAAGGGAAAAATGAAACCTGTTTGATAAGAGTTCAAAAGAAACACTCGGGGAGAGCTCAGCTTCCCTCGCACTAACCTGTCCTCAGCATAGAGGTGTCCCCTCACCCCAGGTCCTGCCAGGCTGGGGGGGCAGCGGCACAGCACCAGCCTCCAGACGGATCTCTGACGGTGCAGCCAGGACCCAGACCCCACGCGGTGCTCCTGCACAGCCCTTCACCAGCTTTTCAAACTGAAAGGGCTGTTAAATGGTAGTTGAGGATGTCAGCTGCTGTGAGGTCTCCTCGGCTTGCATCGCTCCGTGCAGAGGGGAACGGGAGCTGGTGGCTGCTGACACCAACCCTGCTGCAGGGTCTGTAGATGTCCCAGTGCCTGGCTGGTGTCCCCAGCCCCTGTTTGCTGCCCAGCCAGCACACCGTGCCCCCTGACAGCACCAGGTTTGCGGGGCAGCTGGCCCGGGGAACGTCAGGCATCACTTCTGCACAGGAGCGTGGTCCCACAGAGCCACCCCCCACCCCGGGTCCCCTGGCTCCCCGTCCCTTCCCTGCTCTCATGCACGCTACGTCCTCCCTCAGAGCATCACGCTCTCCTTCCAACACAATAAACGAAGCATCAGCTTTGCTCCACGGCTCATTAAAACTATAAAAGAAACAAAATCAAACCACGTGTCCTGGTGCGACCTCCTACACTGGGGGATGTCCTGTGAAGGACGTGCAGAAAGAGGAGTTTAGCTGAGCAGTGGCCACCCAGCTCCTTGGGATACAGAGCAACCCTTTCCTCCCACCTTTGCCCATGTACAGCTTTGGCTTAGATTTTGGCTTCCCAGCAGAAGCCACAGGTAATTGGAAAATGGAAAACAGGGGGAGTCCAGGCTGCAGAGGAGACATCAGAGGGATAAACCCTATTTATTGATGCTCTACAACTGATCTTACTGGATAATTTACTGGAATTATACGGAGTGCCAACCTGCAGCAGAGCAAAACTGGGCTAGTCAGAATAAACCTTGGCAACCAGCAATGAAGCAAGGACCCCGGCACCTGGAGAGGAGCATCAGGGGGACATGCCCACAGGGCAGCAGGGTGTGTAGGATGCATTTAGCAACACCTCCCACCAGCCAGCCCTCCTACCAGGAGGCAGTTGGGTTTGAAGAAGGGAAAAATTAAGAGATCCATGTGAAACAGTGGAGAATAATTGAATACAGGTCTGTCCCAAAGCTGCAGATCCAGAGAGGAGACAGAGACAGCGTGTCCCAGTTTACAGCAGTGCAAGCTCTGCAGATGCAGGTACACCTATGGGAGAGAGCAGACTGGTCTGAACTGGACAGCAGAGGCTGGGAATAGGGAATTCCACTCTCCACGGACACCAGGCCTTCCCTCCACTCGTGGATGATTTTACTGGGGGAAAAAAATACCCACAGCTCTTAGGGTAGCTCCATTTGTCTTTGTTCTCAGCACCAGTGCAAGCTGTGCAGCAAAGGCAGGACCGAGGCATGGCGACATTCACCCGGAGCCTTCCAGCCACCGGAGCCACTCGGTGAGACGTTCCCTCCCTCTCAGACCACTAACAGTCTTTAACTGCCTTTCCACAAGGAAGGTTCTGGGCATTCGCCCAGCTGTGTCTCAAAGCCTCAATGTAAAACATCTCCCCCTTGGCCCCACGGAGGTATTTGGGGAGTTAAGCTCTTCTCTGGGCACTCGGCTCCAAGGGGGAGTACTGGGAGTTAAGCACCTAATGCCTTTGTGGTTTCTTGGCTTCTGATAGGAGTCCCGGGAAGGACAGCTGTGTTTGCACTGGGATTAAGATGGAGGGTTTCTCAAGCTCGCCATTCAGATGCTTGTGGGAAGCAAGGACCAAGAAAGAAAAACCAGCTCGTAACAAATCCCAGCACCCCCAGGAGTGAGCCCACTGGGAGAACCCTCGTCTCCTAGCCTCAGCCTTGACTGATGCTCACCAGAAAGTCCTTCCTGCACCAACACAAGCAAAGGTCCTCCTGCTCCCAGAAGATGTTTTTTTTGTGGAGTCCTTTTTGCAGGATAAATAAGAGTTCTGAGGTCTGGGGTGTAGGGAAAAAGCAGAAAGCTCAGGTGCAACGTTCTGCCAGAGAGAACCAGCCGGGCTGGGATCCAGAGGGACGCAGCGAAGGCTGGACCAGTTGGCAGAGCCACCAAGACATGCACCTCTCCTTCAGGCACAGAGTTAACTCCCAGCGTGCTAAGCCCCCTCCTTCCCCCTCCCAAACCTCTTGCAAGTATCAGAGATTCTCAGGAAACCGTAGAAAGCCAAGAAGGACTAGAGAAAGCATTCCTCATGAAAAGCCTGGCTCTCAGGAGCAGATGGGCTTCATTACTGCCCTGTTCTCAGCACTGGGCCAGGCAGATTTTCCTGCCACGACAGGTCACGGCTACAGCATTTCATGTCTTCTTCAAACACGGCAGCTCTGAGGGTTTTCCAGCCCGCATTGCCCAATGCCTCGGCTGACAAACGTCATTGTACTTTGAGCACTGGCTCCCTGAAGGGCAGCGGCTGCATCCTGAGCATCACAGCACCGTGACCAGGAATCTGAGCTGGGCAAAACTGCCCCACAACAAAAGCAAACAAAAGAAAACAAAACAGAAAAGCCAACAGCATCTCAGAAGGCTGCTTAGATTCCGCATCCCTTCCTGCACTTGCAGCATCAGCCAGGGCGAAGGCAGCGGAGCCGCCGTTATCTGGACGGCTGAGGACATGTGTCAGCCAGCTGCAAACTTGACCCAGTCTCAGAAAGCTTCCACTGGCTGAACCGCGCTCACGTCCCAAGGCAGCGTCTGCATGTCAGCCTGAAAATACCTTTAAACAATGGGGAGGAACTGAGGTCTAAAATAGGCTCTTTCCTGTTCTGAAAAAAAAAAAAAATCCCTGGTTTGTAAAGGTCTGTTAATATCTCAGTGGATAATCTGCTCCATCAGGCGAGGTCCTGGTGCTCTGTGGGACCTCAGTCAATCATTTGTAATCTCTATAATCTCTACAATAATTTGTTCCTCCCTGAAGGGACAAATCTTTAGGCACAAGGTCAGAGCTGACTGACAGTTTGCAAGAGCAAGCACCAACAGTGGATGCATAGCTCCAAAACTTGAAAGGCCAGATTTGCAACCATCAGGAGCAAGAGCTTCTCCAGGACCTTCTGGTGCTGAGAGGTGCTGGGCTGGGCAACAGAAACCATCCCAAAGCTGGCAGAGGGTGGTGGCAATGGGTATCTTCTGTACCCACCCTGGCATACCCCAGTCCTCTTCTCTGGGGCTGGTGAAGCCCAGAGTAGCTGGAGGAGGTTTTGCTCTAGGGAGAGGAGATCCAAGCGGTTGATGCAGGAGCAGGTAAGGATGGAGAGAGGGACCTTGCTGCTTCCCTGCTCACAGACCTTTCCAGAGCAGCATCACCACCTGGGCGCTGCTGCAATCCTGGTTCTGGTACCTCTTGTGACAAAGTCAGATGGCAGGCTGTGTACATCTAACTCGCAAAGCCCCATGGAAATCCAACAACTCACACTGACAGCAGAATGCGAAAGAACACAGGGGGAGCAGAAGCCAGTGATAAGTAACTGCTGCTAAGAAGACATAAGATGCTGCAGTCGGACAAAACCGGAGCAGAAACAAAGCAGCGTTTTGAGATTGAAGTTTTTTCCTTCCTTCTTTCTTATGGGAGAAGGTGATTCAGTGTCGGAATTAGAACGCACAGGACGCAGAGCACTCCCCATCCCACGGGCTGCCTCTGTGCAAGGTCTGCCTTTGCCCCCTCAACCTAGCACCTCCAGCACACAGCAGCCACTGGACTGGACACAGGAAGGATGGGGCAAGAACAGGATAGCCCGGCTCTTACGCAAGGGTCTCTTGGGATCGGATCTCGCTGTTCCTCCTCCACTTTCCGCTCCCAAAGGTGCCTCCTCCTCTAAACGCTTCTGCGACTACAAGGGGATTTTTTTCCCAAATACCACTGGTCAGAGATAGAAGCCTAGACACGGGGATGGTTAGGTAAGATGCTTTGTACAGCACCCAACCACCTCTCATTAGGAAACGTTATTTCGGGATAGAGGAGCTGCTTATTAACTGGTTTGGAGACCGCAAATCCACGCACACAACCCTCTGGCCCCTCACGAGCAGCCTGAGAACACCAGCTCTCGGGATGTCAGTACGTTTTGTCTCCTCACCGTCTCCCCAAAACACCCACCATGGGGGTGGCCCCCAGCAATTTTATCTAAGGGCTGCAGAAACCGCAGCAAATGCTCTCCCTTCTGCCTGCCCCACAGCCATCCCCAGCTCCCCCACTGCTGCCAAAACCAGTGCGGTTCCCCTGAGAACAGCGGTGACCACGGTGCAGACAAGGACCAGCAGCCTCCAGCACGTACCGCCCTGCCAGTCTGGACACGCTACGACCAGAGTTGGATGAAACAACGGTCTGAGAGTCCCACTGCTTATTCCCACCTTCTCTACACAGAAAAAATACGGAATCAGCACAGAGACTGCGAAGGATGCAGCATCCCCAGAGGAGAGGAACATCAGCTCAGAGGATGGATGACAACCACGTCGAGGCCAGGCAGCATCTCCAGCCCATTTCTGCCTCCAGGAGGGACAACGGGGGATTCTGCCACTGCCTTCAGTACAAATTCAGCCCAGCACCAAAATAACCAACTCGGCGGCATTTAGGAGCAGAGTTATTTCAGCACACGCTGGTGTGTGGGTGTTCCGAGGGTAGAACAAGAAAGCCTTATTTCAGCACAGCCCCGGAGCGCAGCGCAAACAGCCCCGGCGCACACCCGCCCGGATGGAGTTAAAAGGGGGAAATGCAAACGGAGGAGTTAATTCCTGCTCTCCGAGATGAGCGAGCCCTTCGCACTCTCAAAGCTTTCTCGTTATATCACCTTTCTTCCCATGTTGTATTCCTTGTCCACCGGATGGTTCCATCTGCGTGTGCCGTTAGCAAGGATTAATTCAGCATGTTGCATGTAACGGACTGTGGCTGGCCCAGGAAAGGCGACCTGCTGCATCTTGCTGAAGATGGAGAAAAGGATCTGACTGCTCCCAGGGGAAACTCACAGCAACACTGCTTTTTCTAGCATTTTTCTCCATTATTATATAGAAACCAAATGACACCAGATAACTAGAACTCCAAATAACCCCAAGGCAACCATCACTTTAAAGATTACATTTTTGTCTGCAAATTGTTTACCTATTATTGTAACTTGTAACTTCAAAAATTCAAGTTATTGGCCTCAGTTTGCTTTCCTTCGGGACAGGAAAAAAAAAAAAAGAGCAGCAATTTTTAGCTTGCTTCTTTTCTGTATATGGCAATGACCTTTCCTCTGCTAGTGTGAGTTTTTCGCAGAACTAAAGAGGAAAGAGAAAACTGTAAACTGAAAAATAATAAGGGAAAGAAATGGCACAAAAATGAAGGCTGGACCCAGGGAGACAACTACGTGGCTAGAAAATAACCGTATTTTAAAGAACAGGAGCATCACTTGAATCTGAAGAGGGGATTCACCGCCCTCGCAAATGCGCTTCCACTGACAAATCCCATGGGCTGAGGATCCCTGCCCCAGACCTGTCCCCATCTCCAGGACCTTTCACAAATCACACTTGCCCCATATGAACGAAACAGATTTGCAGCCTGTTAAGGGTGTTGCATTTCCCAAAGCCTCAGCTGGCCAGTCTCCAGGGAGCATTCCTGAAATCCCCCAAACCCCTCGTGAGATGCCATCACCATTACCGTCACCTGGTTTGCTCTGACCTGACGGGAACTCTGCGTGAAACTGTGTTGAGATCATGCAAGGGATTAAAGTCAAGTAAGCACAGAAAGTTCTGCTGACTCAGACACGCAGAAGTCTCCCTCTGAAAACCAGAGACCTGAAAAGAGCCACATTTTCCAGTTAAATACTAGAAAGCGAATCTAATGTAGAACTCATTTGTCTGTTAGGAGCCCTGCACTTTTCACTGAACAGTCCCAATACTAACATAAGACGCATAGATCGTTTCTTTACAAAACAATTACTAAGGAATACAACACTGATTGTGGCCTTTTGGGATTTCTGAATTCATTTGACAAACTTCATGTGCTCTTCTAGAAATAACAAATGCTTGCCAAAACCTAACTCCTCTTCAATCTTATTCAGCCAACAAGTTAAGCCTTTTTTTTTAATTTTTTAGGAAAAAAAATCACATTAAAGTGACAGAGCAGCCCCTATAAAAGGAAAATCGCATTTCATTTAGCCCGCACTGATAAAATTCCACCAACAGTTCAGTCAAATTAGTCTTCTGAATTTGAAGATGTAACCGTAAAGGCCCCATGGATGGATTGCTGCTGTAATCAGAAAACATTAGGACACTGTCAAAACGACAGCAATCACCCCATAACGCCTCTTAGGAAAGAGGAGCTCATTTCCCCAAGAGCGCAGAAAGCAGGCAGGGAAATAAATAACCCCTCCAGTAGAAAACTGTTTATATTTCAGTTTCAGAATTGTTTCCCCATGTGGAATATATTTCTAAGAGCACACACTAAACAAGTCCCTTGAGCAATTCACCCAGATTCCCCAGGACTTCCAGTGACCGTGGCTGTGAAACAGCCACTCGGGGGACAGAGCTGCTGTACCCAATGCCCCGCTGTCACCGAACGCGGGGACACCGAACGGGACACTCCCCGCAGAGAAACTCGCTTTAAAAACGAAACATGGGTCGCTGCGATGGCAAATCGGTGTGTCCCCAAGTCGCTCACACACGGCTGCGAAGTTCAGGGGTCCCGAACGAGAAACGTGCGACCCCCGGGCGAGCTCCCCGCCTCACCCCAAAT
>WKFP01015465.1:902997-923618 GCA_011057875.1 Pterocles orientalis
AAAAAAAAAAAAAAAAAAAAGCCCTCCAGGTGGTTTCTAATCCATGCAGTTAACGGAGCCTATGAATTTTGAGACCCCCTCAGATAGACAGCATCTCATTTTCCAAGCCTTTTTGAAAAACCTAATAAAGATGAAATGAGCAGCATTTTTATTACCAAGACAGAAGCCAGGAGTGGGAACATCAGGGGACACTGCTGGGTTGGTAGATGAGTACTGTGGCTTCTCTGCATCAGAAACTTGAGGATGAAGGTGTGGGTACAGGTTGTATAAGATGTAGGCAGAGCTGTGTAGGGGACTGGGGTTAGAGAAGGAGATGATGGAAAGCAGTGGTGCTCAGAGGGAGCACACAGCGGGCGCACCAGCCTGCGAGTTGGATTGACAGTGGCGTAGAAAGAGAATAGTGTAATGACAGCACCCTGGGTTTTGAATTTAAATTCTTCAACCCGATTCTAGGGGAATATTATAGCTCTTACCTAAGCAAGATGGGTGAATTGTCAAAGCAACCTCAAACATGAAGAACCCTGAAGACCCACTGGGATGGATGTTTGCAGGGCCATACCCTTTGGGATCAGACTTGTATATAAGAACATCGAAAAGACGTGCAAAAGAGAGTCCCTCCCAAGCATCTCGTCAAAGTGACAGCAGTCGCCCAAAGCCGCGCTCATGGACGAGCTCTGTTCCCAGTTTACCATATTGCACGAGTCCCACGTAGAACAAAACCAGCAGCAGGTGTGGAGGAAAGCCCACTGGCCCAGGGGTGTCAGCACCCTTCCCCCACACTTTGCTTTGGAAGGGGGTACTCAACGCTTCATGGCAAGCTCCAGAAGGGCTTTAGTGATGCCACTATGAAAATATTTGATCCAGAAGAAGCCGTGTTGCCCGACAAGTCAATGCTATGGTGAACACGATGCATTTATGGCTCTGTATGGCAAAAAGCATGCAGCCAAGAGTACAATGAATCTTCAAAGCTTTGTAGGAGCTCCATAAATGCATCTGTGTGCTGATGAAGTGAGAACATGGAGCTCTGTGCCCTACCAGCAGCCACAGGTTCCTTTCCATTTAACCCACTTTTTAACCAATTGACCACTTGAAACCCTCTGCTGCACGTTTGGCTCTTGTAACATGGACTTCTAATCCACACTATCCTCTTCCAAACGTGAAAGCCATAACTCCACAACAACTGAACGTGGACAAAGTAGAAAGCAAACAGAACCATTCCCAGCAAGGCACGAGACAGGCTTTTCTCCTGGAGGCGTCTCCTCACTAATCCTTGCATCGAGGTGAAGTGACTTGCCTGGGATGGAAGAATTAGTGGCAGAGGAAAACCGAGGATTGAGGTAACTTGATTCTTAGCAATTTATTCCAAAAACTTAATCTGTCCTCCCTCTTAATCCCCATCTAGAGAGCCTTCTCTGTGAGACATCTGGGTTTATTGCCAAACCATTCTCCCCCTCCCAGCACCCTGGGAAGCTGGGGGTGCGGCAGAGCCCTGCTCTCTGTGCTGAAGGTTGATCTCTGCGGATGAGCAGATATCACTTCTTTGAGGGTGTTGGCGCTGGGCAGGTCCTGCCTGTCCTCCACCCTGTTAGGGCAGCAGTGTTGCAGGACAAAAAAATGGTTTCAAACACACGGTCCAAGAAGCACCCCATGTTGGGACAGAGGATCCCTCCAAAACGAAACCCACGGGGAACCCCCTGTGCTGCAAGCTTGAACGCTGCCATCAAAAGCAGCCTGCTCATGGCTTGTGCTGAACACCCACCCCATGTATCGTGGACCCAGAGGGTTTTTCTGGCTGTTTTACTGACCTGCAAAATTGCCCAGAAAGGGTGAGGAGCCCTCCTGCAGCACAGCACGTGGATGGGAGGGATGCGGGACTGCCCGGAGCAGCCAGGCAAGCTGCAGCCGCTGTCTCCAGGATGTTTTCAGAAGACAGTGGGTTCTGCTCTGAAGGAAAGGAGAGAAACAAGAGGTCAGGCATCTGGTGGAACCTACACAAGTACCTACACAGGGTAACGCTGAGCTCCATGTCTCTGAGGTGAATGGAAAACATTCAGCCTTCTACTAAATTCTCTTTATTTGGAGATTTATTTTATTTATTGAGGGTCTCTCCCAGTTCAGGAGTATACAGAAGAGTTAATTGAATTTACCGTGAAGTGCCATGCTGTTGTATGAAGTGTTTCATACACAGGCAGGATTAAAGGGTTTCACTGAATTGAAAAGCTGAGTTACATTTGATTACATTCAGAGGTGCTAGAAAACAGAAGAATGTGAGGAAAATAATTTTCCATAGGTGAAAGGAGATGGAAGTTAATCATCTCTCATGGTTAACTTACAGCCTCTTATGCTTTCTGGGTGTTAAATCCACTAGACTCCCGCTAACTTATCTCCTGCAAGATACCTTTAGCTACTAATCCAATTTTTTTTTGGTTCTGTTCACATTCTTTTGCTTACACACCTTAGAGTGTAAGTTCACTTTAAGTTCACTTCCAGAGTAAAAGGTAAACCTGTCAATTTGCTTCAATTTGCTTCAACTTGCCCCAGGAAATATTACATTATCAGTGCAGCAAAACACGTGCATGGGTACACAGCCTGGGCTCCTATCGTTTCAGCAGGTTCTCCCTTGTGCCCACCTACCATTCAATCCCAACAAGCTCTGACAGTGGTTTCGTTCCATATCGTAGCACACGGGACAGCTTGCTTGGATATGCATTTGAATATTAGAAATTACACGTTGCAGAGAAACTGGCTGGATTTCAGGAGAACGAGGCATTCTTCCTGGGGAGCACAGCTTCACCAGGAGAGCTGGAGCGTTTTGCAGACATGCATCAAGCTTTCTCCCCACCCCAGGAATGCTCTCAACCCCAAAAGCCACACTTTCCCAAGGATGCCCACAGCAGCAGGACACCAAGTCTGGTGCAGATCAAGCTCAGGCTATTTTATTGGCGTATTTACATCCAAACCTTCTCAGGACGCTGCTGACTGACATAGGGAATGATGCCATTCCTAGTACAAAGACAACCTCTATCTGCAGAGAGGTTGTGATGCTCTTTAAAGAGCAGCCAAGAGCAGAGCGTGCTCTCCGGTCCCCTCCCAGCCGCCCCGCAGGAGCCTCTCCCGCCGAGCGCCTGCGTGTGTCCGGAGGAACCGAGCCCCCGGCAGCTGTTCCGATGCCAGGCTGAGCTGCCAAGCCCCTCAGACCCACAAAGGCACCACGTGCTCGTGAAAACATTCCCCGCGTGTGCCTGTAATTTTGTCTAAATTCACCCTTGAACCTTTGCGGGCATTGTAGGGTCTCCATCATCACCCATCCAAAACACAGTGCAGACAAACCCCCTCTTCATTTCATTTAAGGGATGGAAGATATATAAAAGCTCTAATACAGAAGAGCACACTTCCCTCTTTGTGCATGGGGAGCATCAACTGGAAAGACGCCAAGCAATTACTGAGCCTGAGAAGAAAAAAAAACAAACAGCAAACTAGTTATCCTGAAGAATTACAAACCGAGGCTGAAAGAGATTTAAATAATAATTAAAAAAAAATAAATCCAAAGAAGAGCAGCAACACAGCTACAGCAAACCCCCAGCCCCAGGGAGAAGGAGGGCTTCTCCCCCCGGTGCCGCTCTGCTGGGAGCCCTCCCGGCCCCTCGTCAGCTCCGGGCTATAACGAATTCCCCTGGATGTCCTGTGCAATGCGTGCCGGCTCGCTGATGGCAGCGAGCTCAGAGGATCCACGTGCGAGGATGTATGGCTGAAATCAGTCAGGAGTAAATCATCAGCAGGGGGACATTTCCCTGGAGGTCGTTAATCTGCTGCTCACAAGCCTGCTGCCAGCCAGCCACGTCGGACGGACTGGCCCGGCTCTTGCAGAGCACTTTCTGTTGGCTTTAGACTCCACTGAACATTTACACAACCTAAATGTTTCTAGTATTTATTTCACAATGCTCTTTTGGCTCTTCGGATGTGCGCGCTGTCCTTGTCCTGGTCACCTCCTCCCCGCTGCCATCGCAGGGAACGAACGAGCTCCCTGGCAGCGACCGCCGGGATGGGCAGATCCTCCGTTCCAGCTCCAGCCATCCTTCCGAGCAGGCTGTGCTTTTCTCACGTATATCTGCTACTCAAGCTGACCCTACGCTTTCTGTTGGCATTTTGCTTTTTGGCCGTTTTCCCCCCTCTCTGGACTCACTACAAGGATGCACTGGGAGAGCAGGCTCCTGCCCAGCCTTCGGGCTGTGCCTGACCGTGTCAGAGCACCAGACTTTTTTGTTATGACCCCTAGAAGTGGGGGAGAGCCATGGCTTTGAAGTAAAAAAGAGGTTTGGTTTTTTTTTCTCTTTTTTTTTTTTTTTCTTGAGAACATCAAATCTTCTGGATCAGACAAGCCTTGCCCCGGGCACTGTTCCTAGAGAAAGGATGGTTTTAGCCTTAACCTCAGACTGCACCCTGCGCGGTGACGGGCCATGGGTGCAGATGGATAGAAATTCCTCGGGATGAGTTTTTCAGCTGGCCAGATGCAAGCCGGCTCCGGGCCAGAAGCCGTGGGGCTGTGGGAGTGTGGGAGGGTGCCCGGCTCTGGGGTCAGAGCCCCCCGCATCCCCCCTTGGGACTCGTTCCGCTCCACCCAAGGCTCTGTCAGCGTGGAAGGGGACCAACGCCTGGACAGGGCACATCTGCTCGGGACAACCTGCGTGCTGACACATCTCAGCCCCTGCTGGCCCCATCGGGCACTGGCAAGAGGGTCACGCCTGCCTGGGGACTCAGCGTTATGTGTATTTCTACTTTTTTTTTTCCTTTTAATTTAAATGTAGATCTCTGCAAATTTTCCTTGCAAACACTTGGCTAGCAAGTGAGTTGTGATTTCCAGTGGATTGTTTGCAACACCACCCATTCAGGGGAAACATTAAAAAAAAATCATCAAAATGTGCAGGGTCACCGGTAGCATCTGCCAAGGGATGCCAGCTGCGGGGGAGGCGGCTCACTCCTTTGTGCCTTCATACCAGGGATCTAACAAGGCAGCTGAGAAACTCCAAATGCTGCGTGAAGCAAGGTTTCATGAAAATAAAAGATACCAAGCACATTGCACGTATTGATTTGTCATTCTCACCAGTGGTTGTTTTCATAAAGTAATTGCAGATGCTTGCAAAGAGAACAGTCACATCTTAGTCTGTCTTGCTTAGCAGCAAAGACCTCATGAGAGGTTTGGACACTTTAAAAGGATCAGCAATTATCTGTGGTGCTGCTTTGCATTTGCTTTCCTTGCATATTCATGCCAGCAATATTTTAGCATGCATATATCAGGAGGAAGGGAAGGCTGACGGTGGGGGATACAGCTGAAGTGAAGCAGATGTCTTTGAAATTCAGCACACATACAGCACAGAAACACTGAGTGATGGAACACAAACTGGGAGTGAAAACAGACAAAAAGCAGATTTTCTACTTCCAACTCAGCACTGCAGAAAGAACAAACAGCCTAATTAGTGCAAAATAAACTTATTTTAAAAGAAACTCTTCACTCTGAACAGCCCAGTGCGTTGCCAAGTAGCACAGGTAAGGAATCTCAATAAATTTAGTGTCAACCATGTCCCTTTAATTCTTACTTTTTGGAACAGCTTGTAGGACACCTCCAGGCCAAAACCACAAGAGATGTTGAAAGTACAACTGTTCCTTCCCTTTGGGGATGAAAGTTTTCTGACTGTTATATAAACATATTTGGATCTATTTTTCAGGGATTCATCCCGTTAGCAATTATACTATTAGCAGTGAGTCAGAGAACATTTCGCTGACGTTTTAAAACATGTAACTGAAGGTCAGAAACTTCTAAACTTCCCCAAGCGAGCAGACCTGATGTGAAACAGCCTCGTTCGCTCCGGTGGGATCGCTCTAATGAGCAAGGGTTTGCCGCGTGTGATCTCGGATGGTGAACTATATAGAGCCGCTTCGTTTTAATTGCAAGGCACTGGGCACATCCAGGCAAGAGCGAAACATCAGGATGAAAGAGCAACTCTAAAGAAACAGCAGATAATTAGAAAATGAAAAAGAACCAAGGGTGGAGGGTTTCTGTTTTTTTTCCTGGTTGATCTGGGAAACTTACTCAACTGAGGCAGCAACCAGTGGTCATTAGGAAAGTGATGTGACATGCAGGCAGTAAAAAAAAAAAAGCTCAAATCCAGGCTTTGACAATAATCACAGACCTGAAAACAGACATTCAGCTGCTCTTGGAACAGCTCTCTTCTAAAAGCCGACCTGAAGCGTAACCCACACACCAGAGACTATCTTTGGTACTGAAGCCCTTCTGGATAAACCAACACGATGAGTTTCTTGGCAGCGGAGCGGAGTTACTTATAACTCTGATTTGGCTTTTGCACGGCGCAGATGAGGCCACGGAAAGAGGCAGGCAGGCTGGTGGAACTCAGTATTTTATGAAATTTTTTGCTTCATACGGATTAGACAACAGCCTCCTCTCCCACACTTCAATTTCTCTTGGGTTTCAGAGAAAGCTTAAAAAAAATTAAGAAAAGGAAATAAAACTCAGATTAAAACATAGCTTCTCTTTTGTGCGTGTTCCCATTAAAATAGTTGGGTTTACAGGGTTTTGACAGCATACCAAAATACCAGCTTGCACTTTTCTCAAAAAGTTTCTAATTTCCTGAGCTGTTGTCCGGGCTGCTGGCTGCGGGGCAGAGCCACACGGGTTTTACACAGTTGTGCTCTTTTCCTGGGTACGTTTCTATTAAAGCTGTTTCCCTGCCAAAACCACAAAGGATAAGGCAAAAGGAAAAAAAAAAAAAAACCTCCAAGGCTGTCAGTGAAATTGTTCTTGAATAAGGTGACATAAGCCTCGCGCACAGCAGATTAAGCTTCATCTCTGGAAGGGGACAGCAGAAAGGCTGGTAGACGTCAAACTGAGCGCTAACAGCTGTGTTTGGGTTGGCCAACAACCGCTCTCCGCGTTGGCTGCGGCCGGCTCGGCTCATGCGAACAAGGCAGATTATTAAAATCCGGTGTTCAGCAATCTCGTCCTTGGAGCACTTGACAGAGCAGCCTCCTCCTTTGTGTGTCGCTGCTTTGACTGGATGGAATAACAAAGCAAAGAGGAGTGACAATGCGACGTGCCCGTGACAACAGAGTCAACGGTAATTGCATGGTGCTGTCCTTAGTTCAAAGCAAAAGGTACCGTTTACTGGCTTAAAGCCTGTCTTTTTTTGTTTCAAAAATACCTTTTGGGTAGGGAAATGTGTGCCCTTCTGTCTGTCTGGTTTAACTGCTGGGTTTAATTGGCCTTATTTTAGAGCATAATAGATAAATCAGCAAGACATGGCAGAAGTCAGAATAAATCAAGCTAAAAAGCCTTTCAGAACTTCCTAGTCACCACAGAAGGAGCGAAGCTGTCCATTTTCCACAATAAGAAGCTATGCTACCAATCTGAAGAGTAGCTTAAAATAATAATTAACATCACCGAAAAAGAAAGGGTGTGTATAGGAGTGTGTCTGCGGAGCCACTCCACCCAGTACGATGGGAAAAAATGAACTGGGTGGACCTGCATTCCCGTGGCAGCTCAGAACGACTTTATATTTCTTTGCCTGGAGATATAAATTTCTTGCAAATGATCGCAAACGAAGAGGAAAAAATAAGAGATTGAAAAGAGAAGCAAGACAAAACAAAGCACTCAAGAAAAAAATGGGAATAATTTGTACACCAAGACAAAGAAGAACTCACTGTGTGTTTTCAGGAGTGCTGGTTTTCATCTTTGCAGTAATTGTACCGTTTATTAGGCAATGTTTCCTGTTGATATTTAGAGTTATTGTAGGAGGATGCCGTAACATCCGTGTTTATTAGATAACTTTCGGGATCTTGCTGTGGGAAACTATAAGAGGAAAGAATGAGAGAGAGAAATTGTCTAAGGAAAATCAAGTGCTCTGCTTGAATCCGAAGGGCACAACACACTTAACGGAGACAGGGGGAATAACCCTGCAGTGCCCTTTTCTGCAGACATGGGATGTCTGGTATTCATATCTAACCTGCCATCTAGGACATCTCTCATATTGAGAAAAATCAGGAAAAATGGGATGTGAGCTCCCCTGGTTCTTGCTGGGAAGGAAGGAGCCCAAAGGAGAGATGCGGGTGCAGAAGGGCTGGGAGATGAGGAACAGAAGACTGGCAGGAACCCTGGGGGGACAGAAAGTCTTGTCCCACATACAAGAAAAACAGTGCTGTTAAGCTGTGCTTACAGAGGAATTGCTTAAAATGAGTTTCCTTCCCACTGAAGGGTTTCAGGATTACCCTACTCTGGGTCCCGGGCATTTGGGGCTGAGGGATAACCCTGCTGTTGCTGGCAGCCTGGGAAGCACAGAGCTCTGTTCCACCAGCTCGGTACCAGGACTTGAGGTTGAAGTCAGATAAAAAAGTGGGCTGGGCTCTGACTTAGGTTCAGACAATGAGTCCTACCTTATTAGGGTTTTATTAGCCCAGGTCTGGTCACCATCACCTCCTTGTTGGTAAGCTTGTTTCCTTGGGAAAGTCTGAGGAGGAACGTCAGCACCATTCACTCCACCTTCATGACCAAGATATTGAATTAATATCTAAAAAAAAAAATAGGAAAAGAAAATAGAAGTCTAGTTTTTGTTTGGCAAAATAAAAAAGATTATATCAGTTGCACAGAGGGAACTATTCAAACTATTCAATTTTGATTTCTGGAGTCAAATCAGCTTGATTTCCTGTCCCTCAATAGGCTGTCCCTTTGGTATTTGATATCTTTTCTGTATTTTGAAATGCCAATTTTGTTGTTGTTGTTAGTGAAAATGACGTTAAGAATCCTCCCGGAGTGCACTCATGAATAAATGTTAAATACATTCATTTCCTAAAATCTGTTGTCTCGGCTGCACAACGTTACCGGAGGCAATACGACTGCAAGTTTGTTGTGGGGCCAGCTCCAGGTCTCTGCTCAACCAGCACCTCTGTGCAGAACTGGAGGCATCACTGCTGCCGGCGTTGCCAACGGATCTCAAACGAGCAGCATCACTGATCACTTGGCAGAAGCAGGATCTCCTCGGTGAGCCTCGAGGAGGAGGAGGGGGAATTCAATCTAAAAGAGCAACAGTGCATGAAAGAACAGAGGTAGCAATTTGACAGTGGGCTCATCTGATCCCAAGGGTTTGAGTGTTTCAATCTCCTGCTCCACTGTGCTCTGCGTTTCTTGTCCGTGGTGTACGCACAGGTCTGCTCCTGTCTGATTGAAGCAGAGAGAACCTGGTGAGAAGAGCACAGACCTCATGCACTCCTGTCCCCTGGAAGCGGAGTCTGTGGGTCCAACAGTGGGAGCAGGGGGCATGAGACATGGGAGCACTTGGGATGGTTGGGAGGATAAATGCTGCACACAACTCTGTCTTTGATGTGCAGTTGTTATTCATAGCCGTGCCCAGTTTATGGAGCTGGGAAGCTTTTTCTGTATTTAAAAAGAAAACTTTATGGATCAGCAACCAAATGGAAAGGTGTCTTCAGTGTAATGCTTTCATTTACAGCAGTGATGGAGCAGAGAAAGAAGAACTGGGGGTTTAGTTCCTCAGAGTTTGGAGTGACTGCAGTTAGAAGGATCACCTTTGGCTTGCAGAAGGAGCACATTTGATCTGGGAATTGCACAGACAAGAAAAATCAATAACGGACTGGTATCATTTGTTATTTACACAAAGTCGTTCTACTCTGGACTGCTGAAGGCTTTAGACCTTTCCGTAAGCGGCAGTTTTTCAAACAGATTGCACTGAAGGCTCTAAACCCCACACAGCTCTTCCTCTTGGCTGCTGGTTAGAGTTTTAGGTTCAAGAAGTGAAGCAGCCAAGAGAATGAAGCAAAACTTGGCGAGGAAGATGTCAGACATGGGCACTGATGACATTAACTTCTAGATGGGAGAAGGTTTATGCTCCACATGAGAGGTCGGTGGAGCTCTTCTGTCAAGGTGAGTTTTTCCATGGCAGCATGGTGTCCTGTCCCAAAGAGCCACACTGGGCAGAGCAGAAGAGAAAAGCCTCAAGCTCTGCTCTGCAGCAGCACTGTGAGCTGCAAGCAACCAACAAAACCACCCAGTTTTGTTCACCTGGAGAGAGGAAATTGCTCTTTGCTTTTCCAATGGTGGGTTTGTTCTGCACTGCTGCTAAACTGGGTGGGATTTTTTTTTGGTTTTGGGGGTTTTTTGTTGCCTTTTTAAACTTTGTCGTCTGAGGAAATCCGTATCTGGAGTAAAACTAGCAAATTCATTTTACAAGATGAATGCAGATGATAGCAGTCATCTAAGCTCTCTCTGTCTTAATGCAAAATTTGATTATTTCCTTTTCTTCCATCTCCATCTGCTGTCTGCTCGTAGCTACTCAGATTTACCTTTTTCAGTGTTCCTGACTGAGCAACACTTTCTGCTGGAGTAACGCTTCTGTCTTATCGCATCGTTGTCTTCAGCACCCGGTCCGCAGGGCAGCGGTGGCATCCCAGCAGAGCAGCTGTGTGGTCTCTTGGCCATTCTCCCCCTTCACCGCAGCACAGAGTTGTGGCTCTCTGAAACTGCAAGTGTCATTGGGTCTGAGATGTTTTGGTTTCGAGATAGAGAACTGCACACGCGGATCTGCGGTCTCTTGGAGCAACATTTCCATAATGAAAATGAGACTGGTGGTGACAGTTTCCATTATGGTAAAGCAGATGAGTCCTTACAACTCCTTTTGTCAAAATTAAACTCTTCTGCTTGGCCCAGAAAGATAATTCCTCTGTTTGAAATGTAGATCTGATATTTTGCTATTCAATTAAATTTCTCTGCCGCCTTAGATAGGCTGCAATTGTTCCTCAATTTCCTAAATGTGGCACTATGAGGGAGGGAGGGACTTGTTCACTGTTCTTCTCCCTGAGGCTGTATTTAGGATCTGCAAAAATCAACCTACAAGAGCGTCTCGTGGTGCAGTGCCCTTGTATTTGCTGTGCCGCCTTCCCTATAAATACAGTCCCTTCATTACAATAAGCCTATTACCCTCCATCAGGTCACTGTCACGTCCACGACCTGGGGAGGTCAGAGCCCTCCTTTAAAGCATCATTCCTGTTTGTTTGCAGCTGGTTTCTCACGTGCTCCTAAGAGTGACCCCAAAGAGCAGAACATGGGAACGTGCACATACCCATCACTCAAAAAAAACCCCCAAACCCCCCCAAAATAAACCTCAAACAAAAAATCCAAACCTCCAGAAGGTTTCATTTTAGGTCAGTGAGCCTTGCCAGCATCCTGAAGAGACCTTACCTTGGGGGATGAGTGGGAGTCTCTGGTTCCCTTCCTTCACTGCCCGCTCCAGGGGACATTTCCCCCGGGAGATTTCCCACAGTGATTCTATACATAGCAGCCTGTGCAGCACCATCTGACCTTACCGTGCACAATATTTAAGCAGCGTTGAGAAACCAAGTGTGCCAGGGATGCAAAGCCTGAAGTAGTGCAGAGTTACAGGGGAGCCATCTCCAACTGGACGTGCAGCAGGGACAAGGGATTAGTTACGAAATCAAGAGAGAAAGGAGCGATTTGGAAACTTTACCCCTTCCCATAACTACTGACTTGCTGAAGCATTTTTTTTCTGCACTGCAGTCATAGCCAGCAGCATATACAGAGTAAGGATTGAAATATTTTGAAGTGCTGTCACAGTGTGAATGATTTCCTTTAGAGCATAAAATCAGACTGCAAAGTTATTTTCTGTCTGCAACGACACAAGAAGAATATGAATGTGATCATATCTGGCCCTGGGCATACAGCAGAGCAGAACTGGCCTTAACCAGATTCTCTTTTCTTATTCAGAGTCCTTCTAAGAAATATAAAACCCCAAAGAAATTCTGAATCTGGCTAGATGTCTCATAAGAGGAACAGGATTTCTGCATAGCTGGAACAGCACGACTTTGATGATTTGAAAACGCATGATTTAATCATTTCATTATGCATACCTCTTCTCAGCAGGCGCCACAGCCTAAAACAGAGAGACAAGGATTAGATAAAACAACATGCTTTCTAGCCAAAGAGACCGGAATCAGAGAGTTTAATCTTGCAAAGCACTGATATCCTCGGTGCCTTTGGACTCGGCTGCAAACAGCGGGTGTGCAGCAAACCACCGAATGGGGCTTAGCAGAGTCCTCCGCCCCGAAGTGACACCCTGCGGGATGGCTTGACTTTCTCCCTTCCATAGTGCACATCTGCCCACGTCCCACCTCCCTCCTCCTCTCCTTCCTCCCCACCCATCGTGCGCACAGTGCTGTCGGTGTCCTGACGCCCACTGTCGCCCAGGTGGCTCTGACCTCCCCACCTCCCTGCCACGCATCCATCCAACATCCATCCAGGCTGTGAGATCATCACGGAAGAGACCTAGATCTCAGATCTCTCTCTAAAGTTCCTAAGTAGCTTTTTGCACCCTATAGTCAATAAATACCCTCAGCACAGTGTCCTTGTCACAAGTCCCAGAGAGCCACTGAGCAGCGATGCAGGAGGCAGTGCTTTGGATCGCGGCAGGCGGTCCACGGTGTGTGGTTAGCACGCAGATACCCAGCTTTTCCAGCACAGGATACCTGGTGTGCCCTTCTCTACAGCTCCAGATCCTTTCCATCTGCTAGGGAGTGCAAACAACCCAAGCCCACGCTCTGCCCTATCCCCCAGCAAAGGCTGCACGGTACGTCTCCCTCGGCGCAGTGACCAGCAGCTCGGCTTTGCTGTCTGTGCGGCAGGATGTGTGCTGCACGGCAGCCCAGCACAGAGGTGCTCGTAGCCCTGTGTTATTGAGGAGGGGGAGCAGTGTCCAGGAGATGCTGCTCTGAGTGCAGAACAGAGCCTGCCTTCACATCCCAGCTCTCCAACTCTCCGCGTTTTGGCAGACCGTTAAACCAAATGATCTCCATTTCTAACGAAAATGAAGGAACGCGCATAGAAATCCCCCGGGATGAAGCCCCCCAAATGTGAGCTCAGTGATGGGGCTGGTTTTACAGGGCTGGAAACAGAGGGCAATGCAGTGAGCTGCTGGGATGGGTTGGCAGCCACCCACCAGTCCTGCCCATCATCCGAACTGGGTGGGAGGCGAGTCCTCTGCGTTAGCGGGGCACCGAACGCCCAGCTCAGGGCTCATCTCTAAGCCTGGGCTCAACGTTAGGCTCTGGACTGGAGCCAGCCCTGGCCCAGTTGGCACCAGCACCTGCAGAGGCTGTGTCAGTGACCAGTCCGTGCCTCCACCAGTGCAAATGGGGCTTCCACAACAGGACCAGTATGAGGTTGGTTGGCAAAAGGCTGCTGGAGAATTTCCCACTGCGGGAGGAGGTGGGTGAGGAGCAGCTGCCAAGGACAGCTTTGTCCATCCACCCTGAGTCCCAGCGTCATGCCCAGGCTATCACCCATCACTCATAACCTCTTCTCTGCTCCCCAAGGAACTGGGTGTTTGAAGAGTTTGGCCCAACACTTGTAAGGTGACAGCTGCCCAGACCTGCCTGAAATCTCTGCAGAGGACACCTGGGGTATCCCCCCTGAGCAGTCCATCCTAATGTGCTTCAACCACCCTGCAGACACCCTCTGAGAAAGAGCTGGGACTGCAACCTCACATCTTCATGACGACTCTCTGCAGGTCGGAGAAGCAGAGCACTGGAGGGGAGGCTGAGAACACCGCCCGGTTTCCTGCAGACCCAAACTGGATTCACCCAGTGACCCAAAGAGGCAAAGCTCAGTCCCAGGTCCCCAAACACGGTCTCACGGCCAATTAAATGCTGTTCAAAGGGCATCAAAGAGTGCTTTGATTACAGGGATGCCAGCCAGATGTGTAATATCAACTCAGGTGTTCACGCAGGTGTCGGTAACAGCCCGCGCACATCAGACAGACAGATTTCTTCCTGGGTTTGCTAACAGAACCAGCGGTGGCTCACAAATCACAGAGAACAGAAATAATCCCTACCTTTTTAAACATCAAAACCTGTAAAGCTTCACAGCTGCACGGGTCTGAAATTGAATGGAATGACTTGACTTGCCAAAACCAGAGATCAGAGTTCTGGGTCTTTCATGCCAGAGCTGAAAGCGTCCATAGCACTCAAAGAGGAGCACAGAGCTGCCTTTCAAACACCGACTGGGGCTTTGGAAGCATTATTGGGTCTTACCCTTCAAACACAGTAGCCTCAATTCTAGATGGATGTGGGAGTGAAGAAAACTGATTTTCAACACGAGCATTTTATTATTTAAAGGACTGATTTTTCTTTTTGAAGTTATATCTAAAACTAGTTAAGAAGTCTGGATTTCAATTAGTTTTTGCATTTAAAATAAAAAGCATTTTTCATCTCCAAGCAGAAGGGCAGCAGTGTATTTTCTCTGCAAGCAGTGCAACAACAACTCAAAAGCAATATCTGTGTAAGCACAGACTTGATCTCACAGGGATCCAGGGAAAAAGGCTTTTGGGATGAAGCATTAAATTCCCAGAAACTGCTTTCGCCACTGATCCAAAAGAATCCCAGGTCTGTTGGCTTCTCCTGATGCTGCAGGACTTCATCATTCAAACAGATTGTCTCTCCGCTTAGATATAAATCTCTTCCCTTCATATATTATCCCAGTAGCTGAAACACCTGAGCAGCTCGATGTAAATGATTTATCCTCTGAATGCCCCTTTGCATTCTGACACTGTTAGTCCTGACCTTTTACAGCAGGGAAAACCAAGGTACAGGGCATCGAAATAACAACCACCCTTGTTACTCTTTGGCCATTGCATTATTCACTCAGGTTATTACAGATAAACAAAATGTTATTAACAACTAAATAACTGATTTTGGCATTAAGACCATGGATATTTTTCTTGCAAACACAAGGAAGGAGATAACCAGTTTTTTACTCACCACTCCTCTGACAGGCCGAGTTGGAGAGAGCTCAGCAACATCCCGAGAGATGTGGCCAGCCGCTCATCGTCTGGGGAAGCAACCTGTGGGGACTGACAGCACTGACCAGATTTACACATATGTGTATATATAAAACTTACCTATATTTTTATGTTTTTATATATATAAATCCCCCATACATATATAAACATATATTTAGCCAGACATATAAGTAGAAAGATGTGAAAATGTAAAATCCATAACTGCTGTAAAATTAACTATTTTCAAATCAGAACATTCTGATCCCAAAACCCCTGGAAACCTATTCCCAGTGACAAATACCTTCTCCTCCTGCCTGTTTATCTCATACCTCAGCTGCAAACCCCAGACCCACTTCATGTCATGGCAGAGGAAAAAGGAAACGAAATCAAAGCCAAGAGAAAGAAAATTTTTGAATCTTCCTCTGCTGTTACCAGCACTTTCTCCATGAACACTAGGGTGTCCGTATCCCATCTAACGCTCACCTGAAAAACAGTGCTGATGATGCAAAAACTCAGGGCCAGCTTAAAATGCTGAGTGGGGAATGTGCAGAAGGACACGAGCTGGTTGTGTTGGCACCAAACCAGGAACATCCCAAAACCTGGAGCTCTGAGTTTCTCAAACCCAAGCCTTGTCTCAGTTGTGCTGATGTCTGGTCCTTGTGCTCCTCACGCCCCAGGTAAGAACCTGCACCCGAGCTTCCCCGCGCCTTTGCACGCTTTGAAAAGCACGATCCAAATTTTGCATCTTGAGACCACAGTGAATGATGAAAAAAATAAACAAAACCAACCCCAAACCTGACGCCTATTTTACATTCTCAAGCTTCTTTGAACCTGTACAAACGCTAGGAACCAGCCAGACGACAGATGCATCAGGAAATTAGTTCTTCTCTTCCAAGAGCACAGATGAAAATGAAGAAAGAGATGAAGATCAGGGGACCTGCTGCCCTTCAGCGACGGCTGCTGGAAGCTTTGCCTCTAGGTGATACAGGGGGAGGGGGTTAATCCGGGGCAGATGGAGGCAGATAGCATTTCTCTACTTGTCCAATTCTGTACAACATTAGCCCAGACAGGAGTCTATTAACAGTGTCTGATGGAAGCAATTGTATTATTTATTAAACTGACAAGATCAATTGGCCGCTTTGTACCCGTATAAAGAGAACTATTGTACTTTCATGTCCTTTTAAACACAGAGAACAAAGCGCTCCCCAGGGTGCTTTCATGGGCTGCCTTCGACAAAGAGTTCTGAGAACATCTGATATTGTCAGAGACCAGCTCACCAGATCCCCAGCTGGATTTGCAGCCCTCGCAAAGAAGGAAGATGGCAGCGATTGGAATTAAAAGTGAGCTGGGAAGGAAGGACCTTACCTGACTTAGAGGAGTGCTTTTACTTACTCTTCCCAAACACTAGGCTCTCAAACCCGAGGGACACCGACCTGCTCTTACAGCCCCAGCAGCAACGGCAGGGCTGGCGCCACGGCACCGGTGGCTGAGAATGGGATGGCAATTCTCTTCTCCACCTGCAAAATGTGGAGGGGAGGAGGAAGAGGACGCTCTCTAGAGCATGAGTAATTTTTAATAGGGTCTGATTCTGACAGGCAAAACTGTGGTGTAACTTATCAGCAGGTTGTGCAATTTCTCTGTATATTCTCAGGTGCAGGGCGTGAGGGCAGAGGGAAAGGCTTCTCGTGGTGCCTCTGATGGATAATTTCTATGGTAGAAATCTCATTATTAACTTTCATTCCAGTAGCTGGGAATGGCTCAGGTGCAGCATGTAACATCTGCTGGACACAGGTATTTAGGAGCTGGTGCCATCATGTCGTTAATGAAAGACTCCACGGCTGCTTTCCCTGGGGAAGAGCCCAAGCCCCTTGTTCTTTAGGACAGGCTATGGACCACATGTGTCAGCACAGACCGTTACCTGCAGGGTATTTTGGGGAGTACATCCCCAGGATGTAATTTTGTAAACTACAAAATAAGCAATTTCTGTTCATTTAGAGTGGCTAAATATGCCAGCCTAGTGGCATACCTGAGACATGAATAGCACTGCTGTCTGAGAGCAGACATTTCTGGGCAGTTATGGAATTTTTCAATCGTCTGAACACCCCTTTTACTGGGTGCTCCTAAGCAGAGATGGGCACTGATTGTGCCAAAGCCAGACACCAGCTTAGATGAATAAAAAATGCTTCATGTGCACCAAAGCTGTGCTCTTCTAAGTTTTATTGTGTCACGATTATGTGTTTATCAGCCTAGAAATAAAGCCTCCTGCAAGCTGCCAAGAACCATGGTGGCTGCTCTGCACAGCGAAGCTCAGACTGAGTCTTTCACAGCTTGCCCAGAGACTGGAGACAACTCCGTTCACAATTACAGCAGAATAAACTCATCTGTCAGAGGCCTTCCATGGTTTTGATCTTAATTTACTTGAATGTAAATGAATAATTTTCACCTTATATTCAAACCCAGCTTTTCTATTGGATGTTGCCTGGCTCTGGCTGTTAACATAGCAAATACATAGATATTTTAAGCTGAAATCTGTACAGCCTCCTGTTCCCAGTTCATTACTGCCCCAACCAGTTTCAGAAGCAGTGGCAGATCCAGCTACACGAAGTTTGCTTCTGTTCAATTCCCTGCTCTTGTATTTTCCCGTATTTCTTACCACTGCCGCCCAGGTGTGCAAGCCCAGTAGTGCCAAGAGACCTCCTGGCCAACTAGCTTCAGTTTTGAGCGGGATCTTAAAAACCCCTCTAATTTTCTAGCATTCTACTTCCAAAACTTTAATCTGCAAGCTGCTGCTGCTGCTTTATCTCCACTGAACCTAACAAACCTGGAGGCTGGTGTTCAGCATCAGGCTTGTGCAACCCCTTCGCCTCCCAACACGAACCCCAAAGCCTGCGCCCCACCTCCCGGCTGCTGCTCAGCACTGCAGGAGAATCCTCTTTTCAGAAAAAAAAAAATATTACCTTTAGTTATATCGTGATATTTTCTACGACTTTTCAAAATACTGATCTTTCTTGACTGGCAAAGTAAAAAAAATGGATAAAGACATATTAAGAGCATCATCCTCTGCACCCACTGCGGAGATCTGTGTTGCAGGATGCTGTTTGTTTTTGTTAAATTTAACAAATCTGTGGCTCTGTTTAATTTCACATATTTTATAAACTGGTTTCCAAGGTACTGGAACGTGATGCTGTGGTCAGTGTCACAAGTGTTACTGGAGAGGAAGCTCAGATTCTCCTGCTGTGGGTACCTGATCCCCGCAGGATGAAGCAATGTTGGGAAGGAGCTCCATCACTGGGATGCTGCTCTTGGATTATTCACTGTGGGCGAGAAGACAACAGCGACACTATCAGTGGAAGGAGATGGCAAAGAGTTACCCATAGAAATGAAAGGAAGAGCAAGGTAAATATTTGTGGGAGGGAAAGAGGACAAGGAACCAACACCCAGGCAAACACTCAGACTTTGCCATCACACAACACTGGTCAGTGCCCGTGTTCCCAGGTCCACAGATTTGAGGACAGCCAGCGTGGACAGGCATTGTAGTGCAGTTAATTACAAACAGTCGCTCGTTCACCTCTAAAATATCTATCAAGAGATGATTCATTAATTTTCTTACAAATTGCACTGAGGACATGAATCCTTAACCTGCTATTTCATGGGTCAGCTTGACAGCAGGAGCTGACCTTGCCTGCAGGAACAGCCAAAAGCGCTCGCAAGACAGTCTTGATGTCTTTAACCAGCCGGCGATCCCAGCCTGCCTGCACAAACAGCCCCACGTATGTCAAGGCAACAACTGTGTGAGAGTACAGCATAATTTATCCTGCTATGTGTCATTAGAGTCTCAGCACAGCAACAAATGTGTCATTCCCTCTAAGTTATACCAACTAGATAATAATCGTGGAAAATACCTATCCGAGGATGGAATAGTCCACCTGGATCACAGGAACCTTCTGCTCACCGCGAGCATTCCTCAGGAGTCCCCTCTTTTCTGTACTCTGTCGGTACAATTTTGAGAAATCTGTAGGACTTGCTTTTGAGATATCAAATAAATTAATATGCAAACACTATTCAAAGTCCTTTCCCATGTAGCTTCATTCCAAGAGACACATCCCAGTGAAGCCGCAGTTTAAGGTGAGTTTCTCTATTTTATCATCATTCCATGTCATTCTAAGTGCACCAGGAGCTTTTTCACCTCTTACACAAGAGCCAGGAGAACATTTGCATGGGAAAACACCTACATCTACAACGGTAAGCACCTGTGTCACTGAGGAAACTCTTCCTTGTGTTGGCATCCGTGTCTTTCCGGGACCAGGTTTAGCAAACTTCCTGCACGTAATCGTCTAAGCTGTAATTACAAGACAAGTTTAAGCATATATTGTATAATGAACTGACATTGTGAGCGTAGCAACATCCTGCTTAACGGCTAGGAATACAGCTCTAAAGTATATTTTTATAGAATTGTATCTAAATTACTTCTTATAAATGAGACCAAACAGAATCTAAGAGGTCTTTGCATCGTGCATGTCCTCAAAAATCCAAATCTGTGTTGAGCCTTTATGTCTGGCTGTTGCAAAGCCAAATGTATAAAGATAGAAAAACATACCAAACCCAAACTTGCAGTCTTAATTTGTCTTCCAGGACTCTGGGATTCTTGTATGCTCCTATTTTCCCCGCACAGGATCATTTCTTGCTCATGGCACCAAATGTGCCTTACAGGATTTGGAGGTGTCCTAGCTGCAGCTCTCAGCAGGCCAGCGATGTGCTTGGCTGTTTCGAATTTACCTCTGAGTAAAGAGAGCTTAACTTTCTTATCTCCCTTTCTGCTGTGCTTAGCAGCGTCTATCTCAGCTACCATCATCAGGACTCATGCAGGAACTTGTTAAAAGCACAAACCACTGGGGATGTCCTGCCAGCTCAAGGCTTGGCAATGATGGAGGATACCTTTATTTTTTTCTCCCCATTGGAGAGCTTTCTATCTTGGAAGCCTTCTCTTATTTTTTTTTTTTTTTCCAGAGCTTCAGAACAGGATCGATAAGAACTTATCACCCAACTGGTCTCTTGTGCTTAATTGTGTGCATATTGATGTGTGTTTGCAGGAGAACTGAGCAAGCCTGAGCTCAGGGCTTGAGCAGAGGGGGTACTGCACTTAGAAAATATTCTGAGTACAGCTCTGATTTGCCTCCTGCATCCATGACTATCCCCAGTGAGTTCAGGCCTTGCAAGGCACAGAGAATTTGGGCAATGTTCATGCTGGGTCTTCAATCCATTGCTTTAATATCTGCAGGAAAATGTTTCCTCCAAAATCTCACAAACACGAGCTGGGAGATACGGTACCTTGTAGAGGTTCACACGGGAAAGATGAGAGATGGACAAACTCATTTTGTTTCTGAATTCACAGACCAAAGTAAACATATCACTACTAACAAGGACAGGGATATCATCCTTAAATACGTATTTTAATTTTAATTAGGTCTGTACCTTATCCAAATAGAATTATCTGGCTGATAAAAGCACTAGAAAACCTCCTTTTGGACTCTTTCTCTACTTACAACTTTTTTTATTCTTTGCTTGGGATATTCTGAAGGTCTCTATAGGGGAATTCAATTTCAGTGTCAGGAACCTAAAAAAAATTAAATAAAAATAAAACATAAGATAGGCCACTAGCAGAAAGAAAAGCATGCCTTAGCCTTGTTTCCTAAACCAGCCTGCGACATGCCAAAGCCAGAAAGCATTGATTACAAACAAAAAGTACCATCT
>WKFP01015465.1:926264-938640 GCA_011057875.1 Pterocles orientalis
AAGACAAGTTTAAGCATATATTGTATAATGAACTGACATTGTGAGCGTAGCAACATCCTGCTTAACGGCTAGGAATACAGCTCTAAAGTATATTTTTATAGAATTGTATCTAAATTACTTCTTATATATGAGACCAAACAGAATCTAAGAGGTCTTTGCATCGTGCATGTCCTCAAAAATCCAAATCTGTGTTGAGCCTTTATGTCTGGCTGTTGCAAAGCCAAATGTATAAAGACAGAAAAACATACCAAACCCAAACTTGCGGTCTTAATTTGTCTTCCAGGACTCTGGGATACTTGTATGCTCCTATTTTCCCCGCACAGGATCACTTCTTGCTCATGGCACCAAATGTGCCTTACAGGATTTGGAGGTGTCCTAGCTGCAGCTCTCAGCAGGCCAGCGATGTGCTTGGCTGTTTCGAATTTACCTCTGAGTAAAGAGAGCTTAACTTTCTTATCTCCCTTTCTGCTGCGCTTAGCAGCGTCTATCTCAGCTACCATCATCAGGACTCGTGCAGGAACTTGTTAAAAGCACAAACCACTGGGGATGTCCCGCCAGCTCAAGGCTTGGCAGTGATGGAGGATACCTTTATTTTTTTTTCCCCATTGGAGAGCTTTCTATCTTGGAAGCCTTCTCTTTTTTTTTTCCAGAGCTTCAGAACAGGATCGATAAGAACTTATCACACAACTGGTCTCTTGTGCTTAATTGTGTGCATATCGATGTGTGTTTGCAGAACTGAGCAAGCCTGAGCTCAGGGCTTGAGCAGAGGGGGTACTGCACTTAGAAAATATTCTGAGTACAGCTCTGATTTGCCTCCTGCATCCATGACTATCCCCAGTGAGTTCAGGCCTTGCAAGGCACAGAGAATTTGGGCAATGTTCATGCTGGGTCTTCAGTCCACTGCTTTAATATCTGCAGGAAAATGTTTCCTCAAAAATCTCACAAACATGAGCTGGGAGATACGGTACCTTGTAGAGGTTCACACGGGAAAGATGAGAGATGGACAAACTCATTTTGTTTCTGAATTCACAGACCAAAGTAAACATATCACTACTAATAAGGACAGGGATATCATCCTTAAATACCTATTTTAATTTTAATTAGGTCTGTACCTTATCCAAATAGAATTATCTGGCTGATAAAAGGACTAGAAAACCTCCTTTTGGACTCTTTCTCTACTTACAACTTCTTTTGTTCTTTGCTTGGGATATTCTGAAGGTCTCTATAGGGGAATTCAACTTCAGTGTCAGGAACCTAAAAAAAAATAAATAAAAATAAAACATAAGATAGGCCACTAGCAGAAAGAAAAGCATGCCTTAGCCTTGTTTCCTAAACCAGCCTGCGACATGCCAAAGCCAGAAAGCATTGATTACAAACAAAAAGTACCATCTCCGATTCCCGCGAGGAGCCTGGCTTCCAGTAACCTCTGATGGTGTGACACCTCCTGCCAGAAGATCCTTTGTGCAAGGAAAGCAGAACAAGCAAACTCAACAAAACTACAAAAAAAAGGCTTCGAGGCAATGACAGCCCAATCCTGCTTATTCACAGCTCAGCTCAAGTGCTGCCTATAAAACCCGCGGCAGTGATTTATTCTGCTCTCATTTCAATATTGGCAAGAACCTCACCTTGCTGCTACAAATCTACCTCCCTTCGCTTGCAGAATAACCCCAAAATACACAGAAATGTTTTCACTAATAAATTCTGCATTGCATTTAGGTCCATAGGTTAAACTTGCTGTGCATCCAAGCTGCCTTCTGCAAAGGCACAGAGGGATTGTGCCGCCAGTAGATGTCAGCAGGAGCAGGGGAAAGCGGGATGAAGCTCTGGCAGATCCCAGCTGTCCCCAAAAGGCACCCAGCTCAGACAAGAGAAGGAACCCGAGCAGGAGGCTTGCCAAAGCAAACGTGATTCATCAGCATTTCTGCTTTCTGAGCTCGTGGGCGCAGGGCTGGAGGAAGCCACGGATGACACACGGTTGCACAGGGATGCAGGATGGTTTCATACCAACCTGTTCCTCAGGCTGCAGCTCCAGACGTACGTCGACGGAGGAGGAACGCAGGGAGATTCCAAACCCAGGGGTTTCCTAATCCCTGTCACCTTCAAGCTCTGGCCCCAGTGATTATTCAAATCATTATTTCAGGTGAAGAACAGGTGAGCCCTGAGCTGATTTTACTCTTTGCTGCTGTGAGCCAAGCCTAGAAACACGATGGCGAGGGTTTCTGATGGAGCTAATCAGGCTGCCTGGTGGCAGTACAGGATGTCAGGATGTTTAAAAATCAACATTCCTATCAGAAGGATGTTTATAAAAAACCCTTTGAAACCCATCCCAAAGCTGCACTCAGAAGCGTGAGACTCCAGCTCGCACATCCTCGCCTGCACGCTGCACCTACTGAAAAATGGTTCACAGCACTGAAAGCCTCCCTGGAAAAAAAATTTTTTTCCATCAGTGAGTGGAATTCAAATATGATGTTTAGGTGAGACACAAATGGTACACAAGAGACACCAGCAGCTGTACTAAACAGTCTAAGGAATTGCTGCGTTATGCTTTTTTGTATCAGAATAGACAAAAAAAAAATATTTCACACTGAAAAGGTAAAACTCCAGGCTTACAAGCTGTCTACGTTCCCGGAGACATGCATATTTCATCTTGTGTACCGCTTTCATCCACAGCACCCTTCTCAAAAAGTATTCTGAATCTTTTATTTTGCTAGATCTTAGTTATTAGTATCTGGTACTATAAAAATACGTGTCAGACTTTTCTCCCATAATCCTTAGAAAAAAGATTAGAGGCTGAATAAAGGACGTGTGATGAGTAAGTGAAATCTCATAACCGCAACTGATCAAAAGGCATTTTCTTCCACAAAAATTTCTCTTCATTGTCTTCATCAAAATTTAAGTTTCAAGGAAAAACTTCAAATAGGGATTATTTTTTTTAAAAAAAAACAAGACCCGTGGCAAATACAGAAACAAACAAGAGCTTTCACAAGGGGAGCGTTATCTACTTTTCCGATTGAGTTGTGTGTGTCTAGTGGGGGGGATGTACAGTGAGCAGGGGACCGGCAAGCCAGCTGGAAGGAGAACGGGGAAGAAACAAGTCAGTGCTACCGTGTCTAATATTTGTAAAGAAATTATCTTCAGAAACCCAACTTGCATCACACAAAGACAATTCCCTTCCAAAAGCCGGCTAAGCACAGACTGACCGATAGACGCGTTTTCTCTGCACGTGTCGTGTGGAAGGTTCGCTTTCCTTCAGCGGGCAGCGGTCTGCTTTGGAAACAACAGGATGGGAAGTCTGCAGGCTTCGTCCAGCAGGATAGCTGTTCTTGCAGAACTCGTGCCCTGGCTCTGGATTTCACACGAGGTTCCTTTCTGCTTTCTCTCCACTGCCTGCTACGCAACTCCGGACATGTGCAGCGAAGGATTGTTCATTTAGCACACGGGGGCAGGCTTAGCTGCTGGGATCCATTCTGCTGCACGCTGAACTGATTCCTACGTGCCTGAATGCAGCAGCTCGTTCAGAATTCAATCCCTGGTATTTCACAGCAGTACAAGTTCAACTAAATTCTTTACAGGTTTAAAAAGCAATTAGGCGAACTCAAGATGGAAAAAATCCATCGAGGCGCTAGTTAAAGCTCAAGCAGCAGCAATACTGCAGTGCACTGGGTGCTCTGAAGATGCTTTGGAAGACTGTGAACACTGAATACTCCAGTGGTGTCGTGTCCGGACAGCAACCACTGCAGAGGATGGTGGAAAGCAAAAACAAATACATTTTTGAAATAAAAGACAAACCCAAGAAAACATTTAAATAGATATTAGAATTAAGAGGATTTTTTTTTCCTGACTCAGATTTGGAACTAAATGACAAACCTTGCTTCTTTGCCTTTTGCGTAGAATGAACTCTGCGTATTTATTTATTTGGGCATTTATTCCAAGCCACAGGTGCTCTATAACATTGTGAAAAGGTCAAACATTAAGTGATTCCAAAGGCTAGGGCTGAATCTTGTTGAAATTCAGATTATCCTCATTTTCTACAATGGATACACTTCGCTCGAGTGCTGCAGTATATTTTGCAGATGATGGAAACAGACAAAAAAAACAACAGATGAAGAAAAGGAAAGATCCACTAGCTTATAACAGGAAGGGTTTTTACACATTCCCATTTTCTGGCTGTTCATCTGCACACGCTAGTGAGAAACTTAGAGCTTTAACTGTACAGCAAGACATAAAGATAATTTTTAAAAGCTTCTAAAATAATTTCAAAAGCAGTCGGGAAACAAGCGCAGGAGTGTTATCAAGAAGGCTCTCAGCCAGGAAATCCTCCTAAACAGCCCAGAGCTTTATTGAACAGCTTGCACTGGAAGATCAAGGAGTGAAGACGATCTATGAAACAATCTTAATGCTGATTTAGCAATTGCCTGGGAATACAACGCATCCCAGACTAGATGAGGCTCAGGAGACCTAAGACCCATCAGCTCCCCAGAACAGGTCCTGAACGGAGCTTGAAGCCATGCAGACGCTGCGTGCGGATTCCTCTCCAGGGAATAATTTTTTGTCATGTTGCCGCAGGAAGAATCCATCACCTGGTAATTTTATTCCATTTGTGAGGCAGTGAACAACTTCAGCAAGCAACAACTAAATTAACCTTAGAAAAGCAAAGCCACTCTCAGTTGAAGAGGAGGCAGCGATTCACCATGGGGACTCACGCCGTGGCTGTAGGCACAGCTGAGCCCACTGACGCTAACACGCAGCATCTTGAGCCAGCACATCTGCCTAAATCTTGAGTTTCACAGGTTGAGATCCAGTCCTTCAGATATAACTAAACTTGAGCTGAGCTCTTGCCATTTCCATCAGAAGGTGGGGGTTTTATAAAGTTTTGAATCCTGTGTAAGAGCATCTCCCGGACCTGATGTGCTCACATGAAACCAGGTCCAAAAGCCAGGAGCGTGTAACGGGACTGTTCTACCGTCTCGCTGACCTTGTCCCATCAGTGCCCCACTCTCCAAACAAGGGGAGTTCTGCAATCACTTCCAGAGATTTTTTCAGAGCTCTGCTGTTTCTTTTGGTCTGCTCTTCTCTGGCTTTCTATCTGTTACCAAGTATTTTCTCATCGTCTGTATGTTCAAAGCATAAAGCTGAAAAAAGCAGAAATTATTCACTGGCGAAACTTCCCTTTGTGGATGAGCACAGCCCCTCTCCTGTGAGGACCAGCAGACTGTTCTCCGTTTCGGCGACAGGGGCAGGCAAGCCAGCTGAGCGTGACCAGAGAAACTGGGAGCACTGGCTGGAGGCACGGAGCGTTCTCCGATGCCCACTCTGTGGGGCATCTCCAGCTGCAACGCAATCTAACACACGCAAGCAAGGGGCAGGAAGAAAGAAGATGCTCGGGGTAAATTCAGCCACCATGTTCTCAGACCTAATTGCTTTAAGTGGTGGGAAAAACTGAGATGTGGAGACTTACTCCCAGCCTCCTGACAGAGACATTTTTAGACCTGTACTTGCTGACTAGTGACAAAAAAATGTATTAGGAGTCCAAAATCACCTGCTATTTGCATGGGCTGAACACCTTCTGCTGAGGCCATGAAGCAATAGGCTTGAAGACCAGAGGACAACGTGACACCTATGTGGCGTACCCCTGCAGGGACAAACTGCCTGACGCAGTACCCTGAAGTAATGCAGCAATTTAAAGTGGAAAAGAGAACTTTCCTCAATTCTGTGAATGGACTTCCAATGTATTTTTATCAACTATAAAATGTTTTTTAAAATAAACTTTAGAATAGAATCATGAAGGTCGGAAAAGACCTCAAGGATCATCAAGTCCAACCATCAACGCAACACCACCCAACCCACTAACCCATGTCCCCAAGCACCACATCTACACATGTCTTGACCCCCTCCAGGGATGGTGACTCCACTGCCCTGGGCAGCCTGTTCCAAAGCCTCATCACTCTTTCCATGAAGAAATTTTTTCTAATATCCAGCCTAAACCTCCCCTGGCGCAACTTGAGACTGTTTCCTTTAGAAGTTTTAAGAACTTTATTTTAAAAACTAAAAATTCTAAAGTTTTTTTTTAATAAACTTTTTTTTTTCTTACATAGACTTTAACCCCTCTAAGTCAAGATCCACACCTTCTCATCTACCCGAGTGCGTGGCTGTGAAGGTACCATCACACTGCTGCCAAGACAGGGGCAAGGGACATGCATCAACTATACCGAACAGGCAGGACCTCGAGAATATTCCCAAATACTCCAAAAATCTTTAAAATCGCATTATTTCTCTAAAAACCCACAACACACTCGACGTTGGATCAAGATGAAACAAATCAACACGTTGGAATGTATTTGGGAGGTAGGAGAGGAAGGGAAATAAGCAATGTTTAAGGAGTTGCCTTCCATCCCTTTTCCAGATAAAGTTGGAACGCCGGCTGGCCCAGCCCATGTAATTGTGCCTAAACCACGACATACCTCCCTGCACACATTTCTTGGGAAAACAAAAACCAAACAGAAACTCAAACCTTCCAAAACACTAAGGGAAGCTCAGGATTTGGCTAAACAGTAAGCACCAGATCATTATGATGATTTTAACTCAACTAGTCATAAGAACCGAGTAAACCAGTTTTAAAGGCAAAAGAACCAACCCAAAAGACCTCAGTAAAGATCAAATATTTGCTGATGAACCTTGTACGCAACATAGCTCTGACCATGGAAAATTGAATCTAATCAATTATATTGGTTAAACTACACGTGGGTGGAATTTAAGTGGGTTGTGAGCAACTCCAGCGCAGAAATCAGATTAAGCCTGGGAGAAACGGCAGTGTGTGATTATCATGTGATAATTACTCAACATTCTGACAGAGCCTAAAGCTCGGCTCAGCCCAGCCCTTGACAATGAGAAGGCAGGATAAACATGGGAGTATGAAACTCTATCACTTCTGCTAATCCACCAGCCCGCGAGCTTCTGATGAAACCCCAGGGCTGCTAATTCATGACAACCCCTGGGGACCAGAAACAAGGTCCAGACCCCTGGAGAAGACAACATAAAGCCAGCTGCAGTGCAAATCTGTGCTGATAATCTTTTGGAATTGGATCACCATCAATCATTGACGTACGTGAAGTTCTCAGAGAAACCCGGCCGGTCCTGGCATCCATTTGATCTACTCTTCATGCTGTTACCACAGCAACTGATACTTCAATGAAAAATCTTGTAGCAAGCTGGATCTACAGACAGCCCCACCACATCACAAGGTAGCAAAAGTGGATGCTTGAGGCAGGTCTGGGAGGCATTTATCTGCACATTTACTAAAAGGCTTTTCAGCTTTGTTTGCTGTTTGTTCTTTTTCTTTTGACACAATAAGCATCAGCACATCAATTTTTTCTCTACCACGCCGTACTCTGCGGGTCAGTCAATGCAATGATGTCTTTCTGTTCAGCCTGCTGCACAGTCTAAATAGCTCTTAAAACAATTTGATTTCTGCATTAAGTTTCCATATCCCAGCCAAATTGAATTTTTTTTTTTTTTGCTGTAAACACTATTGCTGAGATGTAATAGTAGCCATGTGCCTTTTCAGAAATAAAAGCTGCTTTAGCAAAGTATAAAAATCTAATTAGATCTTCCCAATGGCGTTTACATTTGTCCTGTTGAATTTGACCCAAATTGCTTTAATACTTTAGAGAATACAGACCTAATATTCCATTTCTTTGCAGGATAATTTCATGTTTAGCAATACAGATTCTAAGACTCATTTTATTTTGAGGGAGGAAGGGAGGGAAACTGTGTTTGCAGCAGAGGAAGTTACACGAGCTGACGTACCCTGCGGTGTTTTCCCAGTTGACTAGCTGAGCTGGCTCCGAAATATCCTTTATTTCTGTCTCTGGCGTAACAGAAGAACTGAGTCTGAGTCTTTCAATCTCTGTCCTCAGGAGCAGGACAAACGAGGGATGCTTTTGCCCCAGTACGTGAGTCAGACGCAGGCTCCTAGAGCAACACCTACACGTTCAGTCTGTGATCACGCATAACGCGGAGGGAAGGGCGGGCGAGCGGCTGGGGACGGGCGAGGCGATGCTGGGGTCAGCGCGAGTACACACCGTCCGTGGCTTTCGTCTGTTAGATCAATACTGAACGCTGCCAGTGGAAGGGAAGTGAAGGAGGGCAACACAACTAGGTCTTTGAATTTTTTTCTTTCTTATTACTCAAAATCAAGAAGTGATTGACGCTGGAAGAGTTCTGTGTCACAGCTATTATTTCTTTCAAAGAGCAAGGAGAGGGAGAGAAAGAGACTGAAGGATACCACTGAGAGAAGTGAGAATCCTATAAGATAACTAAACCTGGAATGGAAAAGCACATTTCAGTAAAGCTTCACTATGACACAATTTGCTCACTCACGTCTCGCAATCAAAAGAACTGAAAAAAATATTCACACACAAAAAAACCACTCCTAAATATCACTTTACCACAGCAACAATTTTTTAAAGCCTACTAATTACTCATATATCAGCTTAAATTAATTCAATTTAGCTATTTAAAATTAGACAAGGAAAGTCATGTTGGGTAGATTTCTGTTTGGGGACAAGTCAGGGGGACAATCAGAGGGACAGTTGTTTTGGTGTTTCCAGCAGTAGGTGTTTGGCTGGTGACCAGTTCTTTTCTGCTCCATGGCTGGTTAACCAAATTTGAACAGAGGAAGGAAGTTCGAGCAACCACCGTGATTTACTCCATCAGGAGCAGAACAGCAACCCACAACAATTTCTGGCACAAACCTTCCTATGAACATATTTGCATATTTATTAGCTAAACTTTGCCTTCTGCAAGCACTCTTGTGAAAAAAAAAATCATCACAGAAAAAAAAACATTTTTAAAGGCCCAAAGAAGCTAAAACGAACTGGAGATCTTGATTACAACAAATTCTGGAGAACTGGGTTGTGTTCTGCAAGCACCAAGGCCAGAGGCTCAAGAACGCTGTCGGAAGACAGGGTTGGCTCTTTGTCTTCAGAATGACTAAATGTTGGAAATCTTAATTTGTGAATTCTAACGTGGATCTTCTCTGTCAAACGGAAATACTCTAAGCAGAAGAAACAACCCGGTGGGAAGCTATGATGCACACACTGTGCAAACAAGCCCAAATTCTGAGAGAAAAACTGGGGACATTTCATTATTTTGGATGAAATAACCCTATAAATACAACCCTATAAATACAACCCTATAAATACAACCCTATAAATACAACCCTATAAATACACCAAACTTTTTGCTGACTTCACTCAGCTACTGAAGTAACGAGGGAAGACACTTAGTAATCAAGGATGAAAACTCCAAATGTTAATTTGACCCTTTCCTTTTAGTGATTCTTTTAATAATATTTATGTAAAAATATTGAAAATCTGATTTGGAAAAGCAAGACGCCGTGTCACACCGCGACTGTCTCTCTTCCCCGGCAGTCAGTCACTACCCACCACTTTCTGTCTGTGGGGGCAGAGGACAATTATCCCCGTCTGTTAACATGTACCGTGGTTGTTCTCATCCTTTCCCGGTGACTTCATGGTGGTTTTTTTTAACTAGGAGAGCAGAGATGCTTACAGCTCCTGTCTTCAGGCCAAGCATTTGTTTTAAAAGCTCCTGAGCTATGTAACTGATGGTGATGACAGGACACTGGACGTTTCTGCTCTGATGAGGACTCTGTTTTCAGCGGTTTCTGTCCCTCTTCCTACCTTAGAGACCTAAAAAGACTGCTGGTGGCTCTGGACACAAGACTCCCCTTTCCAATCTCCTAGGTGCATTTTGCAGGCAGGCTCTTGGGAATTTTTGAGCTTGCTCCAGATTACAGACCCCCAATCCACCACGTTATAATTAATTTGAACAGAGATGGGATCGCAGTCTCAACCTCTCCCTGCGTGCTCCCGCTAAGCTCACGGTGCCTTCTGCTCTCTGAGTGTCAGCTATTGACACAGATTGTACGCATCCTGCCAGCAAGGTACCCACATTTGTATTCCAGACAAGTTGCCGTTATGATCCTCATGAATGCCATGGTCTTACCTCACACGTTGATCTGCTGGAGCCAGGATAACGCACGCAAACTCCTGGTCTGTGTTAATTTGTGCTGTAACTCCTGGCACAGTGACAGCTGACAATGGTCTCCACCACATTTTAAATCAATTACCTGCAGCAGTAATTGTCTGTTATCAGTAAGGGGAATTTAATAAACAAGGCACACTTGACAAATCAATGCACAGACAAATCCAGAAATCAATCTATAAATTCATTTACATGAATTTACTAAAATGAGTCTACTGGAATGATAATATTTCAATACAGCAAATGAACATCACCAGTTCTTGTAACTTGCTGTGTTAAATATATCTCTGTCCATCTGTTGAACTTTAGACCTTTGCTTCTGGGGAGACCATCAGGTATTATAAGGAAGCCAAGCTATAAAGCCCAGATTATTTTCTTTTTTTCAGTATTAACAGGGTCAGTTAAATAAAACAATAAATTATGTTGTTATATCAGCTGAACAGCTTATATAATGTACCTCTGTTCCTGCACACTTGAGGTTTAGTGTTTTAACACCACTTTACTCTTCCACTCACCTGGGAACGAGTGCTACAGGGGCAGCGCTGTGCCCGGTTCTGCCTCCTCCTCTGGGAAACCACTGCTGGCTTACATCCTTGTGAACCAGGTCAGAAACAAACCCAGCGACTGCTTGTCCCGCATAGTGAAACACACGAAGAGCGGCTGCAGTGACAGATCCCTATTAATGCTTCTCATCTCCAGTCAATTAAATGCAGACCCCCCAGAACTAGCAGGAGCACACAGTGGGAAATTGTGGCAGAGCGACTGGCAAGTCACAGCAGATCTAACCCACCTGAAGCCTTTGAAATTCATCTCTCCTGTGAACTTTAATTAACCACTCTAAAAACCTCAGCTGAATACAATAAAAATGTAAACAGGGAAGATCATTCAAACAGACACTTCCCCTTACCTCACGGTGACTTGCAGAAAAATCTTATCAGCGTAAAGATGCTCATCCCCTGTGTTGCAACCATCGCTCACCTTGCCGGAAAGCAACCACCACGGTCGTGTCTGCATTCCCTGGACTTGTGTACCCAAGGCAGGGATGAGAGGAGACCAAACATGTTTTTATAAATTACAAAAGAGGACAATTACTCCTACCAGAGGGGATAGGAGCTTTTGGAATGTGCTTTTGGACATAGGAGTGTCTTTTGAGAACTATTGAATATATCTTTAAAGGAAAACCATCCATTAGGTGGAATTATTATTTCTGGCAGCTTGCATGGGAAAAACAAAGCATTTAGCCTGGTATTGAGGCTCACGATCTCAGTGCAGCCTCAGGATTCCCGACTCGCCCTGTCGGCGTATCCCCACTGCTGTAAACACACACTTGTGTTTTTTCACCACCACTTTTTTCTTTTTTTTAAAGCATCTAAATTTCCTTCAAAATTTTGTGGCCAAAATGTTTGTCAGTCCTTTGACTGGTTTCATTTTTGACAACTGCCCCAGCAAAACCATAAGCGGAAAGAGGGTAGATTTAGACTAGACATTAGGAAGAAGTTTTTCGCTGTGCGGGGGGTGAGGCACTGTCCCGGGTTGCCCAGAGAAGCTGTGGATGCCCCATCCCTGGAGGGGTTCAAGGCCAGGCTGGATGAGGCTTTGGGCAACCTGGACTAGTGGGAGGTGTCCCTGCCCATGGCAGGGGGTGGGACTGGATGATCTTTAAGGTCCTTTCCAACCCAAACCATTCTGCAATTCTATGAAACCCCATCCCACAGCTGCAATTCTCTGCAAAGAGCAGAATTAAACCTCACCCAACCGCCCCTTAACAACAATCAGACCCAATTTTTTTCTCTCCTCCTCCTATATTTGGCAGCAAATCCAGACCTTTTGTCTCTGCATTGCTTGCACGCTGGATATCTTTTATTATATTTGTCCACGTGCTCTGCCTTAGAATTCCTCTGAATTTGTCTGTTCACATCTTCATGCTCGTCCGTCCATCCCCTGTTCCTCTGGTTTTGCCTTCATTAGGTGTGTCCCCGCACCCCTTGCCTTTTATTCAATGGGACCTACAAGACAGATCCATTCCTCTAAAACCCACAAATGATGGTTATATACTCGACATACGTTTATCTGTTTATACAGCAGGTTCCAGAGGGCAGGAGCTTTTCTTCTGTGCCTTGCACCGATCTCGTCATTTAAAGCGCTGCCACTGTCAGCCCGTGTCGTCGTGCTTGGCTGCAATTAGGAGGGAAGCTTGCCAGGTTTAAACTCTTCTTGACAAAGAAAACAATGTTGAAAGATCGGTTAAGCCTCTGTTTAGAGAGCCCAAAGGGGTACCCAGAAACCCCAGTCCAAACACAGATCGTCTCTA